>JAZGTH010000070.1:5040000-5500000 GCA_036877525.1 Chromobotia macracanthus | reverse complement strand
CATTATTCACGGCCTAATGCAAATCCCCAATCCCCTCTTCTCTGTGCCTGTTCAGAACTCTCAGACAACTTTCACTGTTCCTACTAAAAGAATGTTCTTCTAGTTATCCAGTCATCGTTAACTTAATGATTGGAGAAGAAAAAGTAAGCAATCAATAAATATGTCAGAATGGAGGTAAAGGCTGAGTTAAGAGGCTTGTCTAGTAGAAACAGAAAATCTATATAATAAATGATTCAGCCTTTCTCATAAGGTCAGCTCAAGCATTTCCTGTAAATGTAGCTTGAAAGGAAGTGAGACCATAGCATGTAATGGCATGACCACTATTTTTAAACCAATTTTGCCTGTTTTCATCAGCAGTTAAATGTTATTCTTGAATCACATTCTTTGATTATGTTTGAAATGGCATACTACCATACTATTCACTGTTTCAGCAGTATACACCATGTACACCTTGCACAGTACGCACATTTTCTTAATGCATAGAATACCTGAATTACCTGCTCCAAACTGAATGCATGAAAGAATTTCATATTCTTCATAATGACGGAACTGTGTAAGTTACTGAACGCTTCTGTAAATGACAAAAGCAAGCATTTAGAGGACAGCTCACTCACCAACCATGCTTGTCATGCCAAAAGCAAGGTTACAGTGTGAGAGCTGACCCCTGATATTATTGTACGGGTTGGTAATGTTAACACGAGCGACGTGTCCAAGCCTGTGTATTCCCATGCCAGAATCAGAGTGTTTGAAGTCATTTTACACCTGCAGTTACAATAATTCTGCCCAGGTATCCAGAAGATTAAATATGAGCAAAATGAAAAGCAGAGGAAATGAAATGTCTGACAGAAGATGTCTGTTAAACCCATTTTCACTTGATTAATCACTGATGATTCTTGCCTTGTTTTTTCAGGACACCCTAAAGCATCTTTCTTAATAGTTGTGCTGGACCATATAGTATTATGTTAAATGTCTCAACTGGTGATTTATTAGCAGGTTAATCAGGTCAGATTTCTCGGCCTCTGACTCCTGATCAGGTGGAACCCCAGGACATGTTAGTGATGAAAAATAACAGCCGCTTAAGACATTAGAACCTTTTAAATATCTGAAAGGAAGCAGTGTGTGTGTGTTCAGTGTGTGTGTGTGTGTTCAGTGTGTGTGTGTGTTCAGTGTGTGTGTGTGTTCAGTGTGTGTGTGTGTGTGTGTTCAGTGTGTGTTCAGTGTGTGTGTGTTCAGTGTGTGTGTGTTCAGTGTGTGTGTGTTCAGTGAGAGTGTGTTCAGTGAGAGTGTGTTCAGTGAGTGTGTGTTCAGTGAGTGTGTGTTCAGTGTGTGTGAGAGTGTGTTCAGCGTGTGTGGGTGGATGTTCAGCGTGTGTGTTCAGCGTGTGTGGGTGGATGTTCAGTGAGTGTTCAGTGAGTGTTCAGTGAGTGTTCAGTGAGTGTTCAGTGTGTGTGTGTGTGTGAGTGTGTTCAGTGTGTGTGAGAGTGTGTTCAGCGTGTGTGAGAGTGTGTTCAGCGTGTGTGTTCAGCGTGTGTGGGTGGATGTTCAGCGTGTGTTCATTGTGTGTGTGTGTGTTCAGTGTGAGTGAGTGGGTGTTCAGTGTGTGTGTGTGTGTGTTCAGTGTGTGTGTGTGTTCAGTGTGTGTGAGAGTGTGTTCAGCGTGTGTGTTCAGCGTGTGTGGGTGGATGTTCAGCGTGTGTTCATTGTGTGTGTGTGTTCAGTGTGAGTGAGTGGGTGTTCAGTGTGAGTGAGTGGGTGTTCAGTGTGTGTGTGTGTGTGTGTGTTCAGTGTGTGTGTGTGTTCAGTGTGTGTGTGTGTTCAGTGTGTGTTCAGTGTGTGTTCAGTGTGTGTTCAGTGAGTGTTCAGTGAGTGTTCTGTGTGTGTGTGTGTGTGTGTGAGTGTGTTCAGTGTGTGTGAGAGTGTGTTCAGTGTGTGTGAGAGTGTGTTCAGTGTGTGTGAGAGTGTGTTCAGCGTGTGTGAGAGTGTGTTCAGCGTGTGTGTTCAGCGTGTGTGGGTGGATGTTCAGCGTGTGTTCATTGTGTGTGTGTTTCAGTGTGGGTGAGTGGGTGTTCAGTGTGTGTGTGTGTGTGTTCAGTGTGTGTGTGTGTTCAGTGTGTGTGTGTGTTCAGTGTGTGTTCAGTGTGTGTTCAGTGTGTGTTCAGTGTGTGTTCAGTGTGTGTTCAGTGAGTGTTCAGTGAGTGTTCAGTGTGTGTGTGAGTGTGTGTGTGAGTGTGTTCAGTGTGTGTGAGAGTGTGTTCAGCGTGTGTGGGTGGATGTTCAGCGTGTGTGTTCAGCGTGTGTGGGTGGATGTTCAGCGTGTGTTCATTGTGTGTGTGTGTTCAGTGTGAGTGAGTGGGTGTTCAGTGTGTGTGTGTGTGTGTGTTCAGTGTGTGTGTGTGTTCAGTGTGTGTGAGAGTGTGTTCAGCGTGTGTGTTCAGCGTGTGTGGGTGGATGTTCAGCGTGTGTTCATTGTGTGTGTGTGTTCAGTGTGAGTGAGTGGGTGTTCAGTGTGTGTGTGTGTGTGTGTTCAGTGTGTGTGGGTGGATGTTCAGCGTGTGTTCATTGTGTGTGTGTGTTCAGTGTGAGTGAGTGGGTGTTCAGTGTGAGTGAGTGGGTGTTCAGTGTGTGTGTGTGTGGGTGTGTGTGTTCATTGTGTGTGGGTGTGTGTGTTCAGCGTGTGTGTTCAGCGTGTGTGGGTGGATGTTCAGCGTGTGTTCATTGTGTGTGTGTGTTCAGTGTGAGTGAGTGGGTGTTCAGTGTGAGTGAGTGGGTGTTCAGTGTGTGTGTGTGTGGGTGTTCAGTGTGTGTTTTCAGTGTGTGTTCATTGTGTGTGTGTGTTCAGTGTGTGTTCATTGTGTGTGTGTGTGTGTGTGTTCAGTGTGTGTTCATTGTGTGTGGGTGTGTGTGTTCATTGTGTGTGGGTGTGTGTTCATTGTGTGGGTGTGTGTGTTCATTGTGTGTGGGTGTGTGTGTTCATTGTGTGTGGGTGTGTGTGTTCATTGTGTGTGGGTGTGTGTGTTCATTGTGTGGGTGTGTGTGTTCATTGTGTGTGGGTGTGTGTGTTCATTGTGTGTGGGTGTGTGTGTTCATTGTGTGGGTGTGTGTGTTCATTGTGTGGGTGTGTGTGTTCATTGTGTGGGTGTGTGTTCATTGTGTGGGTGTGTGTGTTCATTGTGTGGGTGTGTGTTCATTGTGTGGGTGTGTGTGTTCATTGTGTGGGTGTGTGTGTTCATTGTGTGGGTGTGTGTTCATTGTGTGGGTGTGTGTTCATTGTGTGTGTGTGTGTGTGTTCATTGTGTGGGTGTGTGAGTTCAGTGTGTGGGTGTGTGTGTTCATTGTGTGGGTGTGTGTGTCATTGTGTGGGTGTGTGTGTTCATTGTGTGGGTGTATGTGTTCAGTGTGTGTTCATTGTGTGGGTGTGTGTGTTCATTGTGTGGGTGTGTGAGTTCAGTGTGTGGGTGTGTGTTCATTGTGGGTGTGTGTTCATTGTGTGGGTGTGTGTTCAGTGTGTGGGTGTGTGTTCATTGTGTGGGTGTGTGTTCATTGTGTGGGTGTGTGTTCATTGTGTGGGTGTGTGTTCATTGTGTGGGTGTGTGTTCATTGTGTGGGTGTGTGTTCAGTGTGTGGGTGTGTGTTCAGTGTGTGGGTGTGTGTTCATTGTGTGGGTGTGTGTTCATTGTGTGGGTGTGTGAGTTCAGTGTGTGGGTGTGTGTTCATTGTGTGGGTGTGTGTTCATTGTGTGGGTGTGTGTTCAGTGTGTGGGTGTGTGTTCAGTGTGTGTTGGGAATTCTGTTGCCTTGTTTTCTCACCTTGAGAATTGTTACCATCAGCTTGCCATCAGTGTTACTGTTGCTCACACACTTTCTTGTATCTGTGATGATTTCAGCACTGGTAATCGTTGGCGTCTCACAGGTGTGTGAGTTCTCATGTTGACACTGCCAGTGTCTTACATTAGAGATCACAAGAGAGGCATGAGTGTCACTCCAGGTGTTACAACTCCTGTGTGTGAGTGTATGTGTGCACCCCCAAATGTCAAACCCAGGGTCACAGAGAGGTTGTGGGGAGAGTGTTTGAGTCTCCTGTTCTAGGGACTGTGTTGAACAAGCAGAAAGGACAGAAAATGGCCACCTTCGTCCAAGAACACCAATACACACAAAACTCTGTCAGTCGATGAACAGACTCTGTCATTGTAAAATAACTTCTGTTTGTTCACAACGACATCCTGTTATTTGAAGTCAGAGAGCAGGATAAACATTCCCCAACCCAAGAATTAAACTTGTGCATTCAGCTCAGGTCATTCCCCCAGCCTCATTCATCCTGTTTCAAATTACCCTGAAGTTATTATTGTTTTTCAGGTGGTATTACAGTAATCGTATCTGAAATATTTCAGGGCCCATTCATGCCAATATAAATCGTGAGACTCACGCGTCCCCTCAGAGCCTGTGCTCTTTCTTATATACAATTATCCTTCTTTCAATGAACTGACCTGGCATTTAGCAAACATGTTATGAAAGGATAGTTCCCAACAGAACTGGGACACCTCCTCCCCCATCTCTGGAGGATCTAATTAAACTAAACTAGTTTCCAATCCGTTCTAAATGATTTCAGAAAAAAAACATTCATTATGTCTACCCTCCAGTCGTGTTAGAAATACACTCATTACATTACATTTATCAATTAAATAGGTTATGTGTTGTTGAGAAATGCAATGCGTCCGAACCCCTGAGGTAATGTAGGAACTGGACATAGAATAACCTGTTTATTAGTCTATTAGGCAGAACTTGTTCTTTATATTTATGTAATTAATCCTGTTCTTCAGGAGTAAAAGGTTCTCCAGAGGTTCTCCAGAATAACATTTTTTTATAGTTCTTCTCATATTTAACCTGAGTGCAACGACTCAATAAACAATTCACCTTCTTCACTTTATCTGATGAAAGTTTAAATTGATCAGTGGCTGACTGCAAACCCAGACTTTCCCTCTGCTGCCATGGCAACAGTATAGACCAAATGACATGGTGGGTCCTGCTGTATCCTCGTCTGTTTCCTGTTGCTTTTGTTGTGTATAGAAGTGTGAAAAACTAGTGTTGAGAGGGCTAGCACATGCAGGACAAAAGAAAGATTACCAGGTATGAATAAATGTGAAGGGCATGTGGATGTTTTCTGAGAGAAACAAAACTTTTCTGTCTCTCTTGCTTATTGTTTCTTGTCTTGGTGTAACAGGCTGTCCAGATCTGGTCAATGAAAGGTACAAACCTATTGTGTGGACCTCAGGTGTGGCCATCACTGTGCCTTATAAATCAGTTTCTCAACGTTTACTTCATTGCCACATTCACATAATTCATCCAGTCTCCAGTCCATTTGGCTAATGGCTCTGGGGCAACCTTGTCCAACAAGGTCTCTGATTGGCTTTCTCTTGTCTATGCAGGTCCTTCCAAGACCTCTTAGGAGAGGACAGGGAGGTTTATGTGTCCTGACAGAGACAAATGGCTTTAGAGAGAGAGAGAGAGAGAACGGTAGGGTAGACTAGGGGAGGTAGACAGCGAGAGGTGAGAGTTTCAGAGATGCCTGAAAATGAGTCCTCCCTGACTGCCAGGTTGGGCCTTCTTGATTAGAATTGCAGATAAACCAGACAATGAGGTGCGATTGAGCTACTGGTGCTGGAGCTTTGAGCGACAGCAGGAAAGCTATGAAGATCAAGGCTCTGTGTGTGTGTGTCTGCACTATACTGCCCAATACACCCTTTCCTGAGAAAGAGAGCCATTGTGATTGCACTGTGACCTCTTAATTTTTGAGATGATCAAAAAGTGTGTAGATATGGTTCTCTATGTCTAGTGAAGCAGAACTGTGATTGTGTAGAAACACACAAACTGCACAGTTGGCTGGAGAAATCAAAGCTGGCCCTCAAAGGTCGTGTCTGAGAGCATATTTAGTTTAAAACAAAATAAAGCCCCTGATGTGATCTTCATGATGCTTCTAGTTGGAAGCAGTATTTCAGAAGGTCGGTTCATTTTAGAGCTCTGTTTAGGATAAAGGAAGAAGAACTCTTTAAGGTTTTATTCCACTGACACACACACACACATTCATTGACAGAGTGTCAGTATTCAACTTGTCATTTCCAACCAACACACTGGACATGTTCTTTCTCCTAAATGAACCTCAGGGAATTTTCTGGTGAATATTCCTCTGCTCTTCAGCTGACAGAAAGCACTAGAGCTTCCCCCGGTGCTCATGGGTAAATCTGGCACCAGTAAAGAAACCAGCTGTCTCAGTCTGCCAGCTCAGTCAGTCCCTGCTAAGCATGGGTAGGAATATTACCATTTACTACCTGTGTGTGTGCTAAATAGACTGAAGCCAACTAAATTGTAGGGGGTAAAATTGTTATTTAAGTTTAAATACTAAAGTTATTAGTTTTTGATTATTTTTTGCTTCTTTTTTTTTTTTTACACTTTCCATGTCTTCACAGTGATGTCATCAACAGTATTGCGGTAATATCCTGCTCTGCATATTAGCTGAAATGAAAATCTACTGTGTGAGAGAATAATACCTGTAGAGCTCATTGATTCATTTATGAATATGTGTAAGATGATCCAGCTGGATTATGAATGCCTCGTCTGATTTTACCTCATTACCTCATTTGAATGTCATAACCTTTAACACAGCTGATTATCCCCCTCATTGAAACACTACCACAAAGTAAAGCTTTCTCTCTGCGCTTATAGGCCATTTAAAAGTCGTATGCACTTCCATTTTCTGTTCGGGCCTTTTAAATGTGCTGTTTTTGATTTGCTGCAGGGCTGTTGGCTGTATGAATCCAAATTGAAAAACAGAATTTTTTTGAAGCATATCGAAAGTCTTCTAATTATAAACTTCCACGGTTTTCATCCTGCGCCTGTTTTTGGCATGAAATGTATTTACCCCACAGATAAGTTTCCTCATTTTTCTTAATACGATTGCGTATCAGCGAAAGCTTTTGGTGCTGTGAGCAATTAATTAGTTGAATTGCGATATATTGTTTTAAGATACTGTGTTAATGTGAATTCAGAGAGCGGCTGCCACAGGGTTTTGAGGATAATGGATGCTGTTTCTCTTCAGTCACTCTTCAGTGGCGTTTGTACACTAAAGGCAGTTTTATATCAGGAAGTCCTGCATGGCTGCTTGTGCTGAGAGAGAACGGGTGAGAGAAAGTGCTGAGTCAGACACAACTGGAAAACACGACTGAATGAGAAGCGACCAGGCGCGATGGCCATTATGTGTTTCCTTCCTGTCAATCATAAGCCAGACTGACAGTTCACACAACTGCTTTAACAGATCTCCAGGGAGAAGATCTTTCAACAGCCATCACGATATCTAAAAAGGGATTGTGAGCAACGTTCATACCCACTTGACTGAGCCTCATGTAGGTCGATTAAAAGAAGCTTTAACACTTTTCCTAGTTTGTATTATGGTACACACAGGGTGTAGAGGGCAGAGCTCGGGTGTTTTAGTGGGCAGCTGCTAATTCTTAATGTGCTGACATGGTCTGAATTCATTCCTGTGCTGTGGAAGTGTGTTGGATCTCTGCTAGATGAGGTTGGACAGTGTGTTGATATCCTTTTGCTTGCTTATGTAGCCATGCCAGAAAGCAATAGCTTATGCTTTCTGATCAATGTCAGCTCTTTTAGTTTTATTGCGCTTTGGAGTGGCTGGAATTTCAAATATGAGCGTTCAGTCTGATATGCAACATCCCTCAAAATGGAGATACTCTTGAGTCTGACGTACTAATGTTTGACTTGCATTATTTAAAATGTTGAGAAATATCAGGTTTAGGTGGCAGTGATTTTTTTTTTTATTGTTTTTTTTCTCTGCGTTTTTTTTTCTTTTACACGGGTACAAAACACATTTTCTACTGACGTGTGGATATGATAAAGAAATGAAAGGAATTTTAAATTGTTTTAAACTTGTAAATATCATTTTTTAAAAAGCTTTTTTTTCATTTCATGTTGTTTCCTGTTAATTTTAAAATAATTGAGCAACCAAGTATTTTTAAGTGCCACTCATTTTTTCATATATAGTGTAGCTGGATTCTGAAAGATTTCAGTTTGGGAATTAATTTAAAAATATTTTTCAAGTAGACACTCAATCCATGAGTGAGCCATTAACAAATTGTGCTTTTTCTTGTAACATATCGTTTCTCATTTTCTGCCATGTATTGATTCTGTCTGCTTTGGCAACATACATTTTTCAGACCATCATATCTTCTGTGATCCTCAAACATTATTAGAGAGCTGCTCTGTAGGTTTCTCTCCCTCCAGTCCAGTTACTCACTCCCCTGGCTTCAGGTCTGTGAACTTTGAGCCACAGAGTTCAGCTTCAGTACATTCGGCTTCATTCCTTCATTTATGTTTGAGTTCACATTGTTTTGGCACAGAACTGTTGTGCTTCATCATACCCATGGCTTCCTCGTATGTGTTTGGCTGTTCACTCATGTAAAATGAACCACAGCAGAAGCAGATGCTCACACATTTAAATCTTTAATTGTAGATTTTGTTTGTCTGGCACCGTTTTTTTAGAATTACAGCTTATGTGGAAAATCCATGTGAGAGGCAGAAATATTTGGGATAGGCTGCTGTTTTTCACTCTCTGATGGACAGTTTCACATTCTGCTTGTAATGGTTGGGGTTTGTGGGCCAGCAGTGTTGTCATTTTGGCAAGGATAACACGTGAACAGAGGCCTTCTGTCTCTGCTCTCACCTCTGACTGCTGTTTATTTACCTTCACTGCACCAGGCTGATGTCAAAGTGAAGTGTACTTCACCAGTGTCCTTCTGCTGGTGTGAGATACAGCTGAATGTATGAAGACCTCGTCTGATCACATATAATCTCTGTTACACTGTTTTAAGGATTTGATAGGAATTAAGAGTTTAATTTGTGTTTGTTCAGATAATTCGCTTCTTTATATACTTGCATGTATCACTGGAATTAATTAAATTGTATTAAAAATTGGAATGTGTGTGTGTGTTTGTGTATATACACAAACACTTAAATATATTGGAATTTGTAAAACAACTCAAGCTAGTTAGATGTACATAGAACAGAAGACATTTAAAATGTATTCATTCAGAATGCACTTAAAATATTTTAAATACAAAACAAAATTCATTTGTTGAAAAGGCTGCTGTGTATGTATAATTTGGACTTCTGAATTGGGACAACAGTTCTGCTGATAGTGTTCTGTTAAAACAGTCACTGGCTGGTATACAGAACTGGTCTGTTAGTTCTGCCAGTAGCTGTTATATCTTTTTCTTCATCTTCTGTGGACGCTGTTCTTAGAGATAGAAAATATGTCAGAATGAAAAATGTAAATAGAAATGAAAAAACATGTAGCAGTGAAAAATGCTGAAACATTATTAGTTGTGTAGTGACACAACAATTGACAAGACACTCTGCTTCCTTCTGTCTTATGTATATTAGATTCAAGATTCAAGATTGATAAATGAATGAAGAAGAGAGTTTTATGGGTTTATTTGCTCTGGCCGTCTTACAGAAGAGAATTTGTGAGAATTTGTGATTGTATGGGGAGGTTCGAAAGGCAATCTGACCTGAGGGTGCAGGTGATAATGGTCACATCAGCAGAGAGGTTGTTTGTAATAAGAAACCGTATGAAAAGTCAGAGGTGAAAAATGAGTGTTACATTTATGGAGAAAGAAGATGTGACTGTGTGTGTGTGAAGCTGCATTATGTTGAGAATGTAGACGCTCTCTTGCCCTTTTTGACAGACTGTGTTTCCTCTTGAAAGCCCCTCACACCCACCCAGCCACCCCTGCAGAAACACAAGTCTAACAAAACAGCACAAAAGCATCAGAATGGGCAGCGTGTGTCAGGGCTGTGGTGTCTCCAGGAATCCAGCTTCTCCAGAGACTGACACCTGCCCACCCGCAGCTGTCTGTGCTGCAAAAGTCCAGCACCAGATGAGCGCTGGTAACCTAACCTGGCCCAGAGCGCTTATGGGCCTGGGAACAATCCTGTGTTTTCTTTAAAATGTTTGACCCGTCCCCCTGAGTGCTAGACAGTGTTGTTTCAGTATTACCACAATGACTTCAATTTTCTCTTTCCCCAACTTTTCGCTGTTTTCTGACTGTGGCCCGAACATCTTTTGGGGGAAATGTGGTTTTGATGTGTCCGCAGATGTTGTAATCTAGAGAGAAAGCCAGGAGCCTCTCTCGCTCTGAAATGCTTCTGGTTGTTTTCACTATGTTCTACTGACAGTAATGTGTGAGAGTTCAGAAAAGTGACCGATCACAGTGAAAGATCGAGGACTGAGTGAACATGGATGTTCAGGAGTCCATCCTGAAGCTCTGTGTGCGTCACTACAACAATTTAGTCTCAAAAAAGACAGATCAGATGTTCAAAGACAGTTGTGGCTTGAAACGCTACAAGGACCATATATAATTAGAATAGATAAAAGGATATAGTAGAATATAGTAATAGTAAAAGGATTGTGGCAAAAATGTTTGTAGTTACAGTAGAGTAACTACAGGTTCCAGATCACAAGCACATTCATTTCTGTATTGGGACATTGAATTGTAATAATCAGTGTGTCAGTCAGTGTGATTTTTATCTTTATTTTATTAGTTTCCCTACAGACTTAAGGGACTTAAGTAAATTTTAATTAAATATTTTGCAATAAACCTAATAATATATAAAATATATGCAACCTTTTTTTTGTAGTTCACTATTTGTAGTTCATTTCATTATAAAAGACGTAAATACAGTCTTACCATTTGTATTCTCTTATGTCCGTTATGTGTTTTGATGACTTTGTGCTTTAGATCAATGTTTGTAATGTTTTGTTTTTTTTATCTCACAGCTGGTTGGTTTGCATTATGCCTTGAAATTCAGAGGAAATGAATGGGAAAGATAATACTCAGGGTCATTGAAATAGTGGATGCTGACTGTTACACTCCATGAAGCTGATCTGCGCTGAACTTTCAGCTCATTCGTTTTCTGCTTTCTACTCCTCCATCATAAAATATATGTCCAGAAATTGTGATCTGCTCCACGCCGTGTTGAATTCTGTGACTGTAAGCTCTAGCTGTGACGATTCTTATCGGTGTCTTTAGATCTGATATTACCTCGGAGTCCACAGATGAGGTTTGTATAACTGCCATTACCAAGATCTTTGATGAGATCTTAAATAACATCTGTGTATTTCTACTGCCTAACAGTGAGTGTGATTGGCTAATATAACAATTCATTGTCGCTTTGAAACTAGCAGTGAGTAACGAGATAATATATATGTAATATCTGACATTTGTAGTTCTAAGGATCTGACTGGCACTTGATTAGAGTCTAATTCATACCATTTTCTCCTCCAGTGGAATTAGCTGACAGAAAACTGTGTTAAATCACAGGGGCCAGGAACAGAAGAAATGTCACACAGAATGGGTATCGGCAAATTCTGGGCCAAGAGTCAACCTCATGACTGGGTCCAGAGGTGAGGTTGACTCTTGGTCCAGATTGACACAATGCTAGTATGTCTTTGCCAGATCTCTTATTAATCTGTTGGAACCGTGACATCACTGTCCATGCAGTTCTTTTAAATAAATGTTCAGTTTTTTAATTATTTGTTTCTACCTCCAGAATTCCTGTTCTCACCCATCCCACCCTAAACCACCCCTGTGTGCAGCCGTTTCCCAGGCCTGAACTCCAAACCCCACCAGGGATGAAAAATAATTAGGGAGGGAAAATTGTGCCTGGCACCATTTCAGAAAGCAGAGTATGGAAATGAAAGCAGGGCAAGAAGGTCAGAGGGAAAATTTTGAGAGGAGTCAGCCAGAAAAAGATGTCACGTAAAAGAGTATGTGGGGGCGGAGTCTCACTGCGGTGCTTGTGGGGAAAATGCAAAATTTCATGTGTGGCCAGCAGCAGCAAAACACCTAACTGGTCCCCTGAAACTGTCTGCCACTATGCAGGAGACGAGGAAGGATTTCATCTTTGTTCTGATCCTTCATGCTTTCTTCTCAGCTGTCTTTAATCATCTTCTCTGTATCCATGCTGGTAGACAGGCCCAGAAAGAATGAAGGATGCTTAGAAAGAATTGCTTAGCAAGCACACACAGTCAGGCATCTTTCAGCAACAGAGTGTGTGCAGCTAGACGGACATTAGCTGTAATATTTATGAAGGTGGGGGAGAGTTGGAATGGCACTGGTGGACAGCAGCAGATGCTCGGCTGTGTAGAAGGGGACTGTGTAAATAACAGAGTGCATCAGGGCTTATGAAGAGGAGTAAAATATTACACTGGGCAGAGTGGTTGTGGGATTACAGCAGGCTGAAAGTTGTGTTTTTAGAGTCTGGGCAGCTGTCTTGAGGACATGAGCCAGGATCTGTGAATTTCTTTAATAGCCTGGCCATCAGTGTTTATAGTGAAACATTAATAACTTTAGGGAACTGTGTGAATCTGATCTCGGTGGGTTTTATGTGTTAACCCCCATTCTAATGTCACAGTTTGATTAACATAAGGAGTCACGCAGCTGATAATGAGCTCCTGGACGCTGGCAAAAGGTTGAACTCTCCTGCTGTCTTGAAGCGCAATTGCCATGTCTTAATTGACAATTTTAAGCCAAATAAAGAAACAGATTTGTTTTTTTAAGATTGTTAATTGTAGAAGTTGCTTTGGAAAGACACAAATAGCAAACTATATCTCCTGATGACACTCGGATCGTCTGCTCCGAGGTGACAGTAAACACCACACTTAATGACGGTCAGAGGCTGCCCTTGTAAGATGTCTAGTTTTGCAGTCTACCGGGAATTCTCCTTAAATCCTCCCTAGATTAGAAAATAAATTCACACCCAGCCTTGCATCTGGGTCACGCTTCTGGTGCGGCTCGGTTGAGACCTGCTTCTGCTGCTGTTAATTCATTTGTCATGAACAGAATAATCACAGCCGCAGGGGAACGTTTGAGAACAGTAAGTCCTGTATTCAGAGCTCTACACAAATTCCCCCGGCTGGAGTTATTGATTCTTACAAAAAATTACATTGTTTTGTGCTGTGTGTTGTTGTGTTTGACCAAAAGTGCAGGAATCGGTTGACTGGAAGTGACTGCTCACGATTCGAGACCCGGGCCTGTGGGCTCATTATCTGAGCTGGATGGAGAGCAAGCTTTCAGCTTTGCATTCTCATCTCGAAAGCCATTTTTTATCAAAATTCATACCTGCCGCACGGATAGAGGAGGAGATGGAGGGTTAGAGAGATTACGGTATTGAGCCACCAGACAATTTCAGTTTTTGTGGAAAAAAAATGCGATTCCAGATTGCCTGTTTTTAAGGACATCTGAATGCGGGTGCATTTTGAAACTGTTGCTTTGCAGTGAAATGCGGAACACTGACTGTCACTCACGATGACGTCGCCATCATCTGAGATGACATCTGGTGCTTTATGAGACAATCCAACTCCTTGAAGTTGTCTTCAAACAAATGGAGTGAAATTAAACCAGAGCTATGATGCAAGGTCACAGAAATCAAACGAAGCCGCCCCACATATCTAACAGGGTTTATTGGCACAGGAAACTAACCTCAGAGATTACTCCTCCAGCTCATCACTTGAGTTCTGTCCTCAGGAAGGAATATTGTCTTTACAGCTGTCATGAGAAGGGTTTACCAACACCTGCTGGAGGTGAGGCGAGATGAGCTGGAGCTCCACAGTCCTGGGGCTCTTCAGCGTTCTCTCTTAACCCCTACCTTTACTGCTACATGCAGGACTAGATAAAGAGCACCGAGACTTTTCCCAAACAATTTGATATAATATACAAAGTAATATATAGCATAAATACATTTTCACCTTTGTTAGGCAGACACGTTCATGCTGCAGATTCTGTACCCTTTGAAATTTGTGGTTGTTTTTTCCCTTTGTTTGCCTTCTGAGAGACGTCTTTAAACCACTTAAACTCACTGGCAGTGTCAATGAAAACGCCACCAGACGAGTGAAAATGGCGTAAAGAAAGAAAAGGAAGATGAAAATGTAATGAAAGAAAAATGTAAAGCCGCTGTTTTAGGCTGTTATCAGTGCAGATTAAAGTTCTCCATCTTGTTTGAGACTTGTGTGGCGTGGGATTGAGAGGGAATAAATCAGCCTGTGACGTTTGACCAGCCTGGGGCATGCAGAGGAACGAGTGCTGCATGAGCACTGAATAATCAGACAGAGAGGAGAAGAATCCACATGCGCTGTGCTCTCCGGCAGCATCAGGTCTGATAATAATGGGCCTTGACAGGCTGTGCGGCAAAATCAGGAGGTGCGAAAACCCAGATTTTGATCTTGTGCTGATCGACTTTTATCACCCGATCTCCATCGGCTCCCTGGCCTCCAGCTGTTGAAACTGCTTGACTGCTTTACACAAGCAGGAACGGAGGAGGTGCAGCACATGAACTCTGGCATAATTCAGCCAGTGTGCATGTTGTTGGGTTGCAAATGTGATAAATGACATGAGAGTGAGAGTTGATGTTTGGAGGTTTTTTCTCCTCAGGCTACATGGTTTGAAGGCACACTGTATTTGTGTTGTTGTTTGCACATTAGTTTTGTATTTGGATGCAGCAACACCATGCAAACACAAACGTTTTCTGTTTCCCATGCAGCACTGTAGAAATGTGCATGTAGAGTCAGCCATGATTATTTCATATAAAATCAACTGGTTATACAGTATGGACACAACATGTAGGAGTTTTTATTGATATACTGAGATGGCTGGATTCTTGTGAGGGTGCATAATTTTAAACATATTTTTCAAAAGTGTTTTTGTATTGGTAAAGCCTGTTAATGAGGAAAGCATATGCTGACTAAATACTAAATACTGACAAATACTGACTGCACCTTATAAAGGCTGATACTGCTAACAGTGTTGATGTGTGATTAGTAAACAGACTCCAGTGCTTCATGAGTTACTGCTTGAGTTAGTCTTTATTGTTAGAACTTTTCACATTTAAATTAAAAGTTTAAATAATTAACGCTTTGCAAATAATTTTTTTTATAGATGAAACATATTCATAAGCTAGTAAATCTTTGACTTTACAGAGAAACTGAGTAATTCCCTCATGCCAGAAGCCATATATTCATTTGTGCTTGTTGATACCAAATCAACATACTACTAATACTATTCAACTATATAGTCAACTAATACTATGAATTTCCTGCCTTTAAACTGTGCTTGCAGTCTACAATAACACGCTTCACATGCGGTAACACTCCTCTCTCAGAGACTGTGCTGTGTCTGACCAGAAACGTGACTCACAGCAAATGAACATAATGTTTTAATGTCAACACGTATGAGATGTAATCATGTATTTTATATGCGGCAAAATATGCTGCGTATGATGATGCTGTTTGCTGAGCAGCTCATAATGCTTAAATATGCTTATGTGTGTGCTGCCATATGTGTGTGCTGCTATATGTGTGTGCTGCCATATGTGTGTGCTGCCATATGTGTGTGCTGCCATATGTGTGTGCTGTGAAGCAGAGGCTTTCTGTTTCATGAACTTTGTTTGCAGGCGTCTGTTGTACAGTACAGAGTTTCTGTGAGTGATTCTGTATTCTAAATGATTTCATGGTTAATTCTGATGCTGATTGATCATTGCATTTAAGCAGTATATAATATGTGAAATAAATAACAGCTATTATGAAAAATGAGCTGTTCACACATTCAGAAGGAGCTTTACAGAGCAGCAGAATGGAACAGAATGTAGTTCCGATTTGAGACACGAGAACATTTCTGCAGCTTCTTAACACAGCACATAAAACCAACAGTGATCGTCCACAAACACCTGTTCACTCTGTATGTCACTGCCGACACCCACAGAGAAAACATTAGTGTTGAAGCTCATTCACTTTCTTCTAGCAGAAGGACTGCTTAAATCACATGCATGAAAATGACTGTATTACAGAAGCACATAATCTTCATATAACAGCAGGACTTACAGAGGTGCACCTACCACCCTGTACCCTGTTCATGTTTTGCCAGGAATTGTGTCCTTAAATATCATTTAGAAATCCCAGTTTGATTTTAGATACTAAATGTGTGAAAATGCACCTGTAGCTCCACTGGTAGAGCTTCATACTAGCCATACCAAAGTCATGGGTTCGATTCTTACCCAACTGATAAAATATGTGCTTAAATGCACTATCATTTGCTTTAAATAAACACTGTCTGCCAATTGAATAAATGTAATGTAAATGTGTTCAGTACAGTTCTAGCTGTACCATGTAGGCCAAACTATCTCTAACGTCTCTGTATGAACAGGGCTGTCTGTCTTTGTGAATGATTCCATTCATATTTAAACACACAGTTGAGTTGGGTGTGTTTGTGTTTCTGTAACAGTGGATGGCTGCATACACAGAGCTGCGGGTCACCTGCTGTTCGAGGAGTGCCGCTCGTTAAACGGATGCGACACGGGCAAGGCCAAGATCACCTGTGGCTACGACCTCCCTGCCAAATGTAAGTTTTCCCTGCTGTGTTTTCTTTCAAAGGAAACCGGAAGTCGTCATAAGAAGCCGACGGACCGGACTGCTGAACTGTGCTGGAATGTGACAGAATGTGTCTTCATATGATGCATTACCTTGTATTTTCTTTAAACAATAAGCATGACTTACTGACCCAAATGAGTTAATTAACAACTTAATGAGCAAGCATTACCAGGTCGCGGGTTTGCGAACTTCCTGCAGCAGAGCGCCTGTTGTTTGCCGCAACACATGCGTGTATGATTAATATAGCGGTATTATTAGTGCAAGGATTACCATGATGACTTGCTGTAGTGTTTAGCTGGCTGACGTTCCATCTGTACTGCAACAAAGACATTAAAGGAACTGTTAGTTTGTAATTTGATTGATATTTCATCCTTGATTTATTCCATTAGCTTATGGCATCCCGTGAGTCATGTGAATGATGAGCGTCACGCTGGTAACGGTTGGAGGACGCCGCCGCACTGTGGCATTCTGGGGTTTATAATGCGACGCATCAGGGAGGGTGTGTCCTCTCACAGCATGCTGTTGTAAAGATGTGTTTAGATCAGTAAAGATGTGTGCGCTGCTACACCAATGACAATAAACAGGTCACTGATCAACAACAGCTAAACCTGCCTAAGAGGATTTGTTTGTTTTATGCTGGTCTAGGTGGTTCTTTAGCTTGGCCTAGTTAGTTATAAGCTGGTTGAGCCAGAGACATTATATGAATGAGATGTTTATACACTACCGGTCAAAAGTTTAGGGTCACTTGACTGAAATGTTTCTCATAAACTTTTGTTCTGAAGGTGTTTGTTTAAATGTTTGCAAAATACATAAATAATATAATTAAAAATAATAACAATAGAATATGTACTGCAAGTGTAAGCTTTGGACCAGTAGTGTATATACTGTACATGAACTGGAGAAATCATATCAGTAAATTTAGCAGCTGTCGTCTCTTTATAGAGCCAGGCTGGTTTATAGAGGCAGGTTGGTTTTTTCAGCAGGGTATATGACAATCCAGTTATAGACTAGCTTTTCACTGATATGATGAGTTATTATTTAAAATGAATTATTATTATTATTATTATTATTATTTTATTATTATTATTATTATTATTATTATTATTATTGCGTTGTTTTCCAGTGCCTGTTTTCTGCCATTCAGCTCAAATATCTTACACATTAGCTGTTTTGTGTTCTAACAAGGAACTGAAAGTGAGTGAACGAGAGTCTCCTCTGGCTCTCTCTACTGTGCTTGATCTAATGTTGTGTCACTTCTGAGCTAAAACAATTGAATTGGATGGATCAGTATCCAGCAGAAGCTCTTTCAGACAGTGATGGCCGATGATGTGATTTATTAGTGGATTCAGCTGAGGATCGTACCGTACGCGTATTCTATAGCTCCTGATGATTCATCAAGCCTAAAGAAAAAAGAAAAAAAATCCTTTCTCGCATCCTAGAATCTTGTCACTTTAACTTATTTCTCTTTGTCAAAGCCGACATCTCGGGTCATAAGAGCTTTCAGTCTCTCGCTCTCTCTCTCGCTCTCTCTCTCTCTCTCTCTCTCTCTCTCTCTCTCTCTCTCTCTCTCCTCTCTCTCTCTCTCTCTCTCTCTCTCTCTCTCTCTCACGCTCTCGCTCTCTCTCTCTCTCTCTCGTCTCTCTCTCTCTCTCTCTCTCTCTCTCTCATTCCGCCATCATTCAGTTTTCTTGTTATGCGGTTACTCTTCTGTGACTAATTTCCTCCCACATATCCTTTCTGAGGAAAGACAGTCTGTGTTTTTTATTTTATTTCTTTCCTGTCAGAATATGTCTTGGAAGGCCTTCAGTCAATAACCAGAGAAAGCGCATTTCAGTTCCTTGTGCGTGATTTGCAGAAATTTTACGCTGTGACTGCGCCAAGCGAAGTTCCTGCTGCATTAGCATAATTAATTCGGAGAACACAAAAACAGGATTTTGCTTACTTCAGGAAAGATAATTATGCTTTCATCGAAAATCAGCCACTCCAAATGTGTCAAATCCGAACCAAAAACAATCAACAATCTCACAGTCTTTATGTTTGAGCTGCTAATGCGTTTCCAGCATCATTATGATATCTTTATGATAGGAGAGTGAGACATACTCCACAGACAGTACATCACAGACCAGACAGGCTGGGATTGTTGCCATGGTTATGAATGCAACCTGCAGCATATTAAAATGCACATTTATCATATTGGAGGCACGTTCTGATTGGACACACAAGCTCTCTCAGCATCACTGACTTGTAGGTTTGCTCTCCGGCATCTGCTGTAAGATGGTTTGTTTTACCCAAATGGCACAGATGGTCTTTTTACCTTTGATATCTTGCCGTAGTCAAATATTTCCAGCATGGGCTTTTCATGCTTTCATAATTTGCCAGAACACAAGCAGTTTTTCCCTCCAATCTGCTCTCAGGAAATATGTAACCCTCTCTTCCTCCAGAGAGAGTGAGAGAGAGCTGGAGGGCCTCAGCCTTTTCTGGAGTCTTACCTGCAGGCGTCTCTCCTCTCTCTGGAGGAGAACAGAGATTTTACAGTGTGCAGGGCCACTTCATCTCTCTTCTTTTTCTTTACTTCTTTTCCTGCATTTCTTTCATGTGTCAGTTCACCTGAGGTTCTGTAGTCTGCAATCATATAACACAGACACAAATCCATTCTAGTTTATGAGCAGTTTAGCTTGAAGTTTCACTTAAAGTTAACTTTAGCAAGCAAGTTTGTTGCCCATGAGTTGTTAAGGATTTCTATAAAAATTCTATACAGATATTCTACAAATGTAAAGAAGGCTTGGAATAAAAATGATTTACACTGCTGTCTGGCCCATGGTGTTGTATTGTAACCGTAGTTTAACTGTGATGTTTGGTATACGTGAGATTTTTGATATTTTGGTTTGAGACCATAGTAACCACTGGGTACTCATTGTTATGATTATAGTAACGAGTAATGGTAATCCAGTCTTAGTCCTATTTACTTTCATAATATCAGATTTCAATGAACAAGTCAATTCTGTCTTGTAGTAGAATCAGGGGCCTGTTACTGGGGTGTGCAGAAGGACTGCAGGAACAGGTGCTTGGGGGCCTCACAGAACTGTGATTTGGTCCGTGGCATATGAATGTTTTGTTGATGTTGTCAGTTGAAAAACATATTGAGGCCTGTGAGGGCCCATGTTTCAGGAGCCTTTCATAACACTCTCAGCCAAGAGAGCACCTGATGATACTTGTCTGTTTACCTTAATCATGAAGAAATTCAATTTGTGAAGATGAATAGGTCATTGTCGCTGTCCCAGATGGTGAAAAGATAAAATGAAATTGCATCTCTGCGTTTTTTTTTGCCTGTTTGTACCTCCAGGTCTTTACTTGTTGATTATAAGAAAAAATGGACAAATAATTGGATGGATTTGTTTGGCCAGAACGAAAGAATTCAGTTAAAGATACACCTAGCTATCTAAACTCCTCCACTCACTGTACACTCCTTCCTCAAAGGGGGTAGGCGCTGGCTCGTGTCCCCACAACAATCTGTCAAGGTCACCAGATGGCAAATTATATCGCCTCAGCTAATGTAAAAATTAGACGCAAAAGGGGAAAGAGGCAAAACAAAACCTAAATTTAAAACCTAAAGTTTAAACAGAGACTCCAGAAACAGAGAGAGGAAGGACCTGCTGTCGCCTCAGTAAAGTTCCTGAAAGTTTGAGCTCCAGTCAGACAGGCTGAGACTTTCTCTCAGGTGTGTTTTTCATCTGATGCCGATGGGACATGACATCTAAAAAGAGCCCTTTTGGATCCCTGTTCTTTTCATTTGATTTACTCTCAACCAAGACAGGAAAATTGGGTGCTATTAGTGATCAGCAGGGCTCGCTCTTCTCATATCTTCTCTCTTCTTTGGCTCCCTTATAAAGACTTGTGAATCTTGGAGGCATATTGGACAGTATGGTGGGACAGGGCTGTCACATGTGGCACACATTACTGAAGACCGGCCCTGAGATTCTTAATAAACAAGAGTAATTATCCACCCACAACAACGGAAAGAGACACTAAATAAAACGGTGTGTTACCTCAGTCTGACAATGAAACCAGTGATTTATTTACTACAATAGCTTTTTCATTAAAGAGGGTTGGTCTGTTTTTATGAAGGGAATCAATGCTTAGCAGTAAGAAAAGTGTATTGTCCAGTTACGATGAAGCAACTGTTTGTTTCTCAAAGACTGTATGACAAGGAATGTAGAAGTTGTTAAGGGATTAATGGGATTATCTCTGTTTTTCTTAAAAGTTGAAAAGCGTATTGTTTGTGTAAGTGTATACAGTACAACAGTGTTTTAGGTTTTCTAAGTACACAGTCTAGAGTTTCTAATTACAGTATGCCGTTTAAACAGAACCCTCCTGTAGTTTTAGAACTCTATTCAACAAATCTGTCTCTCTAAATGCAATAAAAAGCAGGAGAAAATATTGCAAAAATATCAAATATTAATGTGACCGTTGATGGTGCTTAAATTTCACTTCAAAACACTTTTGCTATGCGGACATAAATACCCCGCCTAATCAGAGAACGGAAACATTAGATTGTTATGAATTATTGAACCATCACACAACAGTGTATGCATTTTTCTGTTAGCAGATGTGACTGTGTTATTTTTTGTCATAAAACAAACATTTCTTGGTTAGTTTATGTTTGGCCAAGGACTGGCTGACTGACTGACTGTGTTATTTAAGCTTGTATTAAACACATCTTTGTGTTTATTGCATCAAAGTTTCTGTGAAGGTGAAGTCTGTCAGTGTGATTGTGTTCCAGTGAGAAAAGGAAATGCGAAAATGTGAATGAGTTTACCCTGTACCATTACACACACACACACACACACACACACACACACACACACCCCCAGCAGTACTTGGGCTACTTGAAGGGTATGAATGTTTTTCCTCCTCCTCTTCTCTTCTCCATCTCTTCTGCTAAAAGCCAGCAGCATCTCATCTTTATTAATGTGCTCCTACATAAACCAGTACAGTGTTTAGCTTCGGCTGTCAGTGTGGAGCTCCAGCACTTTAATTGTTAAGCTGAGGACGACTGCCTGGGAAAAGTCAATGTTTAAAACAGATGAGGAAAAGAGGGGATGCAGAAGAACGGAGGAGCACAGCAGATCTTGCTCTTTTTCATCCTCCAGTCTCATCTCAGATCACCCACTTTTTCTTCTGCTTTTTGTTTTTCTCCCTGAGGCTGCAGTGGATTGACAGTTCAGAATCCTTTATGTGGTGTTTATTGTTCTGTTGCTATTCACTTTTTAAGAAAAACACTTTGAATAATACATCATGAGCTTGAACTACACAAACTACACAGGATACAGAGTCGTGCTCGTTTCCTGCTTTTGTTTGTGTCGTCCGCAGGTTGCAAAGCATTTGATAATTATGTTTCTGGTTGTGTGGTCACGACATCATGTTATGCACTGATGGCCTGTAAACATGGTGAAAATATCCTTTTTAAAATGTTTATTTGTATTTGTCTGGATATTTTGGAACCCTTTATTGGCCAGGCATGCCAACACAACATCTGCCCTTCACCCGCCTCTGACAGCCACTGCCAACTTTTCGCAACAAATCTTTCCTCATTCATAACAGCCTCAGACTGACGGCTCATTGATGTCATGTTTCATTATCGAGTGGTGACTTTACAGAGGAAAAACCATCAACGAGAGTTTACTATTTACTTCTGAGTAGGTCTGGCTGATACAGCTAAAGTCATTTTATTTCAGTATTTTTCAGCATATTGATAAAATGCAGCATTTGTCTCAGTATTAATGTATTTGTTCTGAAATGACTTAAATGAGCATTTGTTTTCAGAGTGACTGTCATTTTGACACATTATATTAAATAAATAATGAGTATAATGACGTGCTCTTGATGGTCATAATGAACTTGCTTAATGTTATACTGCGAGTAAACTCATTGCAGATATATCAGGAATATTCAGTGTATGGGCAGCCCTGCTGATTGAGGTTTATTTTGCTTTTGATTCAGAAAGTTCACGATCAGGAGCGAGTGAACGCTGTGAAACTGATGTTATGTTTGAGTTAATGGGTCATTATTATAAATATGGCCGTTCATGACTGAGCTGGTTGTTCTCTTACGACTGTGAGCTACTGTGAGCAATTGTGACTCATGAATTTCTCTCTCGGTGTCTCGCTTTTTCTCTCGCTCTCTCTGTCTTTCTGTCTCTCTCGCTCTCTTTTCTCATATTTCCTCTGTTATTTGTTCTGTGAGATTCATGGTATTTATTTTTAACTTCTTTTTCCAGTCTTAATCTGGGCTTTAGATATTTCTAGACTCTCATTTTAATCAGATTCCCAGTTAAGAACATTTACTGAAGTTTTGGTGTGTTTGTAAGGTGACTGCACGGCAATTCTTACCCCCATCCAGATGTCAGAACCCCATATATCCAGTAAACCTGCAGCAGTAATACAGAGCACAGGTCTTAGTGGGTGTGATAAATTTGGGTGGGGTTGTGCTAGTGATGAAGAATTACTCAGATGCTCTATTTCATCAAGAGCCGTCTGTTAGCCTTACTTTGCCCTGCAAATAGAAATAAATTACCCCAAAGTGCCCGTGATTGCTAAGTGACACATTTAGATAAAATGATCCCCCCTGAAACATTGTGTCACAGAGTTTCATGTCACCTGCAGCTCCATCGTGTCTTGAGATTGGGTGATGCTGATGCCCCTGTAAAGACTGTCCACTTTCATTTGGTTACTGGTGGTCTGCCTAAGGCTGTGTCCTCTGTAAATCTGTTACTCTGCCCTTTATCTTTTTCATTCTGCTCTCAGCAAATTGATAATTTAGTTTGTAGGTTCAGAACTTTGCGCCCACCCTGGTTTTAAGAATAGATATTTGTGACGTGTATTTCAAACACTGTTTCTATTTGAGTATCAACAGTAAGCTGTTATCATGTAATGTACTGACTGAGACAGGACTGGACCTCTGGTGTTATTCAGCGTACAGTCATGTTCTCTGAACAGATGCTTCTGTATACAGTTATAGGAAGAAATGAATGTTGAGGTGAGGATCATATGTTGTAGTTTTCAGGATTTGACTTTACGTATCGGTTGTATCTTTTATCACATCAGATGTGATGTCAGCGGTACCTTCAGCTGTTATTTTTCTCTGATAGTTAAAAATGGTCTGAATCCATAATAAGGTTGCTGAACGAGAAATTGAGCTTTAGATATGATATTACAAAAGGTCAAAATAAGTGTGAGGGGTTACTTATATCACAGATACGTTTATTGAGAAGGGATTGGATTGAACGGTTGGTAATTTGCTCTGTATGTTGTACATGTTTGATTGCAAATTCAGGACGTGTTTGATTCGAATGGGCTCACAAAATACAAATAAAACTGTAAAACAAATTTATCTTCACCATGGAAATCTGGTCCAATCAGAGTATTTTCTATTTCGTTTTTATATAAGCTAAATAAATAAATAAGTTCTCCATTTGTTGAAGTGACCCGCGGTGTTATGTATGATCTTTCTGAATCAGAACTTCTCACTTCAGAGTCAGAGTTTAGCCTCAGGTTCCCTTTTCTGCTCCTCAGAGTTTAGAATTATTTGATATCTTAGCGCTGAATAGGTGCTTTAACATTACAGATTTTCATTATGTGACTGTGGAAAATTCTTTCTTGTTGGCTAATGTAGCAGAATATTTCACGTCTGGTTCTAAGCAGATTATTCTGAAACGCAGTTATAAAACACAGTATTATAGTTTTTATTATTATGACCTTTTCCTTTCAAAATGAACAGGCATCCATGTTAAACAGCAGTCTACTTGTGGAAAAGTTAGCAGAAACAAGCTTTATTACATTCAGTTAGAACAAAAATAGGTACTGAAAGTTACAAAACTTTGTGCTTGTTTTTGTCTTCATGTCCTTAATCTGAAGACCTTCAGTGAGACATTATGCTCCTCTTGATTAGGTTCACATGCTGCTCTGTTTTTCAGGCGGTATTATGAAATAATAATTTGGGGCCTCCCATAATTCCACAGACAGCTGAGAACATGCTGTTCTGTGGCTCTGGAGAAAGAAAGCAGGCACATCGTAAGTGTCACCTCCTTTAGAACTGAGTGAACACACAGAGATCCTTACTGGAGAGCTCCTCAGGAGTCTTGTGACTCCTCATATGCTGTTATTTGCACAGCTCGGCTCAGTGAGATTTCCTGTATAATGAAAGACACACATGCACGTGACCATGTGTTAGGACCGGTATGTTGATCATTAAAGACACTATTGTCATTATGTAGATTTATGTGGGCCTGCATCTGTGCTGGTGTAAGTTGTAACAGTTCGAGTTTCACCTTCACACAAATATTTTACAACGCTTGAACCATCTGCTGTGTCAGCAGAAGAAGAGTTACTTCAGTTCCCACATTCCAATCAAAAGCTGCTCTGTTGCCTTATTCAACATAATTACTAAGCCAAAATTCACAAATGGGAGAGCGAAAGAAAGAAAGAGAGCTCTGTTCATTTTTAGCTGTGGTATTTAGTGTAAGTTTGGATAGACTTCTTCATGCCATTCTGGAATATGTGTGTTTCTTTTGTCGGCTGGACCTGTTAGTCGTCCACGTGCCTTCTGGGAGTTGGTGTTATTTAGTAATTTTGCCTAAACGGTGATACAGTGATTATGAGACATCAGCTGCAGGTCTGTTAGAAAGAGGCTCAACAGTCATCCATCACCACAAACGTACCACCAGAATAAAAACAGACAGGAGTGAAAGAGGTTAAAAATGGGCAAGCTTGGTTGAGAGGGAATAATTGAGCATCTGAGGGTCCAGGTTCTTCCAGCAAGGAGACTTTGGATGCAGCAGTGGTGAAAGGAATTCTGGGAAGGTAAAATTTTAAAAGGAATGCAGAGAGGGCGGAGGGCTGTTGTGTCTAATCCATCTGTTCCCCCCACGTGCTTGCACAGGGCCTGGATCTATGCATTTACCCGTCCTGCATGGCTCTCTGCACCATCATCACTTCATCTTTTCCTGTCTCTTATTTGTCTCTCTCTGGTAGGGGCGTGTGAGTTGTGTTGGGATTGTGCAGCACTCAGATGTTTGAAGCTCCCAGCTGAGCTGGAGGAGTGCTGCAAATGGCTCATAATTTCACTGGTAGACACACCAGAAAAGCATGTGGTTCGAGGAAACCTTTCTCCCCAGAAAAATTCCATTAATCAAAAATAAAAAAAGAAATATCTTGTCCGTCTGGAAATGGGTTTTTGAAATCATTGTGAGTTTAAAACAGAAGTGACTTTTCAGTGCTGATTTAGGACTAATGTCTCATTTGTCAAGCAGTGTTTACAGCATTGTGCAACCCTTCTTTAAGCAGCCTGCAACTGTAAAAATAAGCATTCATTCCGTAAGCCCCTGTATTTAGAAAACAGACACGGAGGAGCGAGTGTGAACGCGATCCTGCAGTTTGCCAGAGCCAAAGCAGTGCAGCCAGTGCAATCTATAATAAGAACCTGAAACCATGCAGGTAATGAAAATGATAGAGCAGCATTTATACCCTCACCGTACCTGTGCGTCTTACTTTTATATCCTGCAGCTATAGAAAAAGCACCTAAATTTTGCAAAAGTGTTTTGGTTTTGTTTACCTCTCAGAAAGATTTTCACCTAATTAAAACAAGTAGCGAGTGAGAACATCCTGGAGCGTCATTTTTCTGCTAATTACGTCTGAACACGAGCTGCTAAATGGTTTCTCTTCATTGCTTCATGTTTTTTTCACTAAACTGCTGCTATTGTTTTTCTGCTCATTGTGTTTTAGGATGTAACTGCTCTGTCCTGGTGTTTGGATATTTTCCTCTCACTCGTGAACATCTCAGCGTGACGTGACTAGTGTTGGCTGGGTGGTTTTTATGTGATGGCTCGGGTGAGACGGATGTGAGGGGTTATGGCAGAGCTGCGCTCGATGCTGCCAACAGCAGCCGTTTCAGTTTGACCGCGGCGGAATCCCACAGTGCCAGTTTCTGTTTTTAATGTTGTGGATTTAGCTCAGCACTTACTCCTTTAACTGCCATTAACCCGCTAATAAAAGTGCATACAGCTGTCCATAAAGTCTAATGGGCGAGCAAAGACATACACTGAATCCTTCGTGTGTGTGTGTGTGTGTGTTCATTGTGGAAATCCTTTACAAAAACTCGGAAATGAGAATCAAACAGTAAAACAGTAGAAGTGCTACAGAATTATAGTAAGGTGTGTATTACAGGAGCACTGTTCTAACTCACCCATCAAAACTGAATGTTAAGGTGTTGTGTTAATGGAACAGTCACACAAACAAATAACATTCTGTCATTAACTCGCCCTCAGTCCCATAGGCTGCTACTTTCTCAGTGAAACACAAAAGTAATTATTTTTATATAGTTATTTAGCTGTAGCAGTTAGTAGTCAAGCTTCTAAATGGACAAACAGCTCCATATAAGCATCATTATTTTGTTCCTATACACTTGCTATTTACCAAAGTCCTTTAAAGGCCCTTGATTTCCATCGGCGGATAATCTTTTCCTCAGCTGGCATGTGTTGTGATCATGTAATGGTGTTAACACTGGGCAATGATTCCTCAAAAATGTCTATTTACAGAAAAAATGCAGGGTAGAAATGAAATAAGGGTGAGTAACTAGTGACAGCGTTTTTATTTTTAAGTCATCTATTCTAATGCTTTCAGACTAGCAGGCAAATGTAAGCTAATGACTCCATATTTTTCTTTCTGCGAGCGGCATGTAGAAAAGGCTGCAAAATGCAAATAATGCAAATACTGCATGCAAAATGCAAATGATGTCATGCTAGTTGTGAAAACTTACCTGAAAAAAGATTAGATGCCCCCAGCTGAACAGCAGTAGTTTAAAGAGAGCGATCATTTACACATTTTAAACTATTAACCACCAGCCAGTCTGACTGCAAAATTCACTCATTCATCCACAAAAACCCTATTGATTGCCAAAACCTTCAGCTGATTTGAGGTGTTACATAGTAAAGCATCTTAGAAGCCAGTCACCTCATAAGAGCAGACAGCCTGGAGGTTTTTGGGCAGGGTTACTGTACAGAGTTCCTGGACGTTTTGAGGTTTGTGAATGCATTAGTGGCATTAGTGATAAACAACAGGGGCTGGTGCTGTTATGGTGATCACCTTGAGCTGTTGTTTTGGGATGGAGACCAGTTTGGATAATAGATCCTCTGGGATTCTCAAGTGGCTGAGTGGATTTATGAATCAGAGCTGGACCTAAGCTTGAATCAATAGCCTTCCTCTTCTGAAAACCCTATCGAGAATAATGCCGCATAGTTTACACACATTGACACGCCAGTCTGGCCAGCACAGGTCTGAGCAGAGGACGTGAAAGAATGAGGCTTCTTGGAGTTATGTCCTGTCACAGGGGCTCTTCTTCCTCTGCCCTCTGCCATCAGCACACAGATCAATACGAGAGGAGCCGCCCTCCTCTCACCTCCACCACTTCATCTGTTTGCACTGGATTGTGTCAGCTTTTCTTTTTCCATGAAAGAGAGAGAGGAAATCTATAAAAACTGCTACTAAAAAACTTACTACAAACAAATAATGGACTAATTGGTGTTTACATTTATCTGTGGTGCTTATTTTTTTAATATAACTTTGCAATTACTGGAAAATTAATTTATAAGTCTCAAACCGTTCTATTTGACCAGAGTTACATTGGCATTCAAAGCACGGATGTCTGACATTTTGTTGAAACTAGTTAACATGGATAATTTAATGAATGTGCTTATTTTTTGTGACATATAAGTAGTTCAGATTTATAAGAGCTCTACCTTTTTGTCAGAACTTTTTCAGTTCTTCAGTGTTCAACATCCTAAAATTCCTCGTACATTATAAATTACATACTGAATCTTTTATGTGAGGTTGGATGTTTGTGTGTAAAATGAAGAACAAAACCCTTGATTACTCAAGATTCTTCATAGTGTGAACAGCAAATGCAGTCACCACAGTGGGCGACACGTTCTCCACACAGGAAGAGCAGGAAGCAGAAGACCGGATGTGATTGTTCCTCCTGCTGTCTGATTATTGACCGCCTCTCATTGTCTTTTCAATTGTCTCAATTATGAAGGTACTGGTGTCACACTGCTCTGTGGTGTCCCAGCCTGGATAATTCATGCAAGACAGCCTGAGCTCCACTCAGCACTGGGGAAAGTGAGGAGACTGTCAATACTGTGAGGTGAGGATGGGGATTCAGTTCAGCTCACAGTGAGCTCTCAACATGAACTCGAGGAGGCTGATGCATGTTGTGTAAAGGTAAACAGTCTTACAAAAGTGCTAAAATAACTTGTCTTGCTTGTATCTGTCTGGCTGGAGTGACAAGAATCAATATAAACCTAACTGAATATACATAACTGTGATTGGCTGTGATTGTGACGCTAAACGTAGCAGTTTAGATTTCAGTGTTGACAGACGGAGAAGGTGTGTCCTGCCTGGTTTAAACCTGTTGTAACGTGCCGTAAACGTACTCTCAAGTACCTAATGGAATTGTGTGTAGTTGTAGCACAGGATTTGACATGGTTATCATTTCCTGTCACTTCTCCATCTCAAGTCGCTACCATTCTGTTTGAGGAAGTATGGAGATGCTGAGATGCCGCGAGACACTTATCAGCACACACGCCAGGCGTCCCTTCGCATGTCACTGCGGTTTGTTTACAGTTATCTGATCTCGGGTCCAATTGTCACTCCAGACCTACAAATCGATAGTGTTAAATTAACAATGAGCATCGACCTCCTGAGCCCAGATCAGACTTCCCCAGGAGGGACAGCGCCACCCGTGGGTTGACCTCACCACTGCAGGCTGAGAGGGACAGGGTTGTGTTTGGAAAAGGCTTGTGAGAGCAGGTGTTCATTAGAACTTTGGGAGATGAAAGTCAGGCAAGGTTTCCGTAACTAGCTGTAATGCTCCTCTCAGAGCAGAACAGAGTGCTGCATCTGTAAAATGCTTCATTAGCGAGCGCCACCGATGCAGACTCGTTGTTTACAGTGTAGGGCGAATGAGAGCGAGCCATGGCTATGATCAGAGGAGAGAGGTGTACATGTGAGGCAAGCCTCGTTTTAGAAAGAGCAGAAGCACCCTGCTGATGGCAAAAGGACCGACACACAAACACACACACAGAGTGAACGTATCTGCTGTGGTGAAGTAGATATTCAAACATTTTCTCAGTGTCTTGTGCACAGAATTGAGCTTCAATCAGTTGTTATTTTTCCCAGAAACATTTCTGTTTCCCAGGCATATCGTTTATCTTTCAACAACAAAGAAACTCTGCAGCTTTCATGATGTACAAGAAGGCTGTTTACCAGCTGATCATCAGCAGGCACTGCATTCACAGGGTCTATCTTTTGATCAAGACCAGACAGAAACCCAATCAGAAAACAGATAGGAACAAAACATTTAAGACAGCTGGACCCAGGAGTGCATAGTTAGATATTACGTTACATTTTAAATAACGTAAAGCAGTAGTGTATGACTTTGCCAAATAGCTGTTTGTCTCTTAAGTGCAGAGTGAAACCAGAAACATGCATTAAAAAAGAAATTGGGATATATTTTGATTCCATGTTAATTTAAGAGATCTCAGTGGCAGATTATGGATTTCTGGCAGTAAGCAGATATTCCCTCCATTTGCATAAAACAGACTTGTTTCACATATAACGTTTTATTCTTAAAAACTTCTGAGGTGTAGCACCAGAGAGTTGCGAGGGCTGTTTAGGGGTTTTAAAGAGTGGGTAGATTTGTGTCGTATTAAAATAAACTACATTTGGCATTCTGTGACATTTAACAGATGATGTCTTTTGCACCTGCTGGTTTAAATTCAAGATTTATTTTTATTTAGGCACTTGAACTCCAGAGAGTAAGTGATTCATTCCTCTTTATAGAGCGTTACTCTGCTGCTTTCCTTTTTAAACATCCTGCCAGTCATTTACTGGAACACTGAGAGCTGTAGGAGAGATGTTTCAGAGAGGAAAATGACTTGGGACCGTTGTTCTTAAAGCTCCGGAATGGTCTCATTAATAAACTTTTATATTACTGAATTGAAGGGCACTTTACCCTGAAAGCTTTTACTAATGTGCTTTGGTATAAGTAAGCTCGTTTTGGCTGTTTGTCAGTGGAAAAAGAAGAGAGTGCAACCACACAGAGCAGAAATGAGGAAATCTGTAATAGAACCATCCTGTTGAGCACGAGATTTTCACAAGTTTTTTAAGTGATGTGTTATTGTTTCTCTTGTTCCAGCTGATCATGTAGAAAATATTATTTTAAAGCCATTCATGATTTGGTGAGAAGTGTCAACACTGCACATTTCAAACATTGCTCTCTATGTTTAAGCACCCAGCACAGCAGTGTTAGCTCAGCCAATGGCGTGAGTTTGGTGTCAATTTCATCCATTGAGAAATAGGGCCGTGTTCAAGCAACCTGTTACTGTACCTTTAAAGATGACATTGATGATTATTTAAAGAAACGAGTGAAAACAATGTGCTTATATATTCTCATATATATATATATATATATATATATATATATATATAGATAGATAGATAGATAGATAGATAGATAGATAGATAGATAGATAGATAGATAGATAGATAGATAGATAGATAGATAGATAGATAGCATGGAAATGTGTAATCTTTCTCTATCAGTGTTAATGGTCTGGAGAAGAGCTCATGAGGTCTGTGAGGAGCTTCACTCATCCACATCATTGTAGAATCTCAAGTGAATTTCATTTAAAAACAACTGAACGGGGCTCTTGATGAGCTGGTGGATGTTTCGATGCTCCTTCAGTTTTTGAGTGATGTTTTGGTGATCATTCTTCAGCATTCAGCAGACACACTGTGTTGTCAGGAGACTTTGCTTGTTGTATAAAGGTATTTTGAAGGCGAGAGTTGAGTGATACTGTCAAGGGCAAGACATCAAAGACCACATTTTTTAACATCACTTTCTTTCTCTCTATCTCTCTCTCTCTTTCTTTCTGTCTTTCTTTCTGCACAGCAGCAGAAGTGTTCTGGTCCAGTGCACTGTTGTTGAGGCTCAGGGTTTGGTTTATTCTCTCTGTCTCAGTAGCTGTGTGGCCGTGCCGTATGTTTTCCTAATCACAACGATCAATATGACAGCCCCCTCCCTCTTCACTGCCTCCGCCACATCTGTCTCACTCACTCCATTAAACTTTCAGGACTAATGCAAGTGTGAAAGGCCACGACCACCAAGACATTGATGAAGCGTTGTGTGTCTGTGGTGTCAGACTTACCCCTACAAACAAAAGCCGTAGTGTGTCTTTCAGAGCTGTGGGGGATTTCAGGCGATCCCTCATTAGCATCACCTGTTTGCCCAGATGCCATTGTGGGAATTAGAAGGATCAGGTTGTGAGTTCTTCTTTCTTCTGTTCTGTGCCATGCAAAGATGTTTCAAAAGCCTGAATGCCATCTGCTGTATTTGTAGTGTAGGAAAAGCCTGCTGAGAAGATGTAATTTTAGCCCAGAGTCATGAACTTGGCTTACTTTGATTACATAGAACATGAAAGACTAGTAACCTGTATCATTATTTTAACTCCACAGGAGCAATCAATCACACCTCTACAGTCAGCTGTTTGCACTGAAGTTGGAAAGCAGTTCTGCTGTAATGCTGGTGCCATTTAAAACACTACAGTTTGTTAGAGACGTGTGCTGGAGGACAGTGCTTGTTCAGATATGTTGTGCGGGAGGTGATGAAGTTCAGACAATGCAGATCAGGTCTGATCAAACAAAGAGAGAAGACGGCGTCACTTATCTATTTTCTTTCTAATACAGGCTAATAAAATAAATACATAAATACGTTGTGAATGTAACAAAAGAACATTTACAAAACAAAAGCTGTTTTGTACTGTTAGAACATGAGAAAAAATTCCCTTTTCCTATTTCAAATGGAAATTAAGGACATTTAAGCATGCTTAGTTAGACATACTAATGTCATTTAAATTTGCAAGTGTTATGCATAATTCATGTTCCCGCAACCCGGCTTTGATTTTTGTCTTCTATTTGCATCATTTGCTGAATAATAAGGCACTGACTTTGAAATTAAACATGTTGCTGTGTTATTTTCCCCTCTTCACCATTTTAGATTTGACACTCTTGAATTAATACTGTTTGATCATCTCATTTATTCGTATGAAGCATCACAACTCAGTTGTTTATGCGGTGGAGTTTTCTTTAAGCTCTTCAGAGGCCCTTTTCTTTATGGTTTAAAGACTTCAGTTACAGACGATATTAAACATGTAAAATGTAAAATTGAAAGTTACTCTATATAATCTTGTTTATGTTTCAGTTTCACACTTCAGCAGTGTTTGTTTGTTTGTGTTTATGTTTACTCTCACTTTACTGTCTTATGGTGCTGGATACATTATGTAGCACTGCTGTACCATGCGGGCTGTGAGCAGAATATTGTCCTGTTTAAAAACGGTCCAAGATTCGGTTCCCGGTTAGAGAACATTAGCTGCATTGTTCCTGTGGATACAGAGCTCACATATCTGAAAACAACACATGGCATTAGTGATCTTCTGTAATGGTCTGTGAATGGCTCATTAGAACTGAACACTGTACAGGTGGAGGTGTCTTCCCTCGTAGATTGTAAGCTAACAGATCCCCCCATCTATGTGAAAGCCAGGGAGATAATGACTTCTTTCACGCTTTACCTTGAAAACTGACCAAATGGCCCTCGTGCCAATTAAGAGCTTGTTTTTTAGTGGAGTGTCCATTATCAAACCTGACCTCCAATTAGTTATCTGAATTTCCCTGCGATTTGTCACCTCACTGTGGTCTCTAGTCAACCAGCCAAAGATGGACCCTGAATGTGTAATCAAGACACCTTCACCACAGCCAGGATCTCTCTCTCTCTCTCTCTCTCTCTCCTCTCTCTCTCTCTCTCTGTCTCTCTCTCTCTCTCTCTCTCTCTCTCTCTCTCTCTCTCTCTCTCTCTTCTCTCTCTCTCTCTCTCTCTCTCTCTCTCTGTCTCTCTGTCTGTCTCTCTCGTCTCTCTCTCTCTCTCTCTCCTCTCTCTCTTCTGTCTCTCTCTCTCTCTCTCTCTCTCTCTCTCTCTCTCTCTCTCTCTCTCTCTCTCTGTCTCTCTCTCTCTCTCTCTCTCTCTCTCTCTCTCTCTCTCTCTCTCTCTCTCTCTCTCTCTCTCTCTCTCTCTCTCTGTCTCTCTGTCTCTCTCTCTCTCTCTCTCTCTCTCTCTCTCTCTCTCTCTCTCTCTCTCTCTCTCTCTCTCTCTCTCTCTCTCTCTGTCTCTCTCTCTTTGTCTCTCTCTGTCTCTTGTTTTTCTGAGACTTTTGAAGCTCAGTTTCTGGATGAATGATACAGAATGCTTTAACACTTTGGTCTTGATTGTTGAAAATGCTTTAAAACATATAGGGGCTCATTCCGTTGGGTCTGTCCCTTTGACAACAGTATCAACAAATGATCATGTTTATTTGTTCTGTTGTACTGGCACAGTCAGCAGCTTACGTAATAGTAATATTTTTTCATAATATTTTTTTAAGAGTAAAATAGAAACTTAATTTCTCTGCCTCAATAATATTCAGATTCAGAACACTTAAACTGGAAACAGGAATGAAGAACGGAGATTTAGCACAGAAGAGCAATGAAGATGTATAACAGTGACATCAGTGATAACCAGACGTCATGTGACTTCATCACAGTGCCTGAACCATTTGTAAGCTGTCTTGGTTTTGAAGTTTTTCTAGCACAGTTCTTTAAATATTAAAGTTGAAATAACACAGTTTTCTATCAGTTAACATCCTCCGAGCTCACAATAGGTCTGTTTTAAAGTTTATGAGTATCATTAAAAACCTATGATTTCTTTTTTTTTTACTTTTGGAAACCTGGTGCACTATATTTAGCATGCAGCTCTTCAAGTCAAAGCATCCAGCTAATCAAAACTCTATTCATAATGTTCGTTCATAATGTTAATCACTCTCATAGAAGCATAACATCAGGAATAAGCAGCAGGAATAAAATCAGTCGGAAGTTACAGTCTGTAAAGTTAATGTAATGTTTAAATTGACTTTGTTTTTATCTAAATAACTGCACATGTATTTTGCAGTAGGTACAGTTTCATCTGTATAATCAAATATTTAAGGAGAATTAATTTCCTGAGGACTTTTATTTTGTTCTGTCTTTGACACATTGACAGTGAGATGAGTGTATATTGGGAGGCTCATCTTTCAGGGGATGTTGTGATGTCATCAGTTCATTGATTATGTCTCTGTAATGAGTTTCTTCTTCAGGTCTAAGCTCTCAATCATCAGTGCTGCATGGTTCCCCGTCACTTCCTGCTCTGTGGTTATTGACATAAACTGATGTCCTGCCACTGTCTGTTTTGGTTTTCAGTGATTTATCAGCATAACAGAATATTACTGTGTGATTACACCTGTAATGGTGAAATTTCTTGTTGCGCTAACCTGCATTTGTTTCTATAAGTGAGCTATTGACACCTGCAACAGTACAGTACTGCGACTTCATCACTGTCAGTGTAAACACTAAATGTATAAATCAGTGACCAAAAGAATGAAATTACCCTAATGATTTTACTGCCTTTAGTGACTGAGTTGTTGTCGGTTGTCATGTGCTGGATTCTCTGGAAATTCAGAAATAGTCACTTCCATTTTAATGGGTTTGTCAGATGTGTGTGAAGAGCCCCGGCCGTTGCCCTCAGAGGGAGTCTGGATTCTGGATTCATCTCTGGAGGTTTCCTTCTGTGGAAATGAAGACAGGATGTAGAAGAAAATTTTGCTCGCTAGTCCATGTAAGGACTTTTCGAGCCATCGTTATCAGGACAGCTCGGTTCTTTGGCCTTTTTCTCATGCACTTTGTTTGTTTTTCTTCTCTTTCTCTTGCTAACTTTGTTTACATCCTCTGTTTGATTTGTGTTGGGAAGAATCCTACATGACATACAATTAGACCCAAAGCCAGAGGCCATGGCATTCTCTCCCTTCTCCCAAAATGATTTGTTTCAAATTGAACCTGTATTGTGTGTGATGGTGCAGAAACAGCCCCAAAGGTTCTTCTGTAATAGCTCTAGGATTAAGATTTATGGAGCTGAGCTACATCATGAAAAATGTGAATGTTTGAGATTATTTTACTATTTCTGTTCTGCTATTAAACATGCCGGTGTGTTAAAACTCGAAGCCGTGAAGGAAATTCTGCATGTGTTCAGGGACTCGTCTTGTTTTTCAGGCAAATCAGATTTATTCTTCTCTGACCTGATTCCACTCAAGGCTGGAATGTGTTGAGCTCTCAGATAATCCTCTTCTTGGATCTCAACAACAGGTGCTGTCAAAGTTACTGCCCGAAAGTGTTGACATAAACACACTCAGCGATACTGGTTATTTCTCTTCTTTAGCCGTTCTTCAACACCGCCTTAAATGTGGCATATGAGTTTTCATCAGTCTGAGATGAATAAATGATTGTATGCATTATTTAACTGCACTGAAAAGCTTTATTTGCTTTATCCATCAGTATTCCCACCAGATACTCGATGCTTAAAGAGATGTGCTCTTCAGACTGTCACATGGACTGAAGATATCAGCCTGTAACAGAGAGCTGAGTAAAGCTGCATCGGCGTCTTTTACATAATGAGATGTTGAACTCCATTTTGTTTTGAATTCATATTGATGTTTTTGTTTAATTTTATATTTGTAGAGTTGTAGAGGACAAACACAGTGGGGTTCAAAGATCTACTATGCAGATCTACAAAGAACGCTTTTATTTTCGCATTTCTGTAGCTTCATACAGTTTTTAATAAAGTTTGATTTAATGTAATAGCTAACGTGAACTAACAAAACAATATACAGAGTTTGGCCTGTATGTATTTTAACAGCAGTTATTAATCATTGATAATGAAATCTTATTGTATTACCAGAAAATCTGACCTTAACCAGAATTTAACACAATCAGTGCCAAAACCTGTCAAAATGGCAAATTTTTCTTCTTCATAAAATGTCATTTTAATTTAAAAATCCTAGCAAAGTATATTTAATGTTAATATTTTCTATTTAGATTTTGAATTCTCGCTTTCATAATGCAGCCTTTTGAGCCCTACAACAGTTTTTGTTTCTCCAAATTATTTAGAGGTCTCAAACCACAAACCAGAGAAATGTGAGAGGGGCTGTCAGATGTGTGTGTGTGTGCGGGCTTGAATCTCTGACCCCGAGGTGTGAAATTAATCTTAGCTGCTGCAGGGTTCGCTTTGATTTCATGCTGTTGTGGCTCTGGCCACCCACATCACTTGTTTTTTGTGAGTGTTTACTGCAAACTTTGAGATGCAGTGAGAACTGCACATTGTGTGGGCAGCAGCACACCCTGCGTGCTCTCCTCTGCGCATCCTGAGAGTGTACACGAGTGATAACACTTCTCAGGTCTGGAGAAGTCAAGCATTTTAAAGCAGGGGAAGTGTGTGGGTTTAAACCGCCTCTCGTGGGCCGTCTCAGGGGTCTGGATCGAGGAGGAACATGCGTGTTGCTGCTATGCAAATGGTGGGGAAGTGAAAATGGCTGTGCTTTTATTCTGTAAAGAGATGCAAACTTGGCCATCACAACTCGTCCCACTTCTGTCCATCAGAAGATGTCACATTCCTCCGTCGGCACAATAAACATTAAAACCTTAAAATGAACATTGCGTCTCAAGCGCACCATTCAGGTGAGAGCATACACTCCTCTGCCTTACTTGATAGATGAAGAGCAGCTCGATTCAGCATTTGAACCCCATCTAAAGGAGATTAGAGGAATATCGTCTGATGCAAGACCAGGCCACTTCAGAAGAGTGGGATGGCTTTAACCCAGCTTTGAAACTGATTAAAAAGATTGATGCGTCTGATTTAACCTGCTCAGACTGTTTTCTTATCCCTTTCTTCTGTCACCACAAAGTGTTGCTTTATCAAGTTGAGCAACATCAGTCCAATCAAATTGTTCAGAACATTCTTGATTTAATGTCTGTGTGCTTCTCTGTAAAGAGTCAGATCATAGTAGTGTCTTTTGTGGAAGATCTTGCTTTCAGATCTCATTTGATCATTCATAGTAAATGCTCCTTCAGTCATAATATTTGCATTGAACTTTAAACAAACCAGTGCAACAATTAGACACGCTAAAGTGGAAATGCTGAAATTAATAATTAGCTTATGGGTTATTTATTGACAGACTTTTCTTTTAATTTTCTATGCCGAAGCATGAGACCTTTTCATTAGAGTTTCTAAAACAAAACTTGTTTTGTTGTTATGCTGTCATCAAGAGTGATGTTACAACTGTAATTGTGATATCACATTTTCAGATGTTGATTGACAGCTGAGAGATGTTTTAAAGTAATGTGATTCTGGTCAGTGTTAACCTCCGTGTCAGTGCAGTTTTTGGACAGCTCTGTAATTTTTCAAGGCCAGTTAAACTGAGTGTTTCAAATTGAGCCTTTTATTTTTATACGAGTGGTCGTTCTCCTACTGTCTCTGTTCTGATGAATGTTGAGTAAATATATTGCGGGTTTCTGCTCAACATACAGTTGAGTTTTGGAACGATAGCTCAGCCTCATTAATGTGGGTTGTGTGGAAGAAGGAGTGCTGATGTTGAAGACATTTAACATTTGGTGGGAAATGTCACCTCAGCTATCTCAGAGCTTAACCCTCACTCAGTGTAATCAACAAACTCCTGACCACTGTTCTTTTCTTTATTATGAGGCAGCGTTTCCTGTGTGACATCTCATTCATCATTGTCAACAAGCATGTTGAGATACATGACGTCCTGTAGCCCCTCTTCAGCCAACATAAACGAATATTAATGAAGAGACGGGGCCTTTTGATTGGTGGATGCTTTATGGTGACATTTAACACATACTGAGTTTGTTTTATAAAGCAAGACATATCTGTTACTGTATGATAATGAGCTTCAGTCTGCAGAAAACAGACTAAGTTTAATACTGGTCTCCATTCCATCAGCATTGATCTACACTGAAAATCAGTTTAAGTCTTGGAATTGGTTTAACTGGCTTCCAGACAGTCTAACTGGAAATGTCTCGCATTGCTTTGAGTGATTCCATGTGTTACAGTGTTGGGGAAGCTCCTTTTAAGTTGAAGCTAAATAAGGAAGTAATATGTTTTAAAGTGTCATATTCTAAGATTATTTTATTTATAAGCTTATAGTATATTTCTGGAACACACACACACACACACACACATAGTATTAGTATTAGATACCAATGCATTGTAACTTGTCAATCAGCAAAACTACTGTCATGATACTGACAAATGTGCTGTTGGTAAGTTAAAGATGTACTTTTAGTTAATTGTTTCCCAGCAAAGTGCTATACGTGTGTTTTTACTCTAGGCCATATACCGATTTCTTTCCTTTTTTGTTGTGTACGGTTAAACTGATTACTTTGTAAAGCTGAACTTTGTATAGGTGTCCATAACATGATTCATGGTTCCTATCTATGTTCTATGTTTACGAGCAACTGATGAATAATGTCAGGAGTTGTGTGGTGACCCGCGGGCAAAGAGAAAACAGACCTGCAGCAGCTCAGGCTGGACTACAGGCTGCTCTTGTGAGGTCTAAATCTCTGCTGCTGTCTGACACCTGAGCACTAACAGCCTGTCTCCGGCCCTCTCGTGTGACAGCAGGGTTTTATACAGGCAGTCGACAGGTGTTGCAGTCACTCCATTTCTGACTCTGTGTTTAAATAAATATGCAACTACACTGAGCGGAGTGACCCGTTTAGCAGCACACAGCTGAGTGATGGCGTCTCTGGTGGGCAGATGACTGCGAGTTGAGCTGCATTACTGGCAACTGTCCCGCATGCCACCAATATGCCAAGTCATTGATCAAATGGCATTGAGTAACACTTTAAAATAACTTTCATTAAGACGTTAACAAACTTTATCTAATGCTTAGTAGTAGCTGATTTCTAACATGAAATGTTCTTGTTACCCTAAAAGGTGTGATGATTTGTGAATGTTGCGTCTGGTCTGTTAGGGCACGGTTCAGGTCTGTGTTACGTTGCGCTGTCACACTGGAAATGCAGAGGCAGGCAAGACAATACGCTGAAGGCGCAGCCCCTTGACCTCAAGCTGAAATGGCTTTTCCACACGCGCTCAAAAGCCATTGGACTGCATTTTAAAGAATAATAGAATCTCTGCCTCCTCCTTGAGAAACCATTTGAGCGCAGTAATGCGGTGCCACGAGGGCACCTGTTTGAAGGTGACAGCAACTTTTCTACTTTCGCTCTCTCGCTTTGTGTTTTCTCTTTGAAACATTTTTTGGCTTTCCTTCAGATACCTGACAATTCATATGTCCTTAGAAAGTGCTGCCCTGCTGAGGAGGTGTTTTATCAAAGGAAGCTTCTGGGTGGGAACAGGAACTGTTTTCTTTGGTTCCTTGTAAAACCCTCAAAAACAGTCCCACTTTGAAGAAGTCTTTATCTAGTGGAGGTGTACTGGCGTGACTGGAAGGGAGTTTCCACACTAGAAATTCAGTGCAGAGTCAGACAGAGAGGATGTTCTGACATGAACACAGAGCATTATGGGTAATCTAGTGCTGCATGTGATCAATCATTATTTATCCATACGAGAGCAGAGCTGCTCTGAGAGAAAACAGCATATCTGACTCTGTGTAAACACAAGAGAGTTTGATTATTTACCAAAGCTGTCATGATTTAGAGAAAACAGACTGAACTTTCTGGGGTTTAGTTCTGGTATGAACCTCATTACGTTTAATCCAAACACTTTATGTACTTTACACTTTTTCCATGACATCAAAAGACTAGTTCAGTAAAACTGAGGGTAATTCTTTGGTTGTTTTTGAAACATTCACCCGTGATTTTCCATGCGAGTATCTGTTTATGTATTTTCAGTCAGGAGATTTAGTCTTACCTAAAATGATTTCATGTCTGTGATATGAGACATTTTTGAGCAATTTCTGAAATATTAAAATTCATCTGTTTTGATGGATGAGGTGGTTCACATTGATTTTAAGGATGATGTAATTCCTGTTCTAGATTCAAACAGAATTGCAAAAATAATGATTGTTTCCAAACACATTTCAAGCACTCATTCATCATTCTGCTGCTGATGGGACAGATAACTCCACCCAAACTCACATACTCACAATTCTTTTCTCTTTAAACATCATCTTTAAGAGTCACACTAGTATTGTTGATTATATCACTAACGTCATTATCTTCTCATAGAACATTGTGCTCTCTCTCTTTCTCTTTATTAGTTTTAGAGCATTTTTTGGGATGTGAGGTGAGACAGAGAGCATGTTTTCCAGGCTTGCAGTGTTATCAGGGGAGGCTGATTTAACTCTAATTAATCAGTGTTATATTAATAAACACAGAGAGCGAGTGGCCACGGCTGGATCTCTTGGCCCACAATGCACTGCAGTGAGGTGAAGCAAAATCCAAGCATTGAGTTTTTCTGGATTTGAGGATTTCAGACATTTTGATGGCTCCTCAAGGGATTCTGTAAAACATTTCTGCTCGCAAGCCTTTTCATTCATTTCTAGCTTTCCTATTTTTGCAGAAGCTTTTTAATATTTGATCAATGTGTTTGTTAGTTTTTCCAAGTAAATCCTTCACAAAAATGACTACTGTAGACCAAAAACTACAGTAATGTGCAGTAACCATTATTAATTTTGATTATTATATTACTTAATGCTGAATCATCTATATGTAAAACAGGAAAGTGTCTTTAATACAGATGAAAAATCAACATTAGGTCATCAGGCCCAAAGAAGAGAGATAGCAGACAGTCCCTCTTCAGAGCTGCAAAGACCTCTGGGAAACAGGGTGAAGAGTCAATACTTATCATCCTGTCTGAACTGATGAGACTTTGATTGCATTGCTCATGAGCAGCTCTCATTAGCAGCAGTCTGTGTGTGTTCTCTTCAGGAGATCTCTGTGTATGATGAGTTCCTCACGACAGCTCTTATTATACACCTCTGAAGGACTGAAGCGTCTCAGACTCAAGCAGCAATAAAATCATGCTTTTAAATGGCTGATCTGATTACCATGTACAGAAAGATTAACTAAAGATCTGAAACGGGGCCTTTGTCACTCAACATGAACGTAACCTTTACTCTCATTTGCATGATACTCTTCTAAAAGCGGAAAAGCTTTAAGCTGAAAGGTGCTCGACTCTTGTCATTGATAAAACTTGTGTTGAGAAGTTTTAGTCATTAGGAGAGCCTGTGTGTTTCAAGTCAACTGCCTAAGCGTTTATGGTGCTCTCATACATAATGAGTCCTGCATGATCCTGTATTAATGAACTATGTTGGCTTTTACTCGCAGGCCCGAGTGTTTTTCACAGCATCATGATTCAGAGTTAAGCTTAACTGCACAGTCACTATCTAATGGCAGCCATTAGCTATGAAATATCTTGCTTTAAATATGAAATTCATCAACTAAAAACGGCATGTTTTCTTGTTGTTACACAAAGAACCCGAGGTACATGATTACCTGCACATGCATGCACGTGGGACTGTGGTTTTGCTGTTTAACAAACGGATCGACCTGTGATCTGCTGTGGGTAATACTGCAAAATTTGTTCTGTTTTGTGTGATTTGTGTGTGCTTTTGCCCTTGATCATTTCCTGGCAGGAGCGGGACAGGTTACTCTGCCTGTGGTCTGACCTCTGTTTCATGTCAGATTATTTTATTTGTTGTCTCGGGTCACCTTGGTTCAGATTAGGGAGGGTTGTGGGGAGAGGGCCTGTGGTGGTCACCTTTACAAAAGATAGAACTGCACAAACTGATTTGTTGCAAACTATAATATATAGTAAATATAAACGGGCACCTCTCTTAATCACAGTTCAAAATGATAATGAAGACTTCCTTTACATTCAGCTTAAGTACATTAGCATCTGGTTAAGTTGGATTGCAGGTGATTGGTGAATAAGAAGACTCTGCACTGAACTGTTTAACACAAATTCAATTCTCACTCAGTAGATTGTCGTTCATATTATGTTCCAGCTGTAGCCAACAGCATCTTTTAATCTGCGTGTTACTCATTTTCAAAAGAGAACAGTGCAGTGATCTTGACCTGCTGCAGCAGGACACACACTTCTAGATATGCTAAAGTTTTTTTTGAGAGTCAGATGGCTCCCAGAGGCCTGGGCTACGGCAGGATATTGCTTTTACTGCACAAACTGTGTGTAATTGATGTTTGGTAGAGTAACACAGCGATGTGAGGTTTGGGTTTTGTTTCTCAAGGCTCTGTAGACAGCCCTGGTGATTAGGTGGCTGATCTTCAGCCTCTGCTGAAACATCTGCTGTGGTGTCAGAGAGGCTCATGGGAGGTTTTCTCAAACGCGTAGTAAATGACAACATTTACACACTTTCCTGTATAAAACTCGCCTGCCAGATCAAAGACTTCAAATTAAGTAAGGTTAGCCACTGTTTGCTAAGCTATGATGTATTTCTGTGTGTGTGTTCTGTATTTTGTCTCTCTTGTGTTTGATATTGTAAATATGATACTTTATATAAGAGTCTGTTTAAGGGTTTGTAGCCGTGTGTCTGCCGGGACCTTTGTGATGGGAGTTGTTGAGCTGGAGGGTTCAGCTCTGAAACGTGCTTGTCTCCGGTCTCACAGCATGCAGCATGTTTGTGTCTGAGAGTCATCTCCCCTGTCAAAACACACCCCAGCGCTACAGGACGAGACCGTTTATTGCCACTAATACTGTTTTTATATACAGGAGGGCATGCATGGATCAGGATCCCCTGCTGTGCTCATGAGGGTGGGAATCTCTTTCACTTCCTGTCAGCGTCTCTTTCTGTCTCACTGGGATATTCATCATGACTACAGGCTGCTCAGCTTTTCCTTTTCACAATCGTCCAGCTGCTGCCATTCTGAAGTGCAATTAGGACCACCATTCTCTCTCTCTCTCTCTCTCTCTCTCTCTCTCTTCTATTAGTTTTTCCTACATGAAAACATGTAGGAAAAGTTGAGCTTTAATTGAAGCTTTCACAACTTGCAGAAATAAAATGGAGCTTTTTACTTACAGCTGAGGTCATCTGTCATTTTACATTGACTAAAATGTGAGTACAGTGGAGCACAGCTTTCAGGTGCATGACATTTCTGTGTGTGTGTGTGTTAGTCATTTATTTTTAGACTGCACGAAATCAACATGAGACCCATTTATTTTCGTAGTCTCATCTGGCACGATTCATCAGTGCGTGTTCATGTGAAGAGAAACTCTTTAGAATGTTTCATCACAATAATAATATGCAGTAATATTTTGTATATAGATGTTGATACTTTTGGCTTTTGAAATAACTTTGAAATAACTGTGGCTATTTCTGCAGTCTCTGGACTGCTTGTACAATACATTGAAGATGTGATACTTTTTATTTTTGCAAATGTAACTCGTGTGATGCCACATTGACAAACTAAACACAATCTTCGGGTTTAGAAAGGATCACAAACACAAAGTTCCTCTTTATTCTGTTTCACTTTGAATCACATTGAGACTAAATGTGTTGTGAATGCTGTGTTGTGTTGACTTTCGAGTGTTCTTGATTACCAGCTGTTCTTGACCCTGTTTCTGTAATTCTGATCCAACCTGCAGGAATGAAAGTGCTCAGTCTGTTTTCCTGCAGACGGTGTTTACTCATTAAATAACATCTGCTTTCTTCGTTTCTGTCACTACATTACGGACTTGTTGATTCAGGATAGCCTCAGATCAGAGCAGCATCCTGTTCATTTAATTGTCTGTTAAGTTTTCTTGTGTCACACAGTCAGAGAAATTCTTCAGATTTTGAAGGTTGTACAAGATGTTTTTATTAACATAACCTCATCATGTCACAAGTTTAAAAGTCGACATCAATCAAACGTTTTTAGACGGCTAGTAAAGACAGTGTGCAGACATGAATTTATCATGTAAGCCATCACTGCTGAGTGACTGTGTAAACTCATATACCCCTCTTGTTGGTGTTATAATGTCCTGTGGACTGCTGGTCAGAGTTCACTGTCTGTCCAGGCTACTTGGCTTCTTGCCCCAGTTTCCTGTGTTTGTTCACTTGACAAATGACCTATTTTGAGATATTCTGGTATACGGCATGTAAACTAGCAGGCAGAGCTTCATTTTGCTCTGTTCAGTTTTCAGGCAGGTGTTTTGTCAGTGAGAATTGTAGGGCGTTGTTAACGATGTTAAACATGGCTAATCAGAAGTCACTGTGTGTCTTGCTATGTCAGTTGTGTTGCATAAGCGCTCGAAATAAACCAAAAACAAACTATGATACATTGTTTTATTCTTAGCAGTGATGCTACAGTGCTACGAACAGCACAAACCCCCACCAGCTGTATTTTATACTGTTGTAATTTGGATCATCTGCAGGGAGTTGGGTTCCTGTGGAGTTTGCCTCAAATAAGAACTTCCTCTTTGCGTCTCAAGGAGCTCCAGCTCTTTTCAAAGAATTAGAGCTGATCACTGATTCTTCTTCATTCAATTTCAGAAGTGTTTTCAGAATATGACGGATAAGAGCTGTCATACTGGCTGCGGAGTGCCAATAACTGTTGAAATAAGTTTCTGTGGTTAGATTTTTCTAGCTTCCTTCACCAGGAAGCAGTCTCGTGTGATGGCTTTTACTGAGAACGAGTAACTGCATGATGGATCTGATGTAAACTGCTGACCACTTTGCTCCGCCCGGCGCACCTCCTCAGACCTCTTCTTAGTCCTCCTGGAAGAACGAAGAGAAAAGCATAGAGAGAAATGCAGCGAGCATATTGTTGTCTTTGTCCCTGTGGTTGGTCTTTTGAGGTCAGGTACAGTTGAGCAGTCTTCAGGGCTGAGGGATGATGAATTCAGTGTGTTTTTTCTAATTCTTCCTCTTTCTAAAGCTTACTGTTACATCTCTTTTAAAGCAGCTTTTCTGCACAGTTATTGCTGTGATTCACACTGTGAGATTGGGCCTCTGCTCCGGGCTCATTAGGAGACAGTAAACACAGATTCTTTTTAGATTCAACTGATGGCTCACACATGCAAGTTATCAGTGGTACCCGTCTGTTTATTGTGTATATAAACAGTCTGTTAGCTGTCACCTCTGCACTGAATAGGGTTTTATTACGGAAGAAAAATACAAAAGCTTGCTTTAAGCAGCTCTGCCAAGTGTTTTTCTTTCCACTTCACAATGCTATTCCTTGTACAGTAGACAAATACAGGGAGCGTCAAAGCATTGGAAGTATTTTAAAGTGGGATAAAAAGCCACAGAGCCACAAAGTGAAAGACGTGCAGTCCCACGCCAGGCTGTGTTTTTATCGCAGGTTTTATGCTGTCCACCCGTGCAGATCTTGTGATCCTGTCTGATAGAGTTCACTGCTTAGGAAACATTTAATTTTCTGATTTATTGAATGTTGTTGTTGAAGTTTCACAAGTGATTTGTAATAGTCTTGAAAGCAGCAGTTAAAACGAGCTGAAAATAATAAACATCACAGTATGACACCTTTTTCAACATGTCTATGAATTTACAGCTGCCGTGTTTACACTAAAGCCATACAATGTAATTGCCAGTTGTTATTAAGAACATAATAAATTACTGTGAGTAGTTCAATTTCAATTTGATTTCATAAGAATGTTTAATGCTTGTTGTTGAGCCATGTGATGAATTAAAGTCATAAATTCAAATAGAGGTTGGGGGGGAGAGAGAGTAAATGTGTAAATGTATAAATGTCTGTGTATTCATATTTGAATGCACAGACAGGATAACAGCTAATCAAGATGTCAAGTCAATGTTGTGTGTACAGCTCTACCTCTCAGCCTCTAACTCTCACAGTGAGGCAACTGTACGTTTATAAGTTTTGTCATGCGTGAGACATGATACAGACATTCTTTAAGAAATGACAGATAAATCAATAGACCATCTTCAGGTCTTGTGGTCAGTTTATGTTCAGTATGCCATTTTAAATTCTGGCAGTGACTGAACGTCACGAGAACATGGATTTAGTTTCACCCGCAGTGTTTCAAAACCTAGACAGCTTTTCACGATACACCTTATTAAAGCAGCTGTACAGAGAATCACGCTGTACTGTCTTCATTGTATTAGAGTCCCTGTTGAGCAGTTCAGGGAAATTTCCTTATTTCCTTAATATTTCTCTCTTTAGTCCCGCAGTGAGAGCCAATAAAACAGAACTTTTAAAAACACACAACAAAAATAAAAAAAAAAAAAAAACACAGACTTGGAACACACCACACTTAACACACACACACACACACAGACAGACATACACTCACACACTCACACAGACACACACACACACACACACACACACACACACACAGACACACACACACACACAGACACACACAGACACACACTCACACACACACACACACACACACACACACACACACACACACACACACACACACAGACAGACACACACACACACACACACACAGACAGACACACAGACACACACACACACACAGACAGACACACACACACACACACACACACACAGACAGACACACACACACACACACACACACACACACACACACACACACACACACACACACACACACACACACACACACACACACAAAAAACACAAGACACCACACACAACACACACACACACACAGACACACACACACACACAGACACACACACACACACACACACACACACACACACACACACACACACACAAAACAGCCACACACACACACACAAAAAAAAAACACACACAACACAAAAAACAAAAAAAACAACACACACACACACACACAGACACACACACACAGTGCTCTGTTGTGGAGACTCGACTTGTGTATGATTCCAGTAGAGTTTCATCTTAGCTTGTTGCTAGTGACACAAAGCTCTTATAAGGATGAAAATACATTGTACACACAAAATAGAATAAAAGCAGTCTAAAAGTCTTTTATTTTTTATCTTTTCCAATGATGCTTATTGGTATAGCATCATTGAGGCCTGTGTGTTTTCTTTGTGTTTTTCTGTCTCTCGCTCACCAGGTTACGGTAATAATTCACTGGACCTGCTTTAGCATTCGTTTACATAAACGTCTTCTGACCAGCTTTGATTTGTACAGGCTAATTCACACAGTGTCTCTGTTTTAGAGTCTCTTTTCTGTTATTTCTTTCCCATAACATAGAATGAAGTTCTGTAACAGCACGTGTGCTCATGCGTGTAAGGAATTCGCTTGGTGACAGAATTACAACCAGACAGAAAGTAATAATAAACACAAACAGATGCATCATAAATGCTTCAGTGGATATTAGTGGCCATTTGTATTGTTTTATTTACACAACAGAACTCATTCAGGAAATTACACAGAAACTCCTCTAAAAGATTTTCAGGGTAGACCAATCAGACTTTATAAGGGTGAGAGTTTTAACCTGGAATATCTTTTATAGACGGCTGTAAGCCAGTAAATATGTGTTTTCTGGGTGTTTACAGGGAAATCTGTGATGTGTAAGAATATTCTAGGATCAAGTCTCTTTCTCGGTCACTGTCTGTCTGTCTGACTCTCTGTTTCTCTCTCTCTGTTGGGAGATTAGGATACTGTGTAGAAGTTGTTGTAGAGAGAACGTTTACTTTTCAGATACCCTGCCGCTGTTTTCATGTCGTCAGAAACAAAATGGCCAGTTTAAAATGATAATGAAGCAGTTGTCATCTGGCAGGGACAGGGAACTGCGGCGAACATCACGCGGATCGTAAATCTTGGGTCTATACCCGCCGTGAGGAGATGAATCTCCACTTCTCTGCCTGTCTTTTATCTTTCTCACGTTCTTTCTCTCCGTCCTGTGTGATTTGTCTCTTACAAGAGACATGTCTGTGTGAAAGCCTCTTAATGTGATAAACAAGTGGCCTGATTTATTGATATGTCAGCAGTGCTCGTTTTGAACCAAAACATGAAAAACTGAATGTATAGAGCTGCTTCACTTGAGGTCATATGCACACACAGCCTTAACAACATCAAGAGCAGGAAATGTTTAAGTGATATCATACACTGTCAGAGATGAAGCTCAGTCCGCTGTGTGCGGTCCACTTTCTGTTCTCTCCCAAACTGTGTGTGGGTGTGGGTGGACAGATGGATAGATGACTGTATATGTATAGACACTCACACTCTATATAAAAACAAACAAAAGTAAAGAGATGGTTGGACAGGACAGTTTGTGTAAATGATTCTGCATGGCATCTGAATATTATATCTTATTGTGCCTCCACACCAGGTTTGTTTGTTTGGTGCAGATGTTGCAGCACATTTAGGAATTATGATACATGAGATGTTGCTGTATTGGGAATTTAGTCACAGCTGAAGGTTTCTGTTAGGGCTTGACAGACAGCAGTTACTATAATATAATACTACTACTAATAATATAATAATATAAGTTGCTATATAATATAATATAAAGGTCACACATTTTTATTAAAGCATTATGAGCAAGTTCAATGATTTCCTTCCACTACAACATAAAGTTCCTGCCATGTGAACAATAACAGAATGTCTGCTGTATGGATGCTGCACAATAATATACACGGTATCTGAGTGAGCAGGTTTTTCATTACGGCTCTAATATATAGTGACACAATTCACCTATATATAATAATACCATATACAGTGTATTGTAGCACCACTGGAACTCTGTATTGACCTATCAGCAATCAGGACTGGAGTGATTTGTTTGGAGATATTGATACTGAATATAAAATAGAAATTCTTGACTTGAACCATTGAACACACAGTTACAGGAAGATGTAGGATCGTCTGCATGTCAGTCAGAGAGAGGAAGGCTGTGTGATATATGAGTATCCCTCATTTACCATGCACGTAACAGACAGACTGATGCAGACCGGGGTCAGAGTGCATGACATGCCAGCTGCAGTAATGAGAGCGAGTGCACACAGTCCATTCACAGGACCTGCAAACACTCCCCAAAAACAGTTCAGCACCACCGCCTGCCCTTCATAAAGAGCCTCGGATTAACAATTTAAAACACAGAGTTCAGCAGGATTTCAGAACTAACAGTTCATTTGCGGATCACAGTCACATTATTGTTTTCTGTGTGTCATTCATGCTGGTTTTGATTAAAAATGGTTGCAGGTGACAGGAAATTGAAATGAACTAATGATCTGGGTTTGTGACATGAGGGTTAAATTGTCTGTGGCAGATGGTCAACTTTGACCTCTTCCTGCCGCAGTGTACGATACCTTCAATTTCTGTCTTCATCAGTGATCAGAGAGAAAGATGAGCTCTCGAATCAGATCTTGACAGAAACTCGCTTGTGTTTCTGTGCTGTTTCCTCTGAACCCCTGATGGATGCAGAAACCTCTCAGTACAGAACTGAAAGGGAAAAATAAAAATAAGGAAAAGAAAATGAAACAGCAGAGCGGCGTAATGAGACTGTGTAGATGCTCGGACCGTATGTTGACCTCATTCTCTTATTTTTCTTCATTCCTGTTTTGGAGCATAAGACATCATGACCTTAACAAGGACAGGCAGGTCTTGTGGGTGTTGTGAGAGTTAAAATGTACTTGTTGAATACTGATAACAGGATCCACTGAGGATTCATTCCCTTTTGTAATGATGAGTCTAAAAAAACCCTTTCAAAAAATGTCTTCAGATAAAGAGATCTTGAAAATGACTTTTGTTATTGTTTTTGCTTTATGGAAGTTTTTTTCTCTCTTTTATATACTGAGACACAAGGGTACAGAAATAATGAAACTGTAAATGAAAAAGGGCTGCAGCTTTGAACTACTGTAAATTGCAAACGTGGAGGAGTTCCAAAAGTTCAAAACCTTCCATCTTCTTTATGTCAAAAGCTTTTCCATCAAGAGACTTTTACAGTGTTTTGAAGACAAAGGGTGGCCCAGATCTTTATGATTATATGTGAAAATATGTGTGTGTGTGTATGTGCGTGTGTATATGTATGTATATATATGTATGTGTATCTGTGTATATACAATATATATATATATATTGATCGCTGCTTGTCTCGTATTATACTATATATACTAGTGCATACACATGTATGAACACACACACACACACACACACACATATATGTGTATGTGTATATATATATGTGTGTGTGTGTGTGTGTGTGTGTGTGTGTGTGTGTGTGTGTGTGTGTGTGTGTGTGTGTGTGTGTGTGTGTGTGTGTATGTATGTGAATACATATATATGATATATGATGAACATGATAAAATGTTTAAATCTCTTCCTGCAGCTAATCGAGTGACATAAATGACATTTTATTGGTGAAAGACAGACAAAAGAAATAATAATAGAGGATTTATGGCTGCAACACTTGAGGGGAAAGAGCTGTATGAAATGGATTCTGAAGTCACTGTATTAATAAAGACTGTGAGGCTTCTGAGCTCTAGTGTTCGTGCGTTTGCTGTGCTTTCATAGCGTTTAGTTATTGTGTTTTATATATTAAAGATGATGTCATTGTTTCTAATAAGAACATACTTTTGTCTATATTTACCTTGCAGAGATTATGTACGTCATACTTTCATAGGTTGATTTCCCCTAAAATCACAAACATGAGAAACAAACATGATGGCATTTATTTTTGCAGTTCTGTTTGGCAATACTAGTATGCAAAAACGACACACTGTGCCTTAAAGATCTGGCTGTCTTTTATCTGTCAGCATGCACAATATGAATAGGTTAATATTGCTAGGCTAATCTGACTCAGAATGTCCAGTTATCTGCTCTTCTCTGTGTTAGTCTCTCAGGAGTGTTGTGTGTAGTTTGTTATGCCTGCAGTGAGTTCCTCTCGTCTCTGAGACTGTAGCTGCTGTGGTATTAATTGAAGTTCTATAGCTGTTCTCTCTGAAACGTTTTTAGTCATCAGAGGCTCTGTTAGGTGAGGGAGAAGAGTGTGTTTGTGTGTGTATGAGGGTGTGTGTGTGTGTGTGTGTTCATACACGTGTATGCACTAATATATATATATAGTATAATACGAGACAAGCAGCGGTCAAACGAGACCAAACAGCGGTCATATAAGACAGTCAGCCTCTGCAATTTTCATGATGCTCATTTTTCTTTGAATTGAGGTGATGAGTAAATCAAAAGCTGCTTTACAACCCTCAGCTCAACAGAAAGGGTCTGACTGCCTGCTCAGACTGTTTGTTCTTTACCAGTATAGCATCAGATTATGTCCATCATTACGTGATTGTCTGTAGAACTCAGAGAATTAATTTCTTCTGCGTCCAGCTGCGAGTAGGTGAAGGAGAACTTCTTGACGTGATGGAGGGTTGTGTTAAGAGGATGTTATCATCCAATTGAAGCATTAGCATGCCACGTCTGACCATTACAGCTAATGAAACACTTCAGCAATGTAGATCTGACAGAGCTTCTTCAGGTGAAGCATCGTCCAAACTGCAAATCCATCCAAAAGGTCCACAGATGCACAAGATGTCTTTTTGGAGGACGGTGTTGTTTCAGAGATAATGGGATTTCAGGCAGGGCTCTAAATTCTCGTGGTTGTTTCCACGTATCCTCATGGGTTCAGATAATGTTTAGTTGTCTCCTCATCCATCTTGATTAAATGAGATAATATGGATTCCACGATTGACCAATCCCGTGCATCTGGAGCACAACTGCCATCAGGCCAATTACCACACCAATCCTTCATTTCTTCCTTTTCTCTCCTCCATTAATCAATTTCAGACTCGTAAACAAAAGTGGCATGAAATCTGGGGCTTGATACTACGGTTTGAAGTCCAAATGGGCTTTTTCACTAAGTAACTCATAGAGCCGGTTTAAGAGCACAGTGATGCTAATTTTTCATGGCAGTTCAATTACATTCCCTCTGCCCTCTTCATCCCCCTTCCTTCTCTTTCTCCGTTTCTGCCTTTGGAATTCGGCTTCTGTGAGAATTCATGATGGTGAAGCGGCAGGAATGAGAGCGCGGCAGGCCTGAGGGAGTTCTTTCTTTTGCTCACAATTCACACAGCACAGAACGTGCCTTCACTCAGAGACGTGCCGTATAGAGATGCGAGCTCAAGAAGAGTTATTTTCTGAACAGGTATGAGGAGAAGAAATGAAAACAGGTGCTTCTCACAAACAATGGAGGATGAAGATGTCTCGTACATCAACATTTTAATTTACAATTTTTTACAGTTACAAATTTTAGTTTTTTCTCCATCGTGAAACCAGCATTGAGGTTGCAGCAGTGTTTCATGGTTTTCTTAGTCTCTCCTGTCAGCCATTTTTAGTGTAATCTTCCCTTTAAATGTTTAGATCAATACATCTGTGATAGCATGACTCTTAACATCTCATTATAGATGCAAATGTGACTAATTTTGTAAAGAAAACTTAAAAAGTCAACCTCATTAATCATCTAGTGATTTGTGGGATAGCTAGAAGACTAGTCAATCATCATTACCCACCGCTTATATAATGTAAATATATTTATACACTTTTCATAATGCCATGTCTAAAGATTATTTTTCAGCAAAGCATAAAACTGCAGTGCAGATCACACAGGGTTTGTAAGCATCACCTCCACACTGATTACAGCTCTGTGACTCCAGCTAGACTAAAGAGAGGCAAATTAATTGGGCTGTCAATCACACAACTGCAGCTCTACATTTCACACAGAAATACTGTGAGGTGACGGCTCACATCCACAATAACACACACAGACCTTTCTGGAGCAGAAGGTGACACTGCTCATCACACTCTGATGCTCAATAATTCCTGGTCAGATATGTCCTCATATCTTCTTTTGTCTTGTAAAGAGTGTAGATGGACTACTCATACTACTCGGAAATTCAGATTCAGTTTGTTTAGTCTAGAAAACTCACTAGTTTAGAAAATGCCTACTGATTCAGCCCCCAGTTTTTTTTAAATTTTGGGCTTTTGCTTTTTTAGAAATATTGCTCATTTAATTGGACAATTCTTCATTAACTAATTTTTTGAACATAATCAATTATTCTTTTGTTACAATAAACTCATGTTTTGAACTTGGGGAGGTAAAAGTTCAAGATGAGTTTAATGTCTGCTCTATTCGAGTTAACTTGATCACATTAATGAACTGACTGGGATTTTTGATTTAGTCTTTGGAAAAGTTTGTGGAGCATTTTGATTTAATGTAATTGTTGTTTAATGTAACAATTTGTTTAATGTAATAATTGTTCCCAACCGTCCCAATTAATGCCGCTATCATAGATCAAAAGATTTGCGTGCATTGATTACCATTGCTATGACACCATGTTTTCTACAGTAATTGTTACAGCTTACACAACATATGCTCTGAAGTGTGTTTACAGTACAGTATGAGAAATACCATCTGAATCTGGCTTTGAAAAAAAGATTCCTGCTTTATTCTTGCAGGTAGAGATGTACTGCATTGTCAACATGGCCTTTTACTGCGCCTGCTGTTTCCTTTGTGCGCGTCTGTGCTGCGTTTCCTCCCCTCTAAATGTTAATTATATTGCCGTGTCCCTCTTTTGTGTCTGCTTTGCCATGCATGCAGCTCTGGCACACTCCTGCCCATTGATGCTCCATTCAGAATGTCAGCATTGTAGTGGAGTGTGCAGGGAGCTGTATTGCGAGGTTCCTCAGGCATGCAGTGGTCAGGTTTCTGGCCCACATTCAGATCTGGAAATCTCTGTTATGTGAGGACAATGGAAGGGAAACAGATAGGGCTGCTGTGTTGAGGGACTGCAGAAGAGTATTTACAGTGTAAGAGTCATAACCGCAGACAGTGTAGATGCTGTATGAGAGCTAATGCTTGTGATATTAGGGGTGGTGTATTTAGTGGTGCTTACTATACTTGTATCTCATCCCACACTGTATATGCAGACTAGAATGACATATGCAGAGAGAATAAAATTCATCAGTCTGACTCTGTTCTTCATCTCTCTGTGTTTGTGTGGAGCGTGAGAGGGTGGAGCTGGTGCTGTCAGGGACAGGCGTGTCAATGTTAATGAGACATTGTTTGCCTCTCTTGATCTCTATGGCTTTGGTGTCTTCACATGTCAAACGGAGGTTCCAGTCTTCTCTCCTCTTCTCCCTCCATCACTTCCCAGCATGCCTCGGTATCAGTGTCTGTATGGGCTAATGTTTCTCTAATGCAGGTTTTAATCTTTCCTGCTCACAAACTTTGCTTTAACCTTCATTCAGCAGGTATACTGTAAGTACAGAGCTCTGGTTTAAAAAAGTGGGTTTAAAGTGGTCATTTCTGCATCACTAATATTAATTAACTAAACAGCAAAATTGTGACTGTTTTCAAACATTTCCTGAACACTTCATCTGAAAGAAAGAGAGAAGGAATCTTTAAAATCTTAACAAATAACCATTCATAATCATATTTTAACTACCTGCATCTGCGGAGTCTCCTACATCTGTTGTATAGTCATTAAAAACCATCGTATTAAAAAAGAAAAGAAAACATTTCTTGTTTAAATTTGTTGTGATTTTACTTGTCATGCTCAGCTCCAAGTTATTTCATTGAGTAAAATCTCAATCTTTTTTGAGAAACTTTTATTTAATTACTATTGACTGGAATGACAGGCAAAGTCATGAAAACACAAAGCTCAAAGATTAATATCATGCTGACAAACAAAAGATTCAGTTCCATTACTGTGCTAAAGACAGCAGGATTCATCAACAACTTAATGTCATTTAAGCAGCTTTGCTCATAAATACAAAGAAATGGCTGTCGAGTTCCAGTCATCGCTTCATTTCCTCAGAGCCGGACACAGTCAGATGACCAGATTACATCCCAGCGAGACGGAGCGCGGCACTCATTTGTTCTAATAAGATGGCGATATTGGGGCTCATGGCAGTATGGTGAGAAGAGAGGGAGGCATCGAGGGTGTGGTGAAAAACAAATCATGATACTCATTTGTTGTCATTAAGTGTTTGTTGAGGGTCACTTGATTTGTGCATTTTAAAACGCACATCGATCATCGCACCCACACCGACTACCAGATGGGGGAAAATGGATTTAGGGGGCGGGGCTGTATTTATCCGTTTATCATTACTAGAAGCAGGTTGTTAATGTCAGTTTGACATCCTGTTAATAAACTGTCATTAACAGCTGCTAAACAGAAGTCACTTAGTACATTATAATGCAGTTTTTGTCGTTTTTGATGGACCATCTGCTGCAACATTTAACATTCTCGTTTTGTCATAGAATTAATCCAGAAGAAATGTCCTTTAAAATGTGATGAATGCCACAATGCCACAGAATTTCTAATTCAGTTGTTCTGGTTGGGCACTGCTGGTATTTGTGCATGTGATTTACACTGAAGAAGGTTTAATGGAGGTTCATTTGGGGTTCTGGTGTAACAGTCTTGTGTTTAGGATTTTAGGCAGCTGGTATCTGCAGTAAATTTAGCAGGACAACCTGAATCATTTTCATTTACCTGTTTTATTTTATTAGTTTATCCCATGCACACCAACATTAGCATTCATAGAGATTCCTCATCAAATGACACAAAAAACAGACCTGTAGCTGCAGGAAACACAATTTCTTTAGATGTTTGAGGTGGTATTGGGTGAGAGCTGTAATATTGATTTTTTTTTTTTGACAGTTCTGTGGGGAGCCCCAAGAGCGTCTTTCTGTCCAGTCTGAATCTCATATCAGTCCTCATGTGCCGTTGGGTCTGTGAGTCTTTCCATCACTGGAGATTTTCCTAGAAAACTCTCTTACTTAAAGCTCCTGTGCTTGTAAACCCAGTTATCTCTTTCCTCATGGTGTTACTTGCATTAATGAGTTTGCTTGTCTGTGTTTATTTTTAATTTGACCTGTGAAGGTATTAAAATCGCAGATCAGCTTCACCTGCTGTTACAGTACAGTAACATCTGTATTCACAACACACTCTCAAAGCTGATCTGCTGAAAGACTTTTAAAGCTCTCTCTGTCTCTCTCTCTCCAGCTTCTGTGCTAAACATCTCCATTGAGCTGTGAGTAATGGCTGTTTCAGTTGTGGCAGAGCTGTGTTCCAGGCCAGTCTGGTTATGACTCCCTCATTTGGGCTCTGGTTCTGGCTTTGCTGCTGTATCCTGTGGGACCTCTGTGAATTACAGCAGTGCTGTTCTGGCAGAGTGGCGCTGGGACTCGGTTAGGACACCTCTGGTGCTCCAGAACTTGAGCATGATCTGCTAGTAATATTACAGACAGACCACCGGGGCTCATGGGAGTGCTAAAACTTATTATGCTATTCCTCTTCTCTTGACTTACAGCACAGCATTGTGGGAAGACAACGCTTCCCATCTCAAATCTCTGTTTTGATCCATTTCTCTCTCTCTCTCTCTTTATACATTTATAGGTCTCGCCCCTCTCTCTTTTTCATTGGTGTAGAGAATCATAAAACATCACTGCTATTGGTTGGTTTCATGCTAACCCCGTTCACATGGAAAACAATTCTTCTGTGTATTTGCCAGATTTGTGATATGAATTGCACCGCAATAAATTGAATGAATATTAAATGACCTCTGACCAGCCAACCTTACAAAATTAAAAGGTGTTTTGTTCGTCTGCTCGTGAGGTGCAATTGAGACGCGCTGCGAGATGCATCGTCGCTTATCAAAACATCTGAATGCTGTGTACGATTGCAAATTTGAAAGCAATTCAACAGCAGAGATTTGAGAAATGACACAAATCAGCCTTTGTCTCAAATTGCATGATGAACTTTTCTCAGTGACTGCAGATGCGGCTCTGCGTGTTTGTGTCTGTCTGTTTTTATCTTTGATTTAACAATAAAGTATTTCATTGACTGTTGAACTCCGGTGTGTTTGTCCGGTCTGTGTTCTTGGGTCTGAGGGTCATTTTGGGGACCCAGAGCTCTGATTGGATGAGCACACATGACAGCAGAGAGCGGTAAGCAGACTTCAGTCTGTTTATTCTGACGCGTTTGATGAAGTTGTTTTGGTCCTCTGTTTCAAAGTCATCCAGTGTCCTTGTCAGAGCCTCTGTGCTTTCCTCAGATAATGATGCAAGTGGCTCTCTCTCTTTTGTTGGATCACTTTAAATTTTAACTCACTGGTTGTGGTTGTTTTTGCTGGTTCTGTAAAAACAGACAAAGCTGCTCTAACACAGATATCAGTTGCACATAATGACAGTTTCAGTGTTTAATAACTCTCCCCACTGGTGCAGTTTTACAGGATTTATGTTCATCAGAAGAGTTTGTTTTACTCTGGACTTCTCGTTTGATGTCTTTTACAACTGCAAGAATAATTAAGTTTCAAAAGAGTCTTTTTTTCTTTCTGTTTCTTCTGTTTCTACTTTGCTAGTTCGTTACAAATGTTTGTACTACAAATATAATTTATTATTGTACCCTGATGTGCAATTTATTTTTTATTGCAATAATAGTTTCTCCTATAATAGGTAAATGTTAAATGAGTTTATGAAAGTTGACAATCTACAATCTTTACAAAAGTATTTGGGAAACCTACTTAAAACTTTTTGCAGTTCTGTTTGCTGCTGCTGGCATCACAGAAATTATTCATAGCAGCTTTTATGTATTTTTTTATTTTTATGTACAGTACGCTTTACAAACCCTAAATGCATGAGGGACATAATTAGTTAAGATGTGACATCTTTCCTCTCTTGCGCTCTTCTTCTTGATCTGTTTCTCATTTAATATTAAGTTGTTAAGATACTCACACAGACTCTCAGACTTTTAAACCATGTGTGATTACAGTACAGACTGACATGTACAGCAGCAGTTATGTGAGATGATTGTAATGAGCTGTTTGGGTTTATTTTGCTGATGTATTTGTGTTTATTCAGTTTACTGAGCACAGCAGAAGATCCCCAGTTTGAGAAAAAAATCTGAATTTTAGACCTGACACGTTCGATTCATTAATTACAAATTAAAAAATCAAGCAGTGCTGTACGGGATATTAAATTAGAATGACAGAAAGAAGATACAATTCACACTGTAATTCTGCATTTTCTTTGCCACTTCAAATGAGTTTTTATAAAACTGTCTTTATAAAACGAAAGACATTCTCAGTTCAGGTTCAGGGTGCAGAACGACGTTATAAAACCCTTTCACATTGAGCTGCTGTTGCCCTAAAGGATTCTATGTCACTTTTACTCCTAAATGGCAAAGAAGTCAATGCATAATAATCCAAATGCCCACAGGCCAACAGCCAGCCATGTCTCTGCAAATACAGTATAAAACCTTTACATTATACAGTGGAAAAATGAGTTCTCCCCCCATTCAAGGAAGTTCGATCTGCCGATGGCTGTCTTTGAAACCTCTACAATAAAGTGTTTTGAAATGAACATGGAAGGACTTTTGCAGAGGGTGAGAGAGAGAGAGAGAGAGAGAGAGGGAAAGTGTTACTCCTGCTGTTTTCTGTCATATTCAGTCATTTCCTGCATCTTGGCCGGAGCACTCCGTGCAGAGAACAGTCTTGCATTATTTAGATCAATCGCTCAGAAATTCCAATGTGTTTAGCCATTCCAGGCTAAAAATATCAGTTTAGGCTCTGCTCCTGTACTCCTTGTCCATGTAATGAAATCTCCAGATGTAGTTATTCATCTCTTTCCTCGTTTTTTTTTTGCACGGTCCGTCTTTGGTGGCATTGTTGCCGTGGAGAATGGATGGCTGCTCGGGGGTGGAAAAAATCTGCATTGGTTTGATGATGAGGGCCAGACTCCTGCCGCACAGGTGTGCTGTCCCGTCCACATGAGATGCCGGCTCCATGATTAGCTCTGATTGGACAGACAGAGGAGAGATATGGTAGAGAGGGCAGGAAACTGACCTCCCCTGAGCAAACCGTGGCAGATGTTTGTGTTATCTGATTGTGTGAAGAGCTCAATATGATGTTCCAGGTAGTTGTCTTAATCTGCTTATATGTTTGCTGCACTCGTCCCAAATCATTTCCATGCACCTTTAGTGCTCTACATATATGTAAAAAAACACAGATGTGTTTTATGTTAGTTGTGTGTGAGAATCAGCATTTGTTTCTTGTGATTTCTATTTAAATACATTTATGTCTGTTTGTAATGTCTGTCTTGAGCTCTGGTGTAGATTTTGATCCTCATTTCTGTGGAATGTCAAAGACGTGGATTTATTGCATGGTAAAATAAACTAGCTCCAAATAAATCTCTATTTGTAGTGCTCACAGAATACACTTATAAAGACTCGCTGGAAGGTTGTATAAAGCAATTACATTGATTATCAGGGCTCCATTTGTTTTGTTACAATTCTGTAATTGATTTTCTAAAACTCTGTTCGTTTTTTGCCATTTTCCTTTTTGTGTGTATAGACTGTCTCATTCAAAGGAAACAAGCATGTTATTGTTCCCTTTGGGATATTGTAAACATTCCAAAACAAGTGTGACTGTTATACAGCCATTCCTAACACAGTTTTTGAGGAATCTGGAGTTTATGAGGAAGGCATTTATCAGGACTTGATATTGATGTTATGAAATCCAGTAGTACAGGTGTAACAAAGCATGTGTGCAGAGTGAGATGATTGTGTGTGTTGTCTTTGAGTTGGACAGAAGCGGATGTTTTCAGTTTAAAAGTGTTCTTAGTTGAATTTTTACATTTTGTTGAGATGTGAGCATGGAAAATGTTGCCCTTGGAAACATCACCATTATGCTGGGATGGTGTAGTGTTGCTACTTAGTTGCCTGGCTGTTCTGGGTGGTTGTTAACAGGGTTAATTTTGTTTACTACAGTACATTAGACTTTAAGGTTAGTGGTCTGTTCATTTCCCTAACTATGAGCAATAGCATTTTACTGTACCAAGCACCAAGTGGCCCAAATATGATGTCTGTGAGTGTTTTAATTTAATGGGAATTCCTAAAGCATGCATGACTTCAAGAACTCTGCAGTTCTTCAAATGAGTCTTTCATTTACTGTACAGTATGTGCTGGATGACACTGTCCAGACTGTATACAGTGTGCTGGCTCATAGATCATCTGCTCTGGCTGATAAGTGTTTCATAGTGGAGTGCTGTGTGTTTACCTCATTAACAGTATCAGAGTGACTGGTGTGTGAGGCGATACAGTGCAGCTGTTTGACAGTGAGGTCTAAACCCTCAGCTCCTTCAAATACTGTCTCTTTTATTTGCTAATGAAAGACGAGCTTAGAGGAAATTGCATCTTGTTAATTACAGGCCGCCTTTGACACGTGGACACACATTTATTTGCTCACATTCTAAGAACTGGGAAATATTTAAAAGCACATTAAACCTGAGACGATTAAAGTGACTCAACACGCTGCTTTTGTTTCAATGTCGCAGGCTTCTGATGGCCTGTTTACTGCTGAATCAAGCGTCTGACTCTGAGTGTTGAATGCTGTTTAGAGAGACAGGAAGTGCATTTCAGCTTATCAGTGTTAACAGGAAGTCTGCTGAGATAGTGGGGAAGTTAGAGAGATTCCTTCGCAACAGCCGAGTTTATCTTCACTTGGAACAGTGAATGCACGTGACGGTCTCTGGTGTGAGGGCAGTTATGCAGCATGCTGATGTGTAATGTAATTTTTTTATGATGATCCAGAGCTGACGTCACAGAGGTTTCTCATTTGTTTAATAATTTAAAATTTGAAGTTAAAGTAACATTTCAAATGTAGTTCAGAAGTCCCAGAGCTGTTCAGTTCAGCATCCTGAGATTGTGTTTGTGAGGGAGGGGTTGGGCTGAAGGACATCAGGTGATTGGTGGACGATGATCAGCTCAGATGTGGAGATGAGATGGCCTTCCTTTATAAGAGTGTGTCTCTCTCACTATTGCATCATTCTTCTGAACCTCATTCTTTAGAGACAGAATCTCTCACTCGTGCCTTATCACGTTCTCCTCTTTGATGATATACATTAAATTATTTAAAGCTCCACATCATTTTCCTCAGGTTAAAATCAATATGAAATCAATATGTTAATCAGCCAGTGAAACAGCTTACATACAGGGTTTCACTCTGACTTTTAACGGTAGTGAATTACAAAAAGAACAGCAATTTGGTAGCAGCAATATATGCATGCACAAATGCGAAACACTCCAATGAAAGGAGCTGCAAAAGACGAGACGGATAATGAGCTGTGTGTGTGTGAGGAACATAAGCTAATGTATTGGGGGACTGGTAGGTCAACATCTCAGACCTCGGCACACCCCTGCCAAAACATTTTCTTCACTCATGTGGATGACATCACGAGACAGTCACTCATTCTGTTTTCTGTTCTCACTGGCCCGGGCTTCCTCCCCCATCTTGCCCCTTGACTGCCAGGCAGATGGTCACTTATTAGTGCTAATTAAAACTCCATCAATGATCATAGTTTGCAATCATATTTAATTTGAGTCATGTTAATAATTAAAGGGACAGAGATATATGGGCATCATGTAAGTGCAGCAGGGGACTTTGCCACCGACAGAAGTTTTTACCTGTAAAGGTGAGAAATGAACCCGTTTTACATGCTGCAGTTTAACCTAAACTAATGAAGGCAAACGCCTTTAAAAATGTTAACACACAGTGAATAGCATGAACTCTGTTGTTAATGTGTGTGATAAACTGACGGCTATCAGAGAGAATCACTCGCTTCTCTTCTGCAGGAAAAGATTGTGTGTGAGGATCAGATAATCAGCTGTGGACTTTTTCCACACGTTTCTGATGATGTTAGAAAATGAGCCACACTCTCCACATTGAGAAGCTGTGCAGTTCTGACAACGACTGTAGATTTCCATCAGCACTCTCTCAGAAAGCCACAATGAAGGGCTTTGTTTTGTCATCATTACAGGCTGAGAAAGGGCAGATCTACGATTTGCGGCTGTGTATTAATACTGTTATCTGGCCTCTGTCTGAACGTGTCTGAGAAATCAACAGGTGTATAGTGAGGATGAAGTATGCATGAGTTGAGAATGAACTGCGATCTAATTCAGATCCAGTTGACTGTATACTTGTATTTTTTTATGAATGTAATAATGGGTTGTCCAACCTGTCTGTCAAACTATGCGTGTGTTTATGTACTAGAGGAGGCGTGGCTTTGGAGGGCACTGTGAAGGAAGGCGGGATCTTATGTTTATCTTATGCTAGCCTCTCTGAAATTGCCTATCCTACATTTAAACTGAGCAAAACATCTGACATCAGTCTTCCGTCTCTCTCTCTGTCTCATTCACTCACTCACTATTACACATATACTTCTTATATAAATCTCTTTATCTTTTTCATCTGCTTAAAAATGTTTTCCTCTAAAGACTTAAAGTAGATTCTCACAGTCAACATTTTATTTATTTATTCTTTTTATTTCTTTTAATTATTCATTTGTATATCAAACCGTTTTTGCTTGTTTAACTGTTTGGCTGATACGTGATTGTCATTTGTTTAAAGTACCAATAATGAGAAGGTATGTGCAAACTTTTGACTAGTATTGCAGATATTTTGGTGAGGAGCCTTTAAAGTTGATTCACACAAGCAGACCATAATGACATAAATGGACATGAACAAATGCAATTACAACAGCCAGATGTGCTCGCATGATATTAAACAATTATGTGAGGTGAGCTTCTGTTTCATTATAGCAGGCACATATTTCATTTTATCCCTTCACATGGCTCTTTAAGACCTTGATCACACAACCCATCAGCTGTTCTGAAGCAGTGAAATTATTTGTGCCAGAAGAGTCATCAGACAGTGGCAGAACAATCATCTGATCAACACTAGCTGTTAATCTGATGTCTTCAGCAGTACAGGTGCAGATTTCAGTCGGTTTTGCTACTGTAACTTCTGTCGTTTTGGCTTTACCAACTTTTCAAAACCCCGCCCTCACGTCAACAAAACCTGAACATGCAGAGTGATGAGAGCCGTCCTGATTGGCTACTTTTCTGATGGCCTTTAAAAGCATGTTGCATGCAGTTTTTCAAACAAACGCGTTGGCATGTGTTTTAAATTGTAAAACATTTAAGTTTAAACATTTAATGTTTAATGTAGGCTGATGTTAATATCATAACTCTATAAAGATATTGAAATGAGCATGATCCATGTGCAGCTCATAGTTACATTAACATTCACTGTGTTTATGGAAACACTGGTGTTCTGTTCCTGCTTTTAGAAGTCACTAGAAAACACAAATATCCTTTTAACTGTGAAAGCCGAGTATGATGAAGTAGTTCTTCACCATACTGGTTCTCTCTCTCTCTTTCATATCTCCAGCTGCCACATGCTTGTATTTTGCTGTTTCTCTCTTAGAAAAGCATTATTCCTTTGAAAAGTGGCAACCCTCTTTTATGGCCGTATTCCTCCTTCAGAGGCGCGGCGGCGCTTTTGTGTGTTGATAAGAGTTTGTGACTGAACTGTTCTTTGATCTGCCCCTAGCGGAGCAGGAAATGTGGAGGGTTTAGCAGTGCCATGCTAATGTCGGGTTTAGTGTGCTGATATCTGCTCCCAGCTCTGTTTTACAGTACAAAGACAGCCTTAGCTTCTGTGCTGCCTGCTGAAGAATTCTGTTGACAAAGTTTTGGGTTTTTTTATTTCACTTTTGTAAATGAAGATTTAAACACGGTAGACACAGCATATGTAAAATATATGCAAAGTAATACTTGTTTAATTGAAGAGGGTTTAGATTCTGTGGGGAGTAAACAACCCCGGGAGCCCCGGATTACCCTCTCAAAACAGCATTAATACGCTCAGACTCGTGACTACTGGTAAATTACACATAGGATAATTAACACCACTTCCTGATTAATAAAACATTGAATGACTGTAGAACTGTCTGATGAAGTAGTTTTAGTGTAAGACGGTCAGTCTGCAGTATAATTGCTAAGACATTTCCAAAAATAACGCAGTAGTGACTTTGTGTGTACAGTTACTGTAAACGTTGTAGGTGGTGTTGACTTAAAGGTTATAGATCAGTACTTTATGGATTCTTTTTTGGCCATTATGTGGAAATAGACATTACGTCTGTGATTTAAATGCTGATGATGCAGGTTTTCTCATTGTGAGAATCTGAGTTTGCATTGATCATGTAAAGACCAATGATGAATGATCTTTATCCAGGCTGCAAAAACCTGTTACAGGATCATTATTGACTTATTCAGAATCTGTCCTTGTGTTTTGAGCTTCTATCTGCTGACCTTTCCAGACTGGATAAAGAAAAGGGCACATCATATTTACTAAGGTATAAATTGTGTGCTGGAAAGATCTTTTCAGGATTCAAAAGAGACCCGTTGTACTTTTCAGTGGTGGAAAAATATGAAGTCCTATTTCATTATTTTACATTATATCTTAACCAGGCTCTACACAATTAGGCAACAAATGACAAAAGTTACCTTTTTTGGATAGGAGTATTTGTCCTAACCAAGTCGGACTCACTGACAGCGCAGTTTCTTGTTTTCAGTTTTTCTTCTGCTACTGGTTCAAAATCAGTCCCTGTCCACATACTGTGTATATTAAACAGTATCTTGTGATTGGATGTGATTGTGAAGAAAAGTTGACCTGTGACCACTGGTTAGGACAGTGGTGTGCCTCATTTTAAGGTAAGATATTAATTCTGAATTAGTTAGTCTGGTTATGGTGACATGCTCATGGCTGGCTTTGTGTGTACTGTTAACTCTCATTTTGTCATCTAGGCATAATTCTAATGTTTCTACAAGGATAAAATGAAAATTTAAACCTTGAAAATGACTTGATTAATAGGTTGCCTGTATACAGTAAGTGACTGCTCTGCTTCAGTGGATGTTTTTTGGGGATGTACCACCAGACCAGGAATGAATGTAATATAGCTCCTGTTTTATGTACCTCATATAACCTTGAACTTCTACAGACTTAAACATTTGGCACATATTGTCTGCAGGTGGCAGATTAAAAATCACTTAGCAGAGCAGTTTGGTTCTGCTGCATGTGATTGTCAGTAGTAAAGCTTTCTCATTAATATCTGTCCATCTGGTGCTAAAATTCACACAATCCGCCCATTGGACTGAAAACAGTTCTATTCTGCCACTGTGGGGAAGCGAATGTGGAATCACTGGGAATCTTGACATGTTGCATTACAGGAGATCTTGTAGTGGATGAGTGTGAGTTGTTGTTTTGGCTATGCCTTGAGTAGTACATGAGTAAATTTGTGTGGCTTAAAAGAATATGCAAACGTAACCAGGAGATCTGTCTTATGTGTGTGGGAGAATATTCAGTGAGCAGAAGCTGTGCTTTTTCAGTTATTAAATTTTAATGAAAGAAAATAGATTAAAATCATTTGTGTCTAGGGCTTATTTTAATTTTGTTAAAAAAAAGTATTGCCGCTTGTAGGATCGTAAGATTGAGGCCCTCATAAAGTGAACTGCTTTAAAAAAAATGTACTGCTGTATTTTATTTGTTAACTGATATGTTATCAGATTTGTGCTGATTTGTTAACTGGATTCTAGTCTCATGATATTTTATTGTAGTAATGCACACACGCCGCTCTGATCTGTGTAGTAATTGCTCGACACTGAGGCCTGTTATGAAGATGATGATGTATGTTGCTGCCTTCCTCATCCTGTTGCCCTCAGCAGCAACAGCACTGAGGTTCTGATCCAGAGAGATCAGGAACTGTGGACCAATACATCAATTAGGCGGCTCCAGAATTCTCCTGAATATCAGCAAATCAGTCAAAGAAATCAGTCATTCATCTGGAGCTGAAAGTTGAGGTTTTGTGCGAATCTTCATTAAGCTCTTTTCCGATGAGAGGGCAGGAATCAATACAGTAGCAGACTTCACTGCCTCACAGTCATGAATCTTTGTTTTTATCGCTCCAAAACCTAGTGTGCTTTCTATCTAGGCAGTGTTTTAAGGCGACATAGATGTGACTCCCAATGATGAGGTTGTTACAAAAGGTAAAAGCACTTATAACATTTCTGTGAGAATCAGGAGGCATCTGTAGACGGCAGGCAACAAGGTTTTACTAGGAAATAAATGGATGAAATATCTAACCAAGCCTAACTATTTCCAACGTAAAACATTTCAGATATGGACATGAGTTGCCTGGCAGAGCAATAATCAATCTCTTATTATGATTTCAGGGGATGAGTGTGGTACAGTAAGATTAGATTTTGACTTTGCTTGTTTGAGATGAGTCTGGCATGGATACGGTCAGTCATGTAGAGTGCTCTCAAAACAACCCTGAATTACAGCAGCATCTTTCATACTGTCAATATATTTTCACTCTTGTTAGAAAAGGTTCATTCATAGATCTGACAGAGATAAAAACCTGTTACCCTTTCATTCATACCTGTAAGTGATGTTCTGTTGAGGACAGAACCAAAGTGCTTTGATCATTTCTTTCTTTTTGCTCTCTTTTCCTCAAAATTACTTTTTGAAAGCATGCCAAGGCAAACCAATCAATAGTTCAGCGAGTGAAGTTTAAGGTGGTGTAGTTTCACTTCCTTTTGACTTCTCACTCCCCGGAGATCGTTTGCTTTGTCTATTTTTAAAGGCCAGCGGTATACAGGCACAGAAGTCTGACATGTAAAAGGAGGACGTGCGTTTTACTTTTCCAGTTTTGTTTCAAGATGTCACCTTTGCTTTTTTATAAAACAGATTCTTGCAGCCGTCTTCCTTTGTATGTTACTTCCTTATATATATATATATATATATATATTATTTATATATATATATATATATATATATATATATATATATATATATATATATATATATACTAAGACTAAGAAATATAGTTTCTTAGTTAAAAATACAAAAGTTAACACATAAGTTAATGTTTTTTAACAATGACAATTATGCAAATTACAGACAATTACAATTACTAAAATTACAACTGATTTTTTCATTATAAATAATAAATTAATATATTTAACATGTACACAGACACATATGTAGCAGTGCTGTTCAATCACAACAGAGGACTGTATGCTAGATTTTGTTGTTTATAGCATCATTCATAACCTTGCATTTAAAACTGGATGATGGGAAATGTGTTGTACAAAATGTTAGACACTAATTTTGTAGATGCATTTGCATAAATCTGAAGCGCATGTGAAGAAATGACACTGTCTGCTGTTTATTCTTTGTGAATTCTTCCTAAGAGTTATGGATGTCACTGTATATACAGTGCATCTGATTGCTTTCAATATTTATTGCTTTCCTCAGACTTTACTGGTGGTTAATGGAAAGCTTGCAGGCTTGGAATATGTTGAGATCACATGCTGATTCTGATGGCCAGCGTGAGTGACAGATGGAGATATATGGATGTGACATCTCCATCAAAGATGAAATCAGAGAAGATTATCCTTGATGTCCTTTACTTTATTAAACTAATATTAATAGAGGAAACATGTCACCAACTTAAAGTTTGCTTATGAGTTTTAGATTTAAAGTTTAATTAAAAACAAAAACCCTGCATCTGTTTCAGATGACCCATGTTTAGGCCCGGACAGACTCTGCAGGCATTTATCACATTTTGGAAGCATTAAAGGCAGTTGAGAGAAAACACAAACTTTGTGAATGAGGTTTGTTTAAATTCTGGGAAACTGCAAAGTTCTGCAGCTGTAGATTCTGTGTGGATCTGCTCACAATTAACTGCTTGCACGTGTAGTTAGCATTGCTCCTGGTTGCATGCCTGCATCCCTGCAAACTTTGTGTCAAAATGTGTTTCTGTTGCCACTAATCAATGTTATATAATGAAACTATAATGCCAGAGGGTGTTTCAAGACCTGAGGGCACTTTAAAGAAATAAAATGAAATGCCCTCCCAGCCTTGTGGAGCATGTAATACAATCATTTTAATTAGAACAGAGAATTGCAGATACTCTGTGGTTTGCTATTTTTTACTTCCCACAGAAATATTCCATATCTTTATTTCACGTAGACAGGAATCGCAGGGGTAAAGCGTTTGTTGATTGCACTTCGTTTTTGATTTTCAATTATGCATTTCACTTTCAAATAAATATGAAACACTGGGAAAAGACCTGTGGGGGCTTATAGTTGTTGGTAGCTCGGAGTTCAGAAAAATATAAAACATTCCGGGTTTGAGAAGAGGGGGGAAAAAAAGGGAAATAACTGCAGTCGGAGGACTGTGCCTGCAGATGTGTGTCCAAATGAAGCTGTTTTCTAGAAAGAAAAGGGGTTTTCTGGGGTTCAGTATCGGTGCAATTTGCACTCTTGTTTTGACACTTTACACTGGGGTCCAGATCAGTTGGAGTGGATGTCAGATCCACTTCTTAGCTGCTCTGGCCCACGGGTCACTCAATCAGTCACTCTGCAGGAGAAACTCAGTCAGTGCTCAGCCTCATGGAATTGAAGGAATAATTTATTAACAATTTTATACCTCTTTCCCCCACTACTGTACTGTAAGCCATAATAGTGTCATCTGTATAACGTCTAATCCCTCATCTCAGTGTCCTCATCTGTGGTAGTCATCTCAATCTGTTTCTGGACTACATCTACAGGAAGTAAAGGAGAACATCCACAAAATGGTCCTCTAAAGACAAATCTACATCACTGATCGTCGCCAGCAGACCTGTATATTTATAACAACACTGGTTTCCTAAGAGGTCATCATTAAGATACAAGATGGAAGTTTCGTGGCTGAAGCAGCATGTGGTTTCGGGGTTTGGAGGAGAAGCAGGTTATTGATTGTTGATCCCTGCTGATCAGTTGTTTTGCAGGGACAATAAGAGTTACCGTTGGGACCTTTTCTGGCTGTGTCAGGAGTTGGGAGGGGCGTTACATTTTGATCCGGTGAGGATGTACAAGACAGCATGACTCTATTCATGGATAAACTAGTCATTTTTAGTCATTTGACCAGCCAAACATATGTCACCATGTTGGAATGGACTGAATTCCTCCATTGTATTATATATATATATATATGCTCTGTACAATCTTCCCACCATATTGGCTGATTTCTTTACTTATAGTGATGTGATTGGTGAATTTCACAGGCATTGTTTTCATCTTTCAATGAAAACCCAATGGCCTTTGTCTTTTAATTCTTAAAGTCTTAATATCTTTTAATTAAGATCTGTAGTGATGTAGTGATGAATCCAGAAGCCTTACAGTACACTAGATCTAGGAAACATCTGTGAAACTCTATAAGGTCTCTTATCTGCTTTGGTCTGCAATGAAAGATTCAACTCAGTGATTGCTGTGAGAGAGTTACGGATGAGTGCAGATCCGTGTATGAAGAAATCCTTCTCACAAGATGACCTGAGGAAGTTATGGTTAGTTTAAATGAGTTCTCAGAAGTTAAATCCCGCAGTCTTCCTCAGATTTGTTTTTGTTTACATCTGGGATTGATGTTTGATTTCAGTGAGTAGTTTGACTTCCAGTGTCTTGGTTTTCCTGCAACATTAAGTGTTATATTACAGCCCTCAGTTACTCCCCTCACAGGAATTACCTGAAATGATTTCTGATCCAAACAGAAGGTTATTAGTCAGAGTTCTTGAGGATGAAGCGAGAGATCTTCAGATTGTGACAGCCACACGACAAGACACTAACAACAGAATCTGAGGCATAAACTCACCTACATTAGTTTCCTGTTATTCGTTGAATATTTGACCAGAAACCATTTTTTTATTATTGCATGTGAAAGTTCAATTAACAATGATTAAACATTTGCTTTTTGTATTGATATCTAAGGCCCTTGGTCAGAATGGAGGAAGTGAAGGACAGACTCAACATGATCTGATTCGTTGTTTGTAACATTATTAATATAAAATAAAAAACATTTCTGGTGAATCTTTCTCTTCCCAACTCATTTGCTCAAAGATGGCGTGTTCGCTGACTGGGGTCTGTAGACTTGCCTACAGTGTTCTCATACATATGTTTACTTCTGCTGTGCTGTGGTTGCCAGTTAGATTTCCTGCGGCTATTTGAACATGAATAAATAAGGACCTATTAGCAAAGTCTATGTATTGCTCTGCTCTGTTTCTCTAACCCTGATCGATAAAGGCTTCTCTGCGCTCACTCACCATATTGGTCATGTTAAATTCATCAGCTGCCATTGATAACAGAAGGCATCCACAGTCTCACAAACATTTGCTTTTCTCTCTGGTAGTCAGTTGCTATTAGAGTGTTTACCGCAGACTTTAGAGAGTGAGATAATTGTCCATTCAGAACATTTGAATTCAGAAAGATAAATTTGCTTTAAATGTATTTAGATGGAAAAACAATCTGGTCTATAACATTCATGCTTAGAAAAGGTGGTGAATTATGATTGATCATACAGTGTTTTACACTGTAACGTGTTAACCAGGAAACCTTTTTAAATGACCATTGTCTGGATTTTGTGTAGTGGGAGAGGTTAATCCGAGGGTGATAAGTAATTATCAGTGATAAGTGTCCTCACCTCTGAGTTCATAACACGGTCTGTACTCTGGAGTTACTGTCTGGATTACTTGTGGTGTTAGAATAAAATAAACTAATGTAATCCGCCATACTGATGGAGATTCTCCATTCAGAGATGGATTAAGATCAATTTCTTGGTCTCATTGTGGCTCGCCAGGGGAAGTGGAGCATAAAACCAGCCAAATGTTAATGACTCATTTGTAAGGAAATGGATTTTGCCATTATGCTTCTACTTTAGAAAACATGACCTTTCATCAGTAATGCGTAGCTTTCTGGGATAGCTTTTCTTTGGCAGCCTGTTCCCGTGATAGAATATTATACAGAATTTTCATCCTTGCTTGAGGTTTTGAGTAGTGGAAGTGATACAAATAAGGAGTATTTTCCATTGGGCTCTGATTAGGGTTAAATACATACTCCAGTGTCCTGCAGGTCAGCCACTTCACTGGACTGCAGGGGCCTGTCATGTTAAGAGCTGGTTTCTTTCTCCTGCTCCAGCATATGTTTCAGACGTGCAGTGAAAAGAGCCCACCTAACTAAACCTTTTCAACTGCAACCAGACAATGCGATAAAGAGCGGATGTGTGCTGAACATCAGGTGCAAACGAGAAGGTTTATGAGACTTCAGTCTGAGCAGTTGGGAGAAGAAAGAAACGAAGCTTGGCTCTTCACATCTGCAGCAGCAGGCACCTTCTCCTAATTCCTTGATTCAACCAGAGAGCAAGGGAGATGTTGTCGAGAGTGTTTTAAGCAGGACTTACCCAGCTGCCTCTTAATCTGATATCTGTTTTGCAAAAGCTTGTTTCTAAGCAACAGTGATCCGTATGTCCTGCTGTGTTCTTGTGCTTTGTTTTGGTAATTGCTTCCCGTAGAGCCCAGCCTGATGTTTGTCTTTATTTTTTGCTATTTTTATGTTGTAAGGGGAAGAGGGCTGCAGGCCATTTTTTTTGGAGCTTGTGATTGTCTTTTTATTATCAGAATAGCCAGTTTGAGTCTTACTGAATTTAAACGTCTTGTGCAAGGGGGCAAATTATACAGTGATTTCGGAGGTCAACAGTTTTAAAGAGCTTTCTGTAAGGCATTTTAGTTGGATATATTAAGGATTGCTGCACAATCCAAATTGTCTTGTCATGTCCACCATCTTAGACCTTTTACAGACTTTTGTGTTACTATTGGTATATAAATGCACAATAAAGTCATAAACCACGTTTGCTGATGTAAATGTTAACAGACTAAAGCAGTGATCGGATGAATCTGTTTATAAGTTCATGAGGGACAGGGATTATGCTTCTCTGGGCCTGATGTAAACAGCACTGTGGGTCTTCAGTCTCATAGAGTTTTGGACATCCCTGTCAATCAGAGATGGTCTTCTGAAATTCTTCATTTAGCAGATGTCTGGAGGGATGAGAAGGACATGCGTTTCTTCACTTAGTGCCCTCGAACACAATAAGATGAACTTCAGAAGCTTTCCAGCTTTTCTTCCCACAGTGATAATGACGGAAGCTGATGATTAAGATAAAACGACGAATCTGCAAAAGTGGGCTGCATTTGCTGCGTGCTTCTAAAACTGTTTTTTCTCTTGAAATAAGAGTTTCAGAATATAAAGAAGATAAATGGTAAACAGATGCAAGTGTTTGTGCGATGGTGCCGCTATTGAGTTTCAGAGAGAGGATGTCACATCTGTTTATGCTTAAGATTCACATGCATTTAGAGTAGATTTTTGCAACCTCACCCATTCATTCCCAAATAAAAATCCAGCAGAAGCTGCTATCTGTTACGGTTTATTCCACAGTTGTGCATACATTTTTATTGAATCTTGTAGCTCAGATAGATTAACATCTTTCATTCTTGCTGTTATTTTTCAGAGAAAAGTGTTTGGATAAATTAAACATTATTAGAGTCTAAAATGGGCCCATGCTAATGAACATGTATTTTAAATGACATGAATTAAATTAATCAGCAAAGTGTCTTAATTACAATCATGTCAGTCAACATTTTCTTTTCCTAGTTTACAAATCAAACATCTTCAATTCCATATCTAGTATTTAAGGATTATACACCATATTTGCTGATATGGTGAAAAGCAACAGATTGTGCATGTTAATTTAAAACATTTCTGAAAATGACGTCCAGAGCCGCGCCTCCAGTCACTGTCAAACGCTCCGTATTCTCTCAGACACCCTGACAGCACCGTACTGTCAGGATTAAGAAAGCATTTGCCTCATAGCCTTCATGTCTGACAATGCCAGCATTTTTAAAGCTTTAATCTTCTAGCAGATGACAGCCGGAATGTTCCGCGGCCCACCAGCGCTGCTTCTCTTGAGCCCTCTCACAAAGCCTTTCCAGTCTTGATCTGAAGCTAAATTGATTCTGTTCAGAGATGATGTACAGCGGAGAATCACCATGTCAACAGATTCGCTGAGTTACTTATATTCCTCAAATCATCAAATTCCTGTTTTGTCCCCATCATGGGCGAGGCAGTTTTGCTGTGTCAGGCTGTAACAGAGAGTACAGGGAGAGATGTTCTTGTTGTCCTCACACAGGTAATGTTCTCTGAAGCTGACACAGATGCCCCTGCAGGAGAGTTTTTGTGATTTATTTTATAGTTTTCCTTTAGAATATAAATCAGCACTTAGTGTGTTAGACGCAAAAGAAATCTCTGTCACACACCGTACGTTGACACTTGATGCAGCAATTTGAAGCAACTTGGAGGCAATGCCAAATGCTACTTTAGCTAGTAGAGCATTGTGTTAGCAGCTCAAAGGTTGTGGGTTTGATTACTGAGCAACACGTACTGATAAAATGTATACCTTGACTTGTAAGCCACTCTGGATATAAAAATAAGCCAACTGCGTAAATGTAAAATGTAAGAAAAAATGTACCCTATGCAAATGAGCAGTGATGATGTCACCAGTGGTAATGGAAACAGTGGTGCTCATACAGCGCTCAAATACTGCAGTCAGTTGTAATGGGTGCTAGCAACTAACACTACAGCAGTTTAATCATTTTCACTGTTTATGTACCTTCACTGATGTGTACAAATCCCACCTGAACATCTATATGTAATAAACTAGCAGCATCTTCTCTCGCGCTCTGGCCAGTCTTTGTAGCGTGTGATTAAAACCAGCTTTCAGAAATCTTCTCATTATCTGCGTCTTCAGGTTCAGCACGTATTTCTTTACTTTCCAGAGATACTCGTCTGGCTGTCAGCATCCTGGATTTGTGTCTTGCTGCAGCTAAGCTGCTAATGACCTCATTCAGAGAAACGCAATATACAAGCGGCACTTCTCAGAGTCTCGCTAAAATGGCTGCCATTGTCCCAGCATTGTAACAGCGATAAGAGGCTAATTAGTGTTTGGACTGAGCTTCAGCAGAGGTTGTGAATTATACACTGCAGCCTGTGACACTCAGTTACCTGAGCACCGTTAAATTAACCTCATAAGCTTTCTGGGTAACAAAGAGTCTTGTAGTGTCAGTGCAGCGTTGGTTTGAATGTTTAACCCAGAGAGGAGTTGGCAATGGTTCCCCAGTCATCAATAAAATGGTTTAGGCGTAAGGCTAAGAGCTCTGTTCCTGCAAGTGTGGTAAATGAGTGACCTTTTGAACGAGTGTTCTGGGGATATGACTGAGGAATGGGGCTGCCAGGTTTCAGCCCCATTAGTCAAGATTTAGTCCCATTAATCAAGATCAGCCCCATTCAGCCAAGATTTAGTCCCACTCTGACCTTGAGCATTGGTAAACATTGCTCTTTATTTGTGTTTGGATCATTATTTAATACCTTGTAGGACCTTTCAGGGTTTTAACAGGGGTTTGTGCATGGGAGCTCTTGCTGGTCCCACTTCAGGCATTCTGGGAAAGATGATAAAGCCAGGTTGGTAATAAAGATAAAGGTTGGTAAAGCTAGATCATCTCCATCTCTTCCAAACCCAAATTATCTTCTATGGAGTGTAAATTAGATGCAGGAAAATTTCAGAATGTCCAGGCATACCATGGAAGTGGGCGGAAACCAGGGACATTTTTTTGGGTGTACTCTCACTTTAAGTTACTTTGAGTTTGGCATGAAAATAGCCATACAACGTGCTTATGACATTAAAAACTAACTAACTAAATTTATTTTTTGCATAAGAAATTTAGAAATTTCTTATGCAATGGCAAACAAGTTCTTAGAAATAAACTGCAAGTAGCCAGTTACCTATGAAAAATAATCTGTGCAGTCAAATTTTTCAATGAATGAATGAAAAACATAGAATTGATAGGACTGACTTTTCCTGGCCTTTTGAAAACAGTGTAACTGTAATGAATGTAATGTAGTTGTAGGTGCAAAAGAAAATTATTACAGATAATGGCTGCAGCACAATAATTCAAATAAAGTGAGACATAATTGAGGTTCTTGACCAATTCCAAGCCTCTTTAATAGCTTTGACACGTCGCGTCACCTTACAATGAAGACAGAATGACCTGCTTAGTTAGTCTGGAAATGATAATTGATGAAAGATTTAGGTCCCACGCTCAGATAGTTGCTGATGTTCTGGTGAAATGAAGTCTGAGGAAGCAAACAGCTTTAGTAAGTTATGAGAGCCAACAAACTGCAGTACCAATAAAGCTGTAGGCCAGTATTAAACAGCCTCTGGACACTCCAAATTAGCATTACTTGAAATTCAGTCTCGAATACTAACTAAGTGGGGTTATCCATTATAAAGGTGCCAGATTAATTCTTTTGTGTTACAATTATTCCAAGCACTAGAAATGTTTCATTGGAGCTGCACTAAAACAGCTGATGGAGATGGAGCGGGCGTTGAGGTGAGACTGTGAGATGAAGTTTAACTGTTCGTCTCAGTAGGAGATCACAGTGAAACGGTCTAATCAGAGCACAGAGAGAGTGTGAGGTGTCAGTGCCTGTGGAACTCATCCAGTTCTCTGCTTAAATTCGCTTCATTTTGGGTTTTTTAACGGCTTACATTTGGAAATGTGCCTGAATATGCAGCAGTTGTAATCTTGGGTCTAGTTGGCTTAACAAATCTAAATTGAAAAGCCAGAGAGCCACTTATGCCTAAGAGAGGAAAGGAAAACCAGGTAGTGCTATGTAGTCAGCAATACACACTGTGCATTTGTCACTTGCTGGGTAGTGACAGTGTGGTGTTTGTAGGCTGTGCTATTTAGGTGCATAGCAAGAGTGTGTGTGTGTGTGTATACACAGTTCACAAAGAGAGAGAAAAAGCAATTATTTCATCCACTGGCTGCTGAGAGACTCTTTAATTCTATGTGTTATCTCTGCAGACTTTATTACATTTACTCTGCATTGATTTATTTGTTTTATGTGCTGCTGGACATGATTCAGAGGGGTCATCTCATCCTTTGATATTGCACATGCTTCAGAAATTGTTCATCTCGTTACTGTATTTTACTGTATTTGGTCATGAGAGGCCAAAATTAACTTTTCGTCACAGTTGCGGGTGTAGGGTGAATTAGGAAAACTTATAATGGCTGATAAGAAACATTAATGGTTGATATTTTTTTCTTCCCGTGACAAATAAAGCTGTGTATTTCTTACCTGGTTGTGACAGGCCTCACAGAACATGTTGCACAGTTTTAAAGAAGAGCCGGAATATTCCACATGAGAAGAAACAATCATAGAAGTGTGCTAGATAAACACAGGATGGGTCACATGAGTATAATGTCAGGGTGGACGTGTCTTTAGTCGATGCTTGATCATGTCACATATTACTCACATTTGCTGCTTGATGTGTATAGAATATATACATATATTTATAATGTGACAAGACTTAAACATAAACAATAAAGAGAAGGCAGAGACCTCAGAGTATAACTCGGCTATACACAAAATCACATGCCAGTGAAAACAGCCTTTATACATCTGACCAGAGAACGCTGTTATTGACCAATCAGAATCAAGTTTTTCCCTTAACTCTTTACATCACAAAGGCCTTTTTCCTCTGTCCTCACACAGCACTTTGAAGAAACACTGTGATCTCTTACAGCCGTCTCTCTACAGGTGATCACCTCTCTCTCTCTCTGTCCATTCTTCCTGTGCTTTATTCATTTCTTTTTCTCTCAGATCACTGTTATTTATTCTTTCTGTCCATCACTCCAGACTGCTTCATTTGCTCTTTTGTAACAGCTCAACCTCTTCTCATCCCCTCACTCGGTTCCTCTCTTTCATGTTTTCCTGTTTCCCATCATGACTTCATTTTTAATAAGATACGTTTCTATGACAGCACACAGGCATTTCAGATTCAAGTTCAAAAGAATACAGTGTTCTTTCAGCGCTCTGTTAACATCTCAACACGAAACAAAACTGTCTCCCGGAGACTGGCGTTAAGAATTTACATCTTTGCTTAAACATTATTTGTTTAGTTTTCTGCATTGACTCTTCAGCTTTTGTACAAAACAGTTAAAGTCACAGAGGACAGAAGTGCAGATGAAAGTGAATGGACACAGATATGAAAGAGACTCTACCTGCCCCTCAGACTCAGCATCACACAGCCTTCTCCAACCCTCCCACCCTCACTGTTATACATGTGAAATTAAAGAAGTAGCTCAACCTAACAGTGACTTTTGTCATTACCATCTCATCCTCCTGCTGTTTTAAATGACGAGCTGTCGGTGGAACATAAAAGAAGATACAATATTTCTGAAGAATCATAAAGCTCATCATACAAAAACAGTTTGTGTTCATAGTGTGTCTGATCACTATGTCAGGGTTTATTCAGTGATGATGAAACAGTTGACTGTATATTATTGTATACTTGACTTTTGATTTATATGTGTGAGTAAAACTTAAACTAAAATTTGTCCCATGACTTTGGAAGACTTCAAACATGCCACACAAACATACCAACTTCCTGTTTTGTCTTTTTTTTGGAGCTTGACTTCCCCAGGTGCTTAAACACTGTTATTGTATAGAAAAGGGCTACACAACATTTCTACTGTTATATTCCACCAGAAAATAACAGGAGGAGTTTGAGAAGACATGGGGGAGAGTAAATAAAGACAGATCTTTCATTTTTGGAGAGAATTTTCCTCTAGAACTTTACAGTAGAGAGTATATTACAGTATATTGCACCTGCATAGCGATTGCAGTGCAGCTGACAATGTGTCAAAGCAAGAAGCGATTATCTCTTGGAAAAACTGAAAGATCTCAAAGATAAGGCTTGTAAAGAATTACTGGGAGACAATCTGACATTCATTCTTTTGTTCATTCTGTGTCTGTACATTTGGATATTTCATTCTTCCTGGCGTGTATTTTGATGTTTGAATCCGTAAGTTTCCTTTTTAATAGGCAGGTAGTTTTTTTTACCTGTAGCATTGGGCCAATTAGTGAACCTTTTCCTAACAAATGGATGTGTTGCTTTTTATTTATTAATTGCTTTTTCTGTATTATTTATTTATTATTTGTAAAGAAAAAGAATAAGGACAGCAGGAGCCAGCCGCCCACAAAGCGGGAGCGGTGCTCATTCTCTGGGGCTTTGAAGTAAATATCAGACGTGCAGTTCAGCTCTGATAGCAGTTTGATTTCACTCTCTTCTTTCAGTCCCTCTGCTTTTGTTCTTCTTTTTTATGTTCTTTTGGTCTTGTTACAGAAGAAGCAGAATCGTGCTGCCGTAAAAGCTCACCTGTGTCCAGTGTGCTCTGTATTTTTGCCCTTTGTGAGGTGGGTGGAATAGATGCATGATGTGCTAGCGTTGACTCCTACACAAATCTTGCAGCACAGAATGGACTTAAAACTAGAGTGAAACACTTCGTACAACATATCGGAACACCAGTGTTACCAGTTTATTCTGCAGAAGATTTTGGCCCATATTTCCAGAGAGTATACTTACATGCAACATACAGCACAGTGCCTCTGTGCTCCCTAAATGAGCTCAGAAATCACACATTCATTATTATAGTTTTGTGATTCTTATGCATCTGTTCGGGGTGTTCCTTTTCTGTGGTTCTTTTCTGAGATGCTGGGACAGGCTCCAGCCTCCGTCACCCTGCAGAGAACAACTTGATTTGAAGAATGGATGGATATAATAATTATAACTTCATGTTTTACCTTAAAACATCCAAATATACCAGTGTGTTTCTGCCCTCTCCGTTTAGATCAACAGCAGGAAAGCTCCTTTTAAATTATTCAGCTATAAAAACATGCACGAGTGTCGAATTTACAATGAGATTAAGTGGAGGAGAGCATTAGCAGTGTCAGTGATGGATGTGACATTATGTTGGTGAAATATATCCTGCACAGCGCAGCCAATCAGCAGCCGGAGATCAGAATGGTGTTTAATGAAGCAGCTGGTGTGAGCCAGAGGTGTCACATAAATTTTGAGTTGTGTGAAGATCAAGACTACAGCCTGAGATTTCCACATGGGATGCTGATCTGGTGACAACTCCACACTCAGGCTAATTCCCAGTTCATACACTGTCTGTGATGTGTCGTGTTAGGATTAGCTTGTTCCAAATAATAGTACACTTAAAGTACACATTAAAGGCAGCAGAAAAATGTTTTACAGTGTGTGTGTGTGTGTGACGTGTCAAATGTGCCAAAAAGTGTTTAGACTGAAAATATACTAAAACAGAAAAAACAGAACTGACATGAGGGAGCTGGGCACGTCTTCCTGGCATATGAAATGCTCATCTCAAAATGGGCAAATATCGGTCACTATGAAATCATATGTCAAAGATGCCAGATGGTGCAGTTTTCAGAGTAGATTTTTAAAACACATTCATGCATGTTTCGTGGTTTATGTTCTCCACAATCTTGAACGTTGTGCAGGGAAAAGTCTTTGCAATGGTTCCCATTCAATGTTATTAATATGTGACTTCAGCACATGGTAGTCACTGTAATTCAATGGCACACTGGCTTGCTTTATACTAATTCAGTAAATATTAACATACCTTCAGTCTGGAGGAATGACAAACAGACTGTTGACCTCACAGGTGTGAACTGAATGAGATGATTATTAATGCGTTTGTGTTCTGATTTTTAGATGAGATGATTTGTTTGCACACTGTTGATCTGAGTTTTGGCACATTGTTCCCCACTGCATGTGGCAAATACCCACAGTGCTACTTGTGAGAGAAAGAAAGAGGATTAACTTGTTAATGTTGTTAATTAGAAAGAGGGATGAGTGTGCGCTGCAGTTTCATTGTGTTGTGTCATACAGGCTTTCTGGGCTTTTCTCTCTGTCTCATCTCTGTCTCATCTCTCTCTGTGCTAATCACCAGCCGGCCTTCACTGTCTCTTCTGATGACTGTGGGTGGTTAAAATCTCTGAGTTACTGCTGCTGCAGCTGGTCATTAGCACACAAACATTGTAATAATTGAAATGAATGAAGCTATAGGCTAAAAGCAGCTGTTGAATGGTGGTATTTCTTTATCAGGCACTGGATTATTATTATCAGACATTTGAGTGTAATGTTAATTGTAAATGATCTGTTTGGTGTAATGGTACGAGATATCATTCATGCTCAGACAGGAAGTCTAAACTCAGAGAGTGGGCTGTGCTCTGTCAGCTGCGGCCAGTTTCATATTTTGTTGGTGTGTTTTGCTGGTTTGTCCAAGCAGGAGGTGGGAGATGGACTGTTTAATGGCCAGCCATTGGTCACAGTTCAGAAGCTGTTAGAGTAGGTGCTGTAATAATGAACTCACTGCAGACGGACATCTGCTCACACTTCAGTTCAGAAGCTCAGCCAGAAACACACATCTGATGAGTGATTCATTCATACACGGGGACCGCTCAACAAAGACTTTGACAGCTGACTTTTCAATAATATCTGTTTATCTACGTGTATTCACAGTTCGGTATGATTTTTCTACAGAAGAGGGAAACAAAGAGTGTGTGTTAAACTAGTCATTTTATAAACAGTGGCCGTCATAATTCATGCTCTTGTAATAAATGTCTGCTGTTAGACAGGCTGACGGTTCAGACATGTCTTATTAGAGACAATCTGATGACAGTCATTCAGCAAAAGCTCATCATCGTGCTACATTTTACCCACAATGCTCAGGTGCCCTTGTTCACCACAGTTCAAATAAACAGAGAACCATCACTGGCCTTCAGAGAAATGATGTGGGCTGTTTCAGTTAATTGGTCATTTTTGCATTTAGATGAATGAAGGGGAATGAAAACCAGCTCTGCTGCCAGAGCAAAAAAGCAGCAGAAAACTGCATTTCTCCGAGTTCTGTTAAATGTGTGTCTGGCTGGCGGTTTATGGACTGTGGCGCGGTGGCCAGACCTCGCACTCAGTCAGATGCTCTCACAGTTTTGGGATTTGTGTTTTTGCTGCCTGAAAGAACTGAAAAATGTAGAAAAATGTGGCAGGATCGTTGATGGTATACCAACTCATCCTTTGGGTTTTTACTCATCTCTATCTCTCTTTAATATCTGTGCAATCACCTCTCGATATCCCTCAGTCCATTATCTGCACCATCGGAATGGAAACCAGCTGCTATGGCAACTCTCAGGGCTGTCAGTGGCAGAGTTTGGTGTGATTAAGCAAGTGCTCCAATGCTGTTGATGGTCTGTAACTGTTTGGACTAGTATCACTAAGTCGAGCTAGTCAAAATGTCAGAGCACTAATACACATCCATAAATCTGAGTAAACACCAAAGACGTGCTGCAGCACAGCGGTAGCAGGTAAAACATCACCAGAGGAGTGCCTAATCGAAATTGATTGCCAAAATATCACTGTTTTTCTTGCCTTAGTGTAGATGTCACTTCAGAGGTGCTCGGTGCTGCTGTTGAAACGCATCATATTGAGCTACGATGATGAACATTGAAATATTTAAGAAGAATAATCTCCCACAATAAGGCAAATATCTTAACTGTCAATTTGTGCATGTTAGCAACACTCTCGCCTCTGCTGTTGAAAAAGAAACATGGAGAGAAATGTCACGGCAACAGTGAGATGAAAACGAACTTGTCATCTCTCTCTTCGGTATTACTAACCAAATTTTCTTCTCATTTCTTTCTCCTCATGTTCCGCCTGCCTGGGCCTGACTGATCTGCCTCACTCGCTTGAACATCATCTCTTAGGTAAGTCACACCTATATTGTGGCTGTGTGGTTGTCTGATCTAATCTGATTCGGTCAGAGTGTTGTGTGATGGCTTCTAGCTGCCTGCTGAGTTGTATGACTAAAATTCATCTTCGTTTTTGTAAGAGGCCTCTTGCAGTAGTGAAAACGCGTGTTGTCTGTGACAGGTCAGAAGAACCATTTGCTGTACAAACACATTTTCTCATGTGAAGATGCTTGGCTTTTTGCTTCATTATTATTTATTTTTTCTAGCGTGTGATTCGTCAATCATTCGCTGTTAATGTCGACCTGTTTCTCTGCCCTTGATTTATTATAATCAATATCAAAACTTTTGCCAACTTCAAACCGAGCAACTAAAGCATCTTGGCAGCACAAATTTGTACTTATTCCCTCTGAGCGGTTGCACCTCACTGGCATTGGTTAATTAAATTAGCCTGCTATGCCTTGCTCTTGTTCACCACTGTTGTGCACGCGGGTGACTAAACACAATCATTTGTCTCATGACCAGCATTTTAGTTTCATTGTTTGTGTTCGTTTGATTTTGACTGTTTCGATACAGCAGTGTAGTGCAGAGCACAGGGGGCTGCTGCTGTTAGTAAATAATTAGATATCTTTGTGTTTCAGGGTACAGAATCTAATGAATATCTGCAAGCTTCTTTTGGCCCCTGTGTCTCTGAGTAAGACAATAGCGCCGTAGACTGTCGCAGTATGGTATTATAACACAAATGATAAGTAAATTCAGGATGCTGAGAAATTTGCCCCCTTTAGATTCATTAATGCAGCTTTGTGCAAATTGAATGCCAGCTATTGAGAGTGCTGGTGATTTGTTCAGTGTGTAATTTTACTGAGAGACTCTGTACGGCTTTATGTGGTTGTCTTCATAGTTAATTAGCAACAAAAAATTAGAGATACTGTGCACAGCTCACATTATTAAGACAAATATCAGCTGTGGTCTTCATAACCCTGTAATGATACATTCAGAACTGTTTTTCTGATCTGGACGCAGAGCCTGTCACAGAAACATCTACTGTGTACTGCAGTTTCAACACTGTTTGTCCTCTAACTGACACACAATTATTGATAATGGATGGCTGAAAAAGTTCTGTGCTAATCTCAGAAACATATGAATTATATGAATGTATGAATTTTAACACGCATGACTGTGCCATGGAAAGCAAGGGTTTTTGAACAATATGCAGGTCATTAGTTTTCAATTACAATAAGTTAACTTTACATGATATAGTTTTGAAAGCTTCAGTTTCCGTTCTCTATAACTGCATGAAAAGATCGATCTGTGTATTGTTCAGATTTCTCTTTTCTGTTTTAAGGTAGAAAGAGGTTTGGAACATCATGATTTTTGAATGAATTTTCATTTTTGGGTGAATTCTTCCTTTACCCTGCAATGAAACTCACAGGCGCAGCTCATATTTGAATATACAGCTCTTCCTTTCTCAGTAGATCTCAGCCCTTCACAAAGTCTTTTTGTCTGTAGGGTTAGAAACAGTGGCTGATGTGAGACCACTGATGTAAGGAGCTGCAGTAAGTTGGCAGACTTACCGTCTTGTTTGCAGAAAGTGACTTTTTAGATCTGTTTGGCTGCGTGTGATGCCAAAGCCAAAAAGCAACAGATGGGTTGAACACAAAACGTGGCGCTTTAGTTGCTCTCCTGCGTGCGGCACCGAGCCAGAACACACTGACTGTCTGGCAGCCAGTTCCTGGGAAGAAACATCTAACATCTTCAATAGACTGTCATGGCCTGGTGGTTTACTGAGTTCAGATTCTGTCTTTTGTGTCACAAGTCTGACTCCCAGAAAGCCACAAATTAAAACCTGTAAATTAGACTCGAGATATTTTAGCGTCTATTTTAAGTAGCATAAACTGTTGTATGTCACACCCAAAGAGACACATTTTTACAAATATGTTTGAAATGACATTCACTCATGAGATAGTGAATGGTGTGACTAGCTGAATACTAGCAAATAGTGGCAAAAATTAGCTGCTCATAGAAAAAAAAAGAAATGAATAGAGGAATGAATGTAAAAATGAAAGTAATGCTTTTCCTTTTAAAAATCAGTTTGTTTTTTTTAGTCTTTTGAATTAGTTTACATTACATTGTTCAGGTCCAATAGCTGGACCTAAACAATATTTTTTACCATTGTTTGAGCCAAAGAAAAGAAACTGATTGTTGTCTGATTTTATTGCTGATTTGAATCTTGTTGATTCTGGAGTTTTTATCTTTCCCCATCCAGATCCATTACAGCTGTACTTGTTTGTCTGTCGTGCTTTTGAAGTGTGTAACACGTGTGTAACTACACAGCCCACAACACTAGTGTTCCTGTAGTTCGATTGGTAGAGCATTGCACTAGCAGCACCAAGGTCATGGGTTGGTTTCAGGAAGACACGTTCTGATAAACTGTGCAGCTTGAGGACTGTAAGAATCTGCCTACTGCATGACTGTACTGAGCCTAGCTCTCTAAAAGACAGTAGAGCAACAAAACCATGCTGAGCTGTCTCCTTATCACACCTGCAGTGTGTTCAAACCCCAGCAGCCAGTCTCCACTGAACCAAATCCATTAGAGCTGTAATCAGGAAGTATGATTGCTGTATGACTGCTTCATCTCAGCGTGCCGACCTTACAGCAGCCTGCTAAGAGACAATAGGATCTGCAAAAGCAGAAGATGAAGAACGAAAAATTTAATGTTATTAAAGTGGGGTGACGAGACAAATACATCATCTGTTTTTCTCTCCATGACTCCATGGGGAATATTAGAGGCAAGGGAATAGAATGACAGATGTGTTGAATGCAATGACATCCAGTGAATCATTCACGTCATGTTTATTTGGTGCTTGTATAGGCGTTCATCTGCTTTGGCCTTGTGCATCTCTGCAGGGTGTAAATCAGAAGCAGAGGAAAGCTTTAGAATGACGACAGCTTCAGAAAACAGCTCTGTTCTCGAGCTTCTGTTTTCTTCCTCTCCGCTCTAGTCCTCCCTTCCATCGCCATGTGTTGTCATATCATGCCAAAATAATCAAACACAAATATCCCTTCAGGCTCCCGGGACGCAGGCTTGTCACTCATAAGGGATGTTTTGTGGGAAGTTTGGAATGCTGGGATATATTTTTTCTTGGTGGGTTTATCTTCTCGTCTGGTTCTCAATGTTATTCTTACGCAGGCCACATGTTATAGGTGATGACTTGAATCTTTCCCTTTGGCTTTTGTTTTCTCATAAAATGAGACCCACTCAAATGAGCTGTTAGGTTTTTTTTGTTGTTTTTTGTTGTTTGTTTTGCCTCTTCCTTTTTTCCTTTCTGTGGAAAAAATCAGAGGGCACATGATATCTGTCAAATAATGTAGAACTGTGTTTTTGGATGTTTAATATCAAACTCATTATGTATACATTAATCCACAGATCTATAGATTATTTTGCTTTATTCTCAGAAAGTTCATGTGAGACTTCTTATGCTTTATTTCTTCTTGTGTATAATACTATTAAGATGACAAATTACACGCTAGTTTATCAGTTTCTGTGAACACTCATCTTATCTCAGCGTTTATTGTAGTCGAAAATCTTTTTGCAGTGCAATAATCATAATCATAATGTAAAAATCACAGATACTTTTAATTGTTAGTGTCGTTGCACTTGATCATGTTTAACTGCATTAGAAGTGCGGTGTGTGCATAATTATTCTGCTTTGGGTTTTCCTTAGATTCATTTTCAGTCTGGTTGTAGTTTTGTTTTATGTGTCTGAAACAGCTGGTCTCTTCTCTTTCATTCTGCTTTAGATGTGCTGCTTGTTAAGGAAGCTGGAAAACAGCCTTATTCTTCATTTTATTAATCAGAGAGAAGCTCACGAGCATCTCAATGTGTGTGCGTTCCTCTCGAGAATCTTCTTTATACATGTAAATTCACTCAGCGTCGCTCACTGCGAGCCACGTGTCTTTATTCATTTCCCTTTGCTCATAAGCATGATTGAGACTTATTTCATATGCGTTTGCCTTTTATCATAGAAGCCTCTCTATATGCTTCTATCATGGCTGTTTTTGAAATGCAGCTCAGTACTGCTCAGATTACACCGGTCCATCCAAAGCCTTTTGTCAAATCCATTATCATTAAATACAGAAATGATATAGACATGCTTGATTTTAATTTTGAAAATTGGTTATTTAACATAATAATGTTCGTTTAAGAAAAATATGGGATGCCATACAGGTAAAATTATACAGAATTAGAACCAAACAGAAAAATATATAATGTGTGCTTTCAAACAGGTGACAAGCATTTTCAAGTGGTCTCCAAGTGCTGCATGTGTATGTTTCTGTGAGGTGGAAAATAACCTGTATTTTATATATCATATCACTTTTACTAGTACTGCTACCCTGCTTGTTTTGGAGAAGTTGCAAATGTAAATGATAAATGAAATCCTATTTAAAGCTCATCAAATGTATCGCCTTTAGTAATGAATTTCAATGCAGTTCCTGTCAGACTGTTGTAGGCAGTGTTCACACTATTATGTGTAATACTTCAGTTTCATGATAGCTGTGTGCAGTTAAAGCTTACAGTTATTTGTTTGCTGAATATCTGTCAGGTTCCCTATTGGAAACTCATGATCCAAAAACCAGTCTGATTATACAGGCCCTCTAGTTTTGAACATCCATACTCCAGTTATTTTGTCACGTTCAGCAATGCTTCATTTAGTCATGTAGGTAAATTGCCTCATGACCTTTAGATTCTAGAACGTTCTCATCACACAGACCCACGTTTCAGAACAAACAGAATAATCCTGTCCAATCTCCTCCACTGATCCCGGGTCAGAACGTGGTTTACAGTGGCTTTAGTGTCGGGATATCCACAGAAATTTCTCTGAGGTGTTTAGAAGGTGATAGAGTGAAAGGTGTAATAGCCATAAATGCAGGAGCAGAACCTCAGATGAGCAGAACAGTTTGTTCTAGCAGGAGAACATTTTACTGAGAGATCTGCAGAAGAGTGACCTGATAACCACAATATGCTTTCTGTATTTTCTTCTTGTTTCTGTATTCACTTCATGTGCTGTTTTAAAGATTAGATGCATTCATCTGATAACTGGAAACAGTCATTTTAAGAATATTTAACAATATATTAAGCAAAAGTGATTCCCAGCCTGGGGCTTGTGTACAGATTCTAGAAGGTACTTAAAGATTCAAATGTTTTGTTAAAACTATGAAACCATAAAGGCTGTTAAAATAGAAAACAGTATTTATCAGCATTACTCTATTTTTGTTTAGATGACACTTACAGCTAAATATACTGTATGTACATAACGGGCTGTAGTGAAGTGAATTTCTGCAGCAGTGTTCTCAACTCGTCTCATACAATGTTTTCATCCTGTCAGCTGTCACAACCAATCAAACACCATCAAACTAAATAAAGAAACACTTGATTTCTCTGCTTCAGTTCGACACAAAGCTGCTTGTCAGTTTTTCATTTAAAGTATTCTTTTTTTTTAGTTTATAAAGTCTATCATAAAGTCTGTCAGTTTAATTGAATGATCATGTTAAATGCTATCCAGTATAAAATGAGTTTAAAGGAAGAGATTTAGCTAGATTTGGCCTCACTGTATGGGGCTGTGTGGGGTATGGACAGTCACACAGAAGAGTCTGGGAAAGAACAATGTCAGAATATTGGAACAGAGAAACAGAAAAACTGGAGCAGAAATGAAACGACAGACATGCTCATAAATCTGTGGAGATCTGCAGTTCGTCTGCCACACTTTACCAGGCAGCTCATTTGCTTGCCCAGGCCTGTAGTTAGTGGTGACTGGGTGTGCCTCTGTTTTTCTTGAGGTTTCTCTAAGCAGTTGACAGATTTAATAAGATGGTTTCACAACGAACTTTGACCATCACACTGTAAAAGTAACTGAAACCTTCCATAGACTTGATCATTCTGTAAAGCTTTTGACTGCAAAGACACCCTTGCAGCTCTCCTCGTGTTATGTCACAGAGTTGCATCACTCCAAAAATGTTCAGACTGGAAAAATCTGCTGCCGCGTGAGCGCTTCATCCTGCTCCTCCAGTGAACACACACAAACACAACAGGTGAACTTTAAATTGCCTCAGCAGAGAGAGTATTTACTGACCCGGCCTTGAATTAAACCATTTCTGAAAGATTAAAACCAATGAAAGAGTCTTTTTAGCTTTTCATTTAATTAATTCTTTCTTTTCATTCACTTGTTTATTCATTCTCCTTTTACAAAACTTGTCAAAACTCACTTTCAGTGAGAAGGGCTTCTTGCTGTTTACCTTTTATTTGCAGTGAATTTATTTTAGCGGCACCCACAGAGTTTAAAGAGTGAATAGGGCCACAGAATGATGTGTTGTTGATCTCCTCTGAGCAGCTCTGAGTTAAAGCTCACACGTGTCGTTTCTGCACCACAAGCATCGACCAAGGGAATTACAAAACTGCCCGCCCGCCACCGGTTGGATAATGAGAAGATATTTAATGTTTATTGTACAGGTTTATGAATCAAGATTTTTTACCATATGAAATATTGATTAAGCTGAAATTATTCTGTTATGTGAGAATAAGTGGACCCGTGAAGTGATATGCAATACATTAAACTAGCCTTGCTGAAATAGTTTACATAGTTTAGTTTAGTCATATTGTTTTGTCACGTTTGACCAGTCAGAATCAAGTATTGCAGCATACCCTTTAATAAACGCTAGATATTGGCAACAGGAAGTAGAGGGACTTATTTGACTTGTCAACAGCTTGTGTTGTTTTCTGTTTTCTTCTCCATCATTTATTGTTTGCATCTTATTATGCAGTCATCATAAGCAGTCTGTTCCATCCACCCCTGATCTAGTTAGCCCACATCTCCAGAGCTAATGGTTATGAAGCTGACAGCTGAGCTTTGATGGCAGGATGGTGGGAAGTTGGCCTCAGGGCTCGGGCCTCTTCTCCATCGGCAGTGAGGCCTGCGTGGGCTCAGCCAGTCTGCATCGCAGCCTCAGAGGGTCTGCGCAGAGCAGAAGCATTGAGCTCTAATGTGATGTGACAGCCGCCTTCTGCTGTGGATAAATCTGGCACGGAGCTCACCGATCTCCTCGCACCCGTCCTGATCAGTGTTTGCCTCTGTTTTGTCAGGAGCCTGGTGCACATTTCGTGAACTGTGCGTCGAGGTCTCGCAATCATTTTTACAGTATCTGTCTTTGTCTGTCTTCACTGTTCTCTAATTACAGTTATCCATATGATATATAGAAAAGTGTTGATGATGGTTTTTCTAGGAGCTCATGTTATCGAGATGTTGTAATATAGACAAAAAGGCAAACGAGATGCATACTCTGCAATATGAATGTATATTTATATAAAATAAAATAGCAGGTTTCATTACGGCTTTTGGACCCCACTGTTTGTAATATACAGTGTAATGTAATTCATGTTCTTTTGGGGGGCTGCACTCCACCATTGACGATCACCAAAGACGATTTGCTAATCCAGATGTGTACCCATATAAACAGAAACCACTGATAAACACTTCAACACTTCATTAGCAGCAGAGGAGGCCCCGGGTCCCTGAGGAAACGGCTGCCTGTTACATCAGTCATATTACTGAAGACATTTTGGTGCCATTCAGAAAACCCTGAGGACCCAGAGCTCTGTTTTTCACTTTCCCATCTTCTCTGTATTTTTCCACTGTTCTCATCTCCTCCTTCACACATTCCAGAACACTCTGCCATGTGTACATATTTTCACTATCTCTGCTTTATCAAGTTTGGAAAGGAGCTGAGCATGTTTAGCTAATTGTGTCAGTAAGAGAGAGGGAGAGAAGATAAAATTACCAGCTGCAGGCCTCAGTTTACAGATGATCAAAATAATTTACTGTTTTCATTCATCTTCATTTGAGTATTGGAGCAGAAAAGGCAGATTTTCAGGTGTCAAATACCTCCCGTAGAGACTGACTGCATTGATGTTTTTTACTCTTTCAGTATTTTTATTCTTATCCTTTTCTGGCTTCTCATTTCATTAGTTAGTTATAATGGATAAATAAAAAGCCTTAAAATCATAAATATTTATGCTACAGAATGTCATTTCCACCTCATACGTAGTCTAATGACAGTGTCTTGTGATCCTTTGCATCCGGGTTTACCAGTATAAACTGTCTGGCATGCTTTCCTTGCACAAGAACATATGAAGAGAATTATAGGAGACGTGATGTGGATAGCTTTAAAAGCACCAGCTCTGTAAACACACAGACGGCCAGTGGTCTCAGCCCAGCAGAGATAAAAACTGCCTTTTAAAGCACCATCCCATTTTCTCTATAATGTTTAGAGAAGACATTATACCATGGCAAACGCACATTAAATGCTTCCCCATGTGTCGGTACACTGTGTCGGTACACTGTGTCGGTACACTGTGTCGGTACACTGTGTCGGTACACTGTGTCGGTACACTGTGTCGGTACACTGTGTCGGTACACTGTGTCGGTACACTGTGTCGGTACACTGTGTCGATTCCAAGCTTGACTTTGTGTGCAGCCATTTGAACTATTTACCGCAAATTTCAGTTGAAACCATTCTGTAAACTATAGGAAAAACACACAACTAACCTGCTAGTTAATATTAAAACAATAAAACAATAGAAGCAAAATATTAGAAAACAACAATAAAGAGGAATAGATAAGGATTTTAAATGATAATTTTGCTTGAGATTTTATGTGTTATATAATTATACAGTATGTGTGAAATGAGTTGCTGCCTATGTAGAGTGTTCCAAATCAATCACTTATGAGGACCCATGGTACTGTAGATTTGGCCTTAAAAGGCAGCTGCCTGTACAGCTCGCTCGGTTGTGGAAGAGAGCTGCAGGATTCTTGATGGTTCATCCAAACCATCAAGAGTTTTACAGCTGGTCACCTTTAAATCATTCCCGTATTCAAATCACCATCCCTGCAAACTGCTCGAGAGGTTTGTTCAGAAGCACATGAGGCCTGTGTCTGTTTTTTCCTGAAGGTAACATGTCAAATGAGGGAAGATGCTGGGGAACGGCTTAATCCAGGAAATATTTCCAGAAGTAAACAGCTGGATGCTGACAGAATGTGCTATAAATGAACCATCCAACAGGACAGAGGTGATGGGAGAGAAATGGGAGATGTTGAGGCATGCTGGGTAGTTTGCTGCCTGGTGACAATGATGAATGTCTGCACCTAAATATAACTGATTTTTACATTGTTCGCTTATTTACATATTGTTTTAGTGGCTTGTTTGTCTGTCTGTCTCTCTTCATTTATGTTAAGAATAGGGCAGGCAGTGTGCAGATGCATCTTGTTTGGATTCAGCGCCTTCACTCAACAGTCACCGCATTGTGACACTGCTCATTTACATAAAGTTTCTCAATTTTTATTGGTTTCAGTTGCTTATTCTGTCCAGAAATCACCACTCAAACTCTCACTCAAAGTGGGTTACTTCTGGTCTCTGTCAGCTGTTGTTTTCCTCATTTGTAAATCACTTTGTCTAAAAGCAGATGAGTAACATTCATTCATCATCTCTGTGACTCTCTAATTCATTTATTCATATGTTCTGTTTCTGAGCTGTTCCATCACCAGGGTTGGTAAACAGAGGCCTCATATCTCTGCCTGCTCTTGAGTATTATTACAATGAAAATACAGGCAATGTAACAGAGTTGAAACCTCTGGAGAAATGCTACAATGCCTTTTGCTGTAAACTCTCCTAACATGTTAAACGCTCACACTAACCACATACATTTCCTATTAAAATATCAGCACACTAACATGTCTCTCTCTCTCTTTCACTATTGCAGGCATCTTTTTCCAGAACCTCCCACCCCCCCTCTCTTTATTTTCAGCATCTGTGTCACGTCTTGTGTCAGTCATTTGTCTTAATCCATCAATGAGATCGTTTCTGAGTATTGATGCTTTTGTAGGTTTAACTTCATAAGTGTCCTGCCACTGAAATGATTTGGACTGTTTGAGAATATGGAACAACCTCGCATGGCTCAGCATTTAGGAATGCAAAATGAGATGTTTTTTCTCTGCGTCTTTGATGAATTATTGTCATTATACTGCACTTACTGTAGCTTTTGCCTGCAAGATGAATCCGTTGTGTTAATATGTTGTGCTGTCTTAGATGTGTATTTGTTTCTTTCCCATTCAAGTTCCCTCAGAAGTGAGAAATAAAGGCCCATTAGGTATTGACTGCATTAACAAGGTAACTTATTTTCGTTTGTGCTTAATTCGGGCACATTATTTGCTTGTTAAACACATTAGATCTTCAATCTTGCTGTCTTAAATACTGTGTAATGGGGACATAACTCCAGCTGTTCGAAATTTAACTTCCAGGAATTTGTATGTGGAGAAACCTGAACCTGTGTAGCCTAAAATTAATTATTCCCTCACTAATAAGGGCACTAGGAAAGGGATGTATGTGCATTACTTTCTTTATGCAATTATGGCAAATGTTAAATGTATATGACTAACACAAATGTCAGAGAGCAAAACTACTGCAGCGGTGCAGCTTCTGTAATAAAGTCCATACTTTCATCAGTAATTCCTAAAAAAGTGCAACCCAACAATCAGGCACCAAAGTTGTGTTCCATGACAGAGTTGTGGTTCCAGTCAGAGCAGAGATGTGCGAGATGCTCTTAAAGCACTTTGTTGATGGGCAGTATTTTCTTTTGACCTGATATCAGGTTCTGTCAATGAGATTAATATCAATTAATATCAACAGTTCTATCTAGAGTTCATGTAATATAAAATCATTCATATTTGAATTGGCTTAAACTGCACATTGTTAGTCCCTGTTTTGTTTTCATTTCTTAACATCTGATGTAAAATGTAATCAGTCATGTTCTGCACTTAGCAGTTTACAACACAATCCTATTACCCCATAATAAATGCCACATTTAGCTTTGTCATTATTTAGTGCGAAATAACAGATGATCTTTTCTCTGTCATTAACCTAGTCTGTCTCTCTCTCTGTTTCTCTTTCTGTGTGTCTCTCTTCCTCTCTCTCTCTTTCACTGTGCTGTGAATGCTGTGAGTGAGCTGGGCGAGTGTTGCCTGTTATTTCTTGTGCTTTTCAGTGGTTTTGTACTTTTGTATTCAGATGAGCAGAAGGAGAAATAGTTTCTCAGGATTTAATCATTTAACAGATGCTTTTATCCAAAGGGCTTTACAAATGAAGAGCATCACAAGCAGCGGGGTTCTATCCTACATAAATATTTTCTACTGATAAAGCATTAATATTTGTCCTCTCAATACAACATCAGTACAGGGAATATAGATTTTTCGAGATTGATCCGCACATCTCAAGTCAATACAGCAGTTTCAGTGCGTTTCATCCTGTGTTGTTCCTGTGTTTGCTTCCAGAGTTGGATTACGCACCTGTGTGGATGTTTTGCCCCTTTAAATGTATCTGTTGATGGTGTGTAGTTGTCTGTCAGCTCATGGAGTCAGGAGCACAACTGCTGATGATTGATTGGAGGAGAGGAGGGAAGGGGCAGGGTGATAGTGGTGGCGTGTTTGGCATAGTCTGTGGAGAAGACTGTCCCTTACATATAGAGATGAATCCTCTTCACCAGGTCCTCTGCTTTAACACTAAATTACCCCTCCAGGGGTTTTACAGAAACTTTCTTAGCTCCCTCTCCTGTTCACATTCACTGGCGGGAAGATGAATCATCTGTTGCTCTCTCCATCTCCCCAAAAAAGCTTACTCTCTGCTCTTTCTACTGTACCTTGCTCAGCCATGAGTCCAGAGAACGGTAAACATTGAAAAATGCAGAGCTTAGCTGGTCAGCTGCACCCGGTGGAGGAGGTAGTCAGGGTTGTTATGTTGCTCTCGGGAGAGGAGAGCTGGTGTAAACCGGTGTGGGCTGGACGTGAAGGATGATAAAGGGCCATTGCTGAATCCAACAGCCACTGACAACGAGTTGCCATCAGGGACTGGTTGACAAAGCAGCCGCATAATGTTCTGTTTGCCAGGGTTTCATACAGTAGTCTGAATACACTGCGTGTGCTTGGAGAGGGAGGTGCAGGCCCAGTTCTACATCACTGGATCTTTGAAAGGGGACTGTTAGAGCACCTGTCCAAATGTAACACTTTAACAACCTTTTTGGGTCTGTGACTTGATCCAGAAAGAGCTGTAAAATAATCCTGTTGTTTTTCTTTACTTTTTCCTCTAGTTGTTTTTCCTTTTCTGATTTCTTTGTCCAGAATCATAAGTCCAAATTTTAAGGAGACGTTTGGGAAGGAAGTGGATTTAAAATAAAAAGCTAATCAGCCAGACAACATTTCTCTGTTTTATTTCATGCTGTAAATACTCCTCCCTCACCTTTATCATTTTCATGATAACTCTGGACAAAGAATTTGGTTCTTGTTTCACTGAATAACTGTTGTAATAAATTTAAGTTTAGCCAGTTTTGTGCTTCCAATTTTGGCCGTCTGTGTGAAACATAATTTGTGGTCTACTTCCATAATTGTTATACGTGTTTCGTTGTGACATGCTTCAGGACTTACAAGACTCGTGGGGCTTTTCGTGGCCTATTGTTATATTCCTTAAGAAGGATTTTTTTGCTTGCTTCATATTTTCTGGTGAATTGTGTGGAAATGAATAGCAGAATTAGAGATTAATGAGAGATAGAAGCTATTTCTCACATCTGTAAGTGCTGGTGCTATTCCTGGGCTGTAGAAAGATCGCTCCAGTAAGGGGGAATTAAACATTTTCCTCTGATTTTAATCTCTGGGGGTTTGTTGTGTACTTATTACAAGAAACATTAGCAGTATCTTAGTTTATGCTAATAACTACTGCCATAAATCACTTGCTATGAAAATATAAACTCTCCTAGTCACGTTCAGCACTGCTTCTGAGAACTGTTAGTACAGATGCAGTCTGTAACCTGTCGTATACTGGAGGACATGGTTTAACATGAGCAAAACAAACAGTTACCATAGAGTTTTTTACTGCTATTTTTAGCAATGTTATTGTGTAGGAAAACAAGCAGTTCAGATAGTTTATATTACATGAAAAAGTATTATGCAGTATTTTCAGTATGCATTTTCTATATATGGCAGGAAAATACATTTTAATTTCAAAGCAAGGTTTATTTTGATTTGCAAGGAAATGAAACTATCCGCATTTTGTGGCTAAAGATTATATAGGAATTAAAATATTTATTTGTATTAATTATTAATAATAAAATACATAATAAATTATTAATATGTATTTTATTATTAAAATGTATTTTTTCCAAACTATAGCTGTGGGGTAAACTAACCAAATAGTGATTGCATGGCTTCATCAGCAAGAAAAAACATTACAAATAATGTTAAACAATATCTACCTGACTGGTTTATAAAAATGTTACAAGACAATAAATGAAACAGTCCTATGTTACTGTTAAAAAACGCTGTGAAACGGCAGCAGTATACATTTTACCTCCATCTCGTTTCCCTTCGCCTGGAGGAAAACTTCAGCAAAAAGTGGCCTAGATTACACCACTCTACCCTGTATCATTAACAACAACCAGAGACACATACACAAAATATACACAAACACAAATAACAGAGGAGCAAAGAGCTTTGATAAAGGGTAAAAATAGAGCCCATATATACAGTGTGTGAGATAAAATGCAAAAGCAGTGAACAGCTGTGCACAGAGATGCACATGAGAGCTGCTGCTGTGAGGTCTGTGTGTTTGATGAGGGCCGCCGCGCTCCTCTCCGCTCGCCCATCAGATACCATCAGCTATTACATTTATCTCCAAAAACCCAAAGAAATAAAACTGCTTAGTTATGGAGCACTTTAAACACAGGCCACCTTCTCTGTGTTCAAGTTTCATAGAAGTGGGAAAGTTGAAGAATAAATGACTTATTCTATAATTACTGCTCTGATAGATGAATGCAGTGTCACCAAAAAGTGTCAGAACACTTAAACCACATTATGAATGCCGCTGCATTAGATAATAATATATTAAACCAAGTGCCATTTGTTTCAAAATTAAGAAAAGCACACGTGTGTCCAGCAGTTTTATTCAGAAGGTTTGAAAACTGTATTTCAGGAGCTTCAGATCTGATTCAGATCTGGCAGTTCAAGACTCATTTCAGAATCTGATTATTGCAGATGAAACTGGATACAGTGTCTTTGTGATGGAGGCCTTATTTTCAGAGTTGATAGCCCTGTAATTCTATAATGGAATCATTATAAGGTTCAGGCTCTCTGGAGAAAGTCTTTTAAAAGGTTTCAAACGGTGAAATGAAGAAGCAGCTGTTTCACCTTGAAATTCTGCCTTCCTGCAATGCCTCGTAACGTGACGTATTACAAACCTCCTGTGCTTCATGACAACAAAACCAATGAAAGTATTTGCCGCAAAATTGATTTCCTTCACAATACAGGCATTGTTCATGCAGAATTCATTCATTTTACACAAGTAAGCAACAGAATGCTCAGGTTGGTAGAGCACTTATCACAGAAGAAAGGAAGATTTGTTAAGCAGTTTGTAATAGGTGGCGTTTCTCAGCTGAGGTATGTGTGTAAAACTAGCTTTTGACATTCAGTTTAAAGCATGTACAGACCTGCAGTGGGAAGCATTCGTCTCTAGCTGTGTCCAGCCATCCACTGCCCTTAGCTTGAGTCTGAACGTTACAGTCTGTGCACAGCACTGGATGTTATCAGACACAACACTGAGTGTTAGCAAACGAGTGAAAAACATGATGGTGTTTAAATTGTTAGTTATAATCTCTGAAAGACACACAGAGACACAGGAAGCTGTCTGCATGCCTGCAACCAGGCTTGGGACCAGGTTCAAAGTCTTTATCCGCATTCACTTTACAGGCTCATCAACAAGAAAAATATCTCTCCATGAAGCCAGTTAGACTGCTAAATAAACTTCAATTAAACAACCTTATTTTCCCTATTAGAGAGGTTTGCTGCCTTAAGGGGATAGAGAGATAACCGTCCCTCTCTCTGCATCTGCTGTGACTGACACAGGACAGAGAACAGATCCCATGTTTCAGACAAATGCATTAGCCAGGGGCGTCACACCAGTGTGTATTTCATCGTCAGAGCAGGTAGAGATCTTAGGGTCCAAAGGTGACGGAAGGTCATGGAGCTTGTATTTGCTGTCTCTGGGTGGAAAGGATAAAAACTATAATATATATATATATATATATATATCAGACTCAGAGCGTGTCATGTGACGAGCAGTTCTGCTCAGGTTAACTGCAGAATTAATGTCACACACGTCTTCACCTGCATGATTACAGTTACAGCATCAGCTCTGTATTGATTTATAACAGATGGTGTTGTGTTCTTGTCTCTCACTCATCTAGCAGCAATGCATGCAGGATTTTTTCACCCATATTCAAACTCTCTCCGTAACAGCACACATGCTCCTTTGAGAGACAAAATACAAACATCCCACATCCTTCTGATGAAGAGATTGTTATCCGACGATTACATGCTAATCCACTGTGTTTTACTATTATTAGTGCTGTTTACCAAGGCAAGCATCACTCTTTCTGTTGCTCATGTGTGGTGTTGGGGAATTGAACAAACCCCTAACCATAATTATTAGATTTTGGCAGGTACGGTAACTCATCTTGCATTATTTATACCACAGACATAATTATTAAATTATGCAGCTAATTGATAATTGGTTTGTCATTTCTTATCTTAAGTAAGATTTAGGATTGTTGTCTGTTAAAATGTGATTAAATCTCATTAGCTTAAATTACAGGAAGGAGACATTACTAAAGACCAGAATAGATTAAAGTTGGGAGATGGAATCTTTCAGCTTGGGCAAGTAAGCGAGTACTACTTTGCAACCACCCAAAACACCCTAGCAACCACATAGCAACACCTTAGTTACTGCATTGCTACACCCTGACAACCACCCACAAACATTGTTTTCATCATGATGTTTTGTAAGGGCAAGCAGTGCCCACATTTTCTTCGGACAAAATCCAGTGTAATATTATCTGTTTCCTGAGTTCTCTTTATCCCATCATGAGTCCAGTCTTCATAAAGCAGAGACGTCACACTTGAAAGTTGGAAACTTTGAGAAGGAGAGGGTGGTTGTGTATGCATGACAGTCTGAGTGACCTCCTGCCCACTTGAGGAACTATTTCTGTAAGCGATTAATTGGGGAGAATCTGGAAGAGGAGGTGGAGGAGGGGTGGAGAATAATTAAGGGGCTGCGAGTGTCTCAAAAGCTGCATTAGGCCACATCAAGCTCCCGTCTCCCCTATTCAAAGTTAAATATGAAAATATGCAAATAAGCCCTGATCTGAGCTCTTAGCAAGAGTTCCTAGGGTACTGTGCTAACAGACTTGTTATGATTCAAAGCAGGCCCATTGTTATGTATATTCATATCACCACGCTTCCAGACTCATGCAGACAATGAGGCAGAGAGACCTTGTGCACTTTGACTGGAGTGTGATTATGAATAATATTTGACTACGCTTCTGCAGCAGAAGTGATCTGATGTGCTCTGTAGCTGTGACTGATGTGCTGGAGCTTAACGTAAACACAGCAGTGAGATGGTTTTCAGGTGAAGCTGTTTGAAGATGCCCCAAAATTTACTTTGAAAAACATCACTACTGCTTAACACTGCTGCTTAATTGCTTCACCAGTTCTGTTGCATGGTGACCCTCAAATGCTGTCTGTGAAGATGATGAAACATTTCAAAAGAGAAAAGCTTCTCTCTCTCTCTCTCTCTCTCTCTCACTCTCTGTTGCTCTCGCTCTCTCCTCTCTCTCAATCACCCTCTTTCATTCTCTCTCTCTTTCAATCACCCGGTTGGGTTCTTGGTTGTGGCCGCAGAATGATTTTGCTGGTCAGTTGTCTTTGTATCTTGTCACTGCGAGTTGAAATCTGTCATTTTTCTTTGTTGTTTTTCATTTAGCTTTGTGTAAAACTTGGAAAGGGTTTCTGAGAGACAGTTTGTGTTGTGTAAATGTTGTATATTGGCCTGCAGTTTTTACAACCTGCAGTTCTTGTACTCGTGATTCTGTTGGTACTGGATGATCTCTGTGTAGCAGATGAGTCTCTAATGAACGGTGGAGAATCTAAACACCCTCTGTGAGTTGTGCTCAATACTGCCTGCGAGCTGTTTCACCTTCTCGTGGCCTTTGAAGACACTCTGGTTTGTGACAGTGTTTCTTTTGGTTTTGTTTTCTCGTGTTACAAATGTGGATCTGTTCAGCTGTTTGAACCGTTATTGTTTGGTTCTTTGTGAGTTTTGGAAAGGGCGCGATTTGTTTTCCTCAGTTGTTGTGTTGCTGTAGGCTGGGCCCTCCAGTTTTACAGCACTCAGAGTTTGTGGTCCAGCGTTTGGCTGCTTCTCTTGAGATGATGACTGCTTTCTCTCTGTTGACTCACTGATAACTTCTCTCTCTTATTCTGAGGGCATATGACTTGCATTTCCTGCAGCATCTTTCATTCCCAGAATGATTCCACTCTGAGGTCTGCTGGATCTCCACTGTTCCTCATGTTTCCTCCTGAACTCCTGCTTCACACTAACAGGTTTGGCTGGCAGACATCAAATCAAGCAGTTCTGTGCCTCATTGCTGAATTATTTTGATGTGCTTCTATGCAAATCATGTGCTATACAGAATATCCACATGTTCCCATATAGCAGGTTCAAGCGGTATGTGTGTGTTCACAGCACACACCAGTGTCCAGCCTACACTGGTGTGTAGAGGGGGGTGTGGGGAGAAGATCGCGAACCCTCATTTCTCTGTATGTGCAGCTCCATCACACACAGAGTGTTAGAGTCTGATCCATCCAGCTCTCCATTTACAAGCTCTAAATCTCTCCAGTGGTTCCCTAGCAACAGCTGCAAGCTGTGCTCCCATTTTCACTGTATCCCTCTGTTGCCTAGCTACGCAATCTCAGACACAACCGCACATCACCATCCAGACTCATGATGGTCAACTGAGACACTAGATTGACAGACTCCAGTCATTAAGATGTTTAATTAAGATAGAGGTCACTGATAGCACACCTACATCAGTGTTTAAAGGGACAGTACACCTGAAAATGACACTTTCATTATTATTCACTTTCATACACATACGCTCACATACACATGCTTTAGTTTCCCTGTGGAACACCAAAGGAGAATAATTATTGTTGGATGAACTATTCCTTTAAATTTAATTTGAGGTATAGAAAAATACTCTGTTCTTGACCTTCCTTAAATCTTCCTTTGTGTTTGCAGTTATAAGTACAAAACTTAACCAAGAAAATGACTAGCTTAACTGGCACAGCATTGGGTTAGCAGTGGAAAGTTGTGGGTTTGACTCCCAGGCAACACACTGATAAAAGTAAAAGCACCGCAAGTTGTTTTGGATTAAAGCATCTGCCAAATGCATAAATATAAATGTCTCAACTGTGTTGGCATGTGTTTGTAAAACGCCTGTGTGAGCGCTGTATTTTGACTGTGGGTCAAAGCTTTGGTCAAGGGCAGGGGAGACGAGGCTAAAAAGATGAACTCTAATTAACACTCATTCAAACGGCCCGTTCTTACTGTGATAGCAGGAAGGCAGGCTGCTAACTCTGCTCCCACCACAATCCCCCCCGTCGCCTGTCAATGACCTCATTTCCTGCGCTGCTGGTTGGAAGCCGCCTCCCACCTGCCGCGACCGTCTCATCAGAGCAGAGGATTAACACAGAGATCATCTGAATGGATTTCACTCTGCTTAGAGGGTAACAGGGCTGTTGTTGTGGAGTGCTGTTTTAATAATCGCTGGACATTAACCTGAGGTATATGATTGCAATATGACAGATCACCATAAACAGTACCTGTTTATTTCCACTCCATCTTCTCTGTAGACTTTAACTGGATTTTTAAATGTAGTTTGTGTTTATTACAGAAAAAAGAACAAATCTAGAAAACTATACTTTTAAGTATCTGAATGGTTATATTATAATACCTGTTGATTGTAGAGTAATTATTGATAGATGTGAGATATATTGTAGATATAGATTTGACAAAATGTTCAAATATATGCAGAAATATGGATTGTAAAGTTGATTGAGAGTGTGGGAAGATAATTGGGTGGGGGTGTATAAAAGGGCTCAGAATAATTGGAAAACTCTGAATTACACTTATATTAGAAAAGGAGAGAGTTTGTTTGTTAAATTCTCCCCAATGCTGATTGTGCCCTGTGTCCCTACATCATGGTGTCAGGACCTTTCTGGCATAGTGAAGAAGCTTTCTCCGTCCAAACCTTGTTCTTATGTCACCTGAAATGCCACTTTTTGTCTCTCTCTCACCCTCAACGCCAGTAGTTGTGGTTTATCTTGAGCTCATGGAGTTATTCGAATTGTTCTTCACGTTGCTTGTGCATGCCAGAGCTGAGGTGAATTCTGAGGAGGTCACTGGCACACACACAGTCTCCCCACAAACCGGGTTTCCACTCCTGAGAACCAGGCAGCGTTCAGACAGCGCCGGGCGACTGAGGCGGCCCCGTACTGCAGAGACCCACATAATGAAATGGCTTGTCAGAGCAGTTCTGCTGCACATGCTGAAAATCTCCATCCAAGTTGCAACATGGGAGAGGGCGGCCAGCCTCAAATTACCATCCTTGCCAAGAGGCAACAGACAAAGAGATTTCTCCCTTTCTCCCAGACACTTCTTCCACCCATGTCTCTCTTTCTCCCTGTCTCTTTTCTCTGTTAACCCACTCCGGTGGGAAGTGGTGACTAGTTCTGTGCTCCTCTGAGATAGATTTAGTGGATTCAGGGCACGGTGTAGAATAGAAGTCTTTGAAATGGTGGCAGATTTGAGCACTTTCTCTCTCTCCCTCAGGTAATTATGCGGCCCTTACGATAATCCGGAGAAGACAGTGTGTTACACTCAAACATTATGTGAACGGCATTCAAGAGGAAGTAAACAGGTTTCTAGAGGTTGTCAGTCCCAGGAATGACCATTAATTCTAATTTCAGCAGCCTCATAATATATTTATCCGGTTATTAACAGTAAACTGGCTCATATCGGCTGTTGCCCTGGAAACACAGGAGGCCCCTGAGCTATTCCACATTATGGTGTGGAGGCTCATTCTCAAATTAAACAAACAGCATTAGCAGAGGTGCTCAGCTCTAGCAGCTGGTGATGTAATGAGAAGTGAAAGAGCCGTTTAAAGTCTGAGACTGCAACTTTTGAAACTTGATATATGATTAGGCTGCACTTTTCTTGAATTACTTCGGATTTCCTGCTTGTACTCTTAAAAAGACTGATGGTGTGTGATAAACTCAATAAGGGTTAAATTCAATCTTAATGGCGCATCTTTGGCATTTCGAGCCCTCATTTTGGACACACTTTAGGCTTTATTCACAGGATATTTTGACATAAGGGGCTGGATTCTATGTCTTTTTCAATCTCAGGTAACGGTGAGAGCTTGCTGTAAAGGCTGAAGTCATATTTCCTCACATTTCTCCTGGCAGAAATTCCTGTCATAATGTAGCTCAGAATTAAGTCCAGCATCTGGAGGAGTGAGGGTCTTTTGAACAGAAACCACCCAAAAAACTGTAACACAAGACCTGCAGTGACATAAATATGACACTGTGTTATATGAACATAGTCTATAGTTTTTCAGTTTTATAAGCAGCCTCTTTATTCGAAACAATATTTTGTGTGCTCATGTATTTTTAGTCTCTATGTCATGTGTTTTTATCTCGGGCTTTATAGTCCTGCACACTGAACCCGAGTAGATATGACAGAACACTCAGATTGACAGGGTCCACAAACACCGTCCTCTGTTCCTGTTAGACAGGATGTGAAGTTACTTGTGATCCAGGAGCGTTTGTATTTAACACAAAAACACAGTAATTCATCTCTGAATGACAGGTTATACTTCCAAAAAGACCTCAGAAATAACAGAACACACTGTATAGGGTACTAAATCAACGTTGCAATTAAAATGTATGTAATCAAGTTTGTAATGTTAAATTGTGTACATAAGTTATATAAATATAGCAAATCAATACAAACCACTGTTATTTCTCATGACTTGCATTATTAATAAAAAAAGAAGAAATGCTTATTAAAAGATTTAATTGGGTTTTCCAGCACTTGAGTAACATGAGTAAATATGCAGTAAAGAAAACCTCATTTGTTACAGCTGCTTGTGTTTTGAAAGCAGTCTAATGATAATGTCTGGATCAGCGGACAGTCTGTCTGTAAGCATTTACCCAGAATTCACTCAGAATAAACTAGCACAGTATTCCAGGACAAGAGGAAAGCTGTGAGTGGACACTCATTAATCTTCACCCCAGTCTGAACCCTCAGATAAATCAGAGGGGAAGCCAGAGTCATTGAACATATGCTGTTTTAATTTATTAAGAATGCGGAGGCTGTGCAAACATATTGTGACACCGGTCACAGACTCTGAGATCACTGCTGCTGTCTCACTGTTATTCACCAGCACAGGATAGCTGTGGGCATTTTTAAACGCTCAAGTGATTTTAGAATAATCTCTCTGCTGTGATACAGATGTATGTATGGGCTGTACAGAAGCTTGTGCTCTGACTAGAGTTTCATCCTCATACTGTGCAGTGTGAACTGTGGACGTTATACAGTGATAAACTGTTCAAACAAATCGGCTTCTGTTTATTCTGCATATTTTGCCAAATGTTGTAGGTCTGTATACGCAGAATCCGCCGTCAGTGTGGATACTATTGTATGAACATGACATTCTGAACACAGACCTGTGTTCTTGAGCTGTATATAATGCACTGCTATCACAATTTTTAATATATCAGCCTGTTTAATACAGCTAATGTTTCTTCATTGTGTTTGTGTGTGTGTGTGTGTAGAGATGATACAGATAGGCAGACAGATACAGAGAATAGAGATTTTTGGTGCTGGTAAACACTGTGTCTGAGTGACAGCTCTGATCTGTGCATTGTTTTCCAAGCTATTCATCATTTCATTTCATTTCCGGCGCACACGCCTGCTTTGAGCCGCAGCCCAGCTCTGATTTCTGCATCAGATGCGATGCTGGGATTCTGTAGGATGCATGGCTTTGACTCAGAGCTGCTTTGCTCTTTGTCTCATGTTCTCTTTCTTTTCTCGTTCAGTTCTCCTTTTACTCGGGATCACATCTGTGTCCTAAAACATGACAAGCGAAGGAGGAATGTGGGAAAATCCTCTGTCAGCTAAACTCACTGTTTTAACACATTTCAGTTTATTTCAGACCAATTATTTTATGCCTAGCCCTCTGACAGTTCTCAGATCAGTGCTCCAGTACTCTGTTAGTGGTGAATCAGGCAGTGAGGTGTATCTGAAGGTCAGCTCTGAATCTGATGACTGCTGCAGAAGCTCTTTAGATGCTTTACTTGACTGTAATTCATTCTACAGTTGGTGATGAGGGAAACATGCTGGCGGAGGCTTCCTGTGCCCTCATGGCCATGCCATGGCAGAAGATCCATGATGTATGATTTTAAACCTCCACACAAAACCCAGAGGAAAACATTGTCTTCTGAGGTGATGTGATATGCTGTTAGAGGTGCTTGCTCTCAAATTGGTGGGACATGAGCCATAAACACACAAAATAACATCCCATTTCAGTGTTGATTTCCAATCAGGTTGTGCAGAGCATGCTGGGAACTGACAATCCCCTGCCCAATGTAGTAGTGCTACATTCATGTAATTGATTTTTTTTTTGTTAAAAAAGTTTCTGTTTTACTAATAGCATGTTATAAAATGTTTTAATGGAGTTTAAGAATTGTTGTGGTGTCTAATTTCTCAAGTTAGAAACTGTTGTGGCCCTTTCACAGGTCTGGATATTTAGTCTTGTGGAAGATTCCATTGTACAAAAGCTTCTTTCTTAAGTAGACAATTGTGAGCAAACAGATCTACAGTTCTTAAGCTGAAAGTGTGTGTAACTTCAACCTCCACAAAACAATTACACAGTTTAAGAGTGGAGACACTTTTTACAGACCACACAGGCTCGAATGAGAGGAGCGTTTCTGTAGTAGAAAAACACTCTCTCTCTCTCTCTCTCTCTCTCTCTCTCTCTCTCTCTCTCTCTCTCTCTCTCTCTCTCTCTCTCTCTCTCTCTCTCTCTCTCTCTCTCTCTCTCTCTCTCTCTCTCTCTCTCACACACACACCAAATTATCCAATCAAGCCTAAATATTCGTGCAGCACTGAGGAATGAGGGAGAAGCATCTGGCTTCTATTTCAAATGACTCCTCAAACAAGAGGCTGTTGTCGGGGTGATGATCTCTCAGAGACTTGTGGAATAGCAGTCAGTCCGTTCTGCACTTCTTCTGTCATGAACATCACATTAAACTCCTGATCTTTCACTCAGCAAACATCAACCCCACACACACACCAACATCTGTGTTTGTTTTGTGTCTGCTGCCAAGATCTCACATCTGCCAAACCGCGTATGTTATTACATGCTATTAATATTGGTCAGTGAAAGATAGAGCTGCCAGCGGTGATTTGCTGTCTGCTGCTCTTATCTGATCTGATGTGTGTGTGTGTGTAGGTGTGTGTTGAAGACAGGCCTCAGACTTTGACTTCTGACAGCTTTTTCTGATTACATCTTAACTGCTGTTCACTGAAGTGGGTATTGCCTGTTTTAAACCTTTCAGAAAGTAAACTTTAGAGCACATTAAGGGTCTGACTCAAAAAAAGTCAAACAGCATTCAAATGCAGATCTGTGCTGATAAAGCTGATGAAGATTAAGTGACATTTTTGCTGTAGCTACAGATGGTAACAAATTCTCCAAAGTGAAGTGAATGATGAAACATGACAAATCATAAATATTGCATTTAATATTCTCAAATCCATAGATTGTTTTTTTTTTTTTTTTCTCAAGAAGTCAATTAAAGTCGGTGTTTTTCTATGTACAGTAAGTATTGCAGATCAGAAGCAAAGATCTTTTTGTGTGTTGCATTTACACATCAAATAAAACGTACTTTACTGTTGTTTCTTCCCAGTCTTGGAGCTGCTATTGTGTTACTGGGAGATGTTCCAGGGATGATTTTGGAGAGTCATTTATGCAGCTGGCAGGGCTGAACGGGCCGCAGAGGGAGGTGTTGAGGCCTCCATTTATTTGGATGTTGCTGAGGCCTGTCACCATGAGCACTGATTGATGGGTAATCTTCAAGGCTCGCTGCTGATTGGCTGATGCAGGGATGTAGCTGAAATGGCTTTAACTGTCCTCTGAGAGTGGATAGACCATGTTTTCAACACAGGACTGGTGCTGGCTCAGCTACACAAGCCATAGTGCATGAATATTCTCTTTGTTTTAATGGTGACAGCGTCTCGTCCCAAATGCATCGTTACATTTTCTCCTGAAGCATGAGAATTATTTTAAGAGCTACTTTGCTGCTTGCTGAAACTATTATGATTTGTAAAATCTTTGCTGTTTTGCAGTCCAGTGTTTGGTAGTTATAGCTACAAATCCAGCATACTCTGGACTGTATCAAATTGTTACATATACTTTTATTCATAACGCATCTTTCCCTTTCTGATGAAGTATGTGATGGATTTCGGTTTGATGGTGAGAGACAGCAGTTTGAAGAAAGGCTTTGTGAGAGACAGCCCTGAGGTATTAAATCAAAGTGTTTTTTGCTTAATGTGAACACAGACAGATTCAGAAATAAACAGATTCACAGTATAAACAACAGATAGACAAGACTTCTCCTTAAAAGGCTAAATTCATTTTCAAAAAGGAAAAACAAGGAAGAAAGAAAGGAAGATAAATTCCGAAAAGCAAATTCAACAGTGCTGTTGGAATGAAGATATATGTTGAAAAAATTTATTTTGATGGCTAGGTGATTTGGTTATTTAATTCCTTAATTAAATTCTTCCATTTAATTCATTCATTTCATTCTTAATTAAAATAAACTTTTGCCTCAGTCAGTCATGCAATCCAGTCCAGATAACAAATATTCATTTTACGCTTAAAAACTTCATGTTCAATAAAAGAGTGATAACCTGCTCTGAATGAGATGTGATCTCATTCCTCTCCTCCTCACAGTGGACATTCAAACCCAGTTTGTTTGGATTAGCCACAGAATTACAGTGGACTGACTGTCAGTAAGGCAGACATCTGAGTGACAGTCTTGCAGTGATTGGAATTGATGGGTTTACTGTGATCAGTTTAACAAGGAGCATTTATAGGGCCGAGGGAATGTTCTAGATTCTGCAGATGCTCCCAACTCCCACCCGTGACACTGATGGTGTCTCTGTCCAACCTGAGAGGGAAAAGACAGACCTGTCTTAATCGACTCATTTCTGCTCTCATGAAGCAAGACAGCTCTGCTTCCCTGATTCTCTCTCGCTCGCTCTCTCTCTCTCTGCCCCCCTGTTTTTCTTATTTCTCTGCTATATTCCCTTTTTGAGAGAGAGAGAGAGAGGAAAAAACTGGTTTCATAGGTAAGATGTAGCTCGTGTCTGTGCCTTGTGCCTGAATGGACATTTATTGGTCAAACTCTGTTATCACATGTATTCATCAGTTTTGATTTCCTGTCATGAGAACACTAGTTTAGATAACAAACATACTTTGCTCACACTGATATTTAGAGTAAATCCAGATCTGTTTTCAGAGTTTTCAGGTCATTTTTCACACTCACAGCCTGTACAGCAGTGGGTTGCAGGATATGCAGTACAAACATCATAATTTTTATTATAAGAGAATTTTACACAGAATGTTATAAATGCTGCTGTCTGTTGAGGGACTGGACCATTATGATGATGAAAAGTTCTTCCCTCACAAGTTCTTTCACTCCGTTCCTGGAGATGGGATTCTTCACTTAATGTATATATTAATAATATTTGATATTAATGGACTTTGTCTCACAGCATGTTGCTTACTGTTTTGATTCTGACTGAGTCTTTAATCTTTCATGTGTACTGTCATATAGTTTAATGAGGGTTCAAACTGCACTTTCACTTTTGAAGAAATGGGAATTTGAGTGTTATGGTGGATAATATCTTTTTACAAATTTAAATTTCAGTTTGTTCCTCATGGTGTAGGACTGTAGTTAAGAGGGCATAAGGGCTACAGTGTTTGTATGGTCATTTTATTGTTTGGACACAAATATTTGATTACATTGTATGGCAAAGGGTCACACGATCATTCTGTGTTCCAAAGAAAAGAAAAGCCATCGGAGTGGATGGGCACAGGGCAAACCTCAGCCCTGTGCCTATCCACTCCGATGGCTGTTCTTTTCTGAAAGAAAATATTCGAAGAATTGCTTCTTCAAATCGAGTCTGACTGTAAATGGTATAATTTTCTCCCGATTATACTAAGAGGAAATAGGGAAAAAAATCTTGCACTCCACTGTCTCACTGTAAAGTGAGATTATTAGTGATTCAAAGAGACTTACACGTGCAGCTGTAATTGCTAGCATCATCGTAATGTTTGGGGTGTGTGGCACGTTTTGTCGAGGTATCAGCTTGCGCTCATCTGTGACCCACTGCATCTTTCCACAGCAGTTCAGCATTTAGAGCCTTTAATTGAAATGGCTGGTAATTTATTGAGCAGAAGGGGCCACCTCTCTCCCATCAGCTGTCTCAGAAGAGAGAGGAGATGTGTCTATCATGCCGTTGAGGGCCACCTGAATTTACTTTGAAATGAACTCTGAATATTCACAGTGTTTGCATTGACCCAGTTTTCCTCATACATACCGTGGCTCTGCTTCAGTTCATGTTTTGAAAAGTTTGAGGGAGTAAAACATCTACAGGCTTAATCAAAAATCTGTTGAAAAAAACAAATACATTTGCAAAGGCTTAAACAGCATGTTTAATGTTGTTCCAACTTCCCAGCTGAATAAATTTACAACCAAAAACAATAAGAATGCTGCTACATTTAGTCTGTCATTCTGTGAATGTGATGCTCCTGACTCTCTTCGATCATTTACAGCTGGCCGGGCGATCCACAGATAACACACAACCAAAATGAGAAACAGAACACAAGCAGGTGTCATAAAGGAAATGAGAGAGATCAGTTACAGTGTTGCTTTTTTTGGAGGAAGTGAGTGAGTGTATGAGGGTATGGCTACGTGATATGTATCATTCATAATTTGCTTTTTTTTGTTGTACAGTATTAGTGCATGTAAATTTACATTTATGCATTGGCAGATGCTTTTATCCAAAGTGACTTACAGTGCATTTAACTTTACATTTTATTAATTTAATAAATATAATATTTATTCAGTTGTTGCGCTCATTTAAAGATAAACAGTTAGGTTTTTTTGTATTACTGCTGTTTGTTGTGTTTTTTGTTTACTTTTGTTTTAGACTGTTTTACTACTTGCATTAAACATTTTTTTTAATCTTTTCGGAAACAAGCAAATACATAAATGTCAGTGTATTATAAAGATGTTGAGATTTATGCATTTATATTTTAGCTGCAGCATCATTCAGCTGCAGCTTGGAAACATGTTTGAAATTCCTTTTGGTGCTGCTAGTGAATAGATTTTTTTTCATGAATTTTACAGTTTGTGGCCTAGTTATTTCTGTGGATATGAATAGATATTGGGTCACTTATGACTTCCATAATTAAATCAATATGTTTGTTAACATGCCAGTCTGCGGCTTTCATTTAGCAGATCGTTCAGTCTGTCAGTTTGGTAACTACACATTAAGCTAATGATTAGATGTTTTTGGTGGAATTCTGTTACACTCGCATTCAGCTTGTTGCTGGTGAACAGGAAACCAGAAGAAGCATGTGAGCGTGGACACGTTTTATTCATTGGAGGAGAATAATGCGAAGAGATCTTCAGAACCGTACTGTTCTGTCATGTTCCACATTGCTGAAGACGAGGTGCTCGAACCTTCATGTGTTTTAGCATTTTTACATTGCGTGTATTTACGTGTTCAGTACGGCAAAGAGCTAAGATTGTTTTTTAAATCTAACAATTAAAAAAAGCTCATTAGAAAAATGGCAATGTAAGAAACCATGTTTACAAGATGCTTACAGAATCAACTGTTGTTTTTACCTTTTTGGTGTAAAATGTAAAGATGTATGCATATTAGTAGTATTATTTATTTTATGGTCTCTCTCTCTCTCTCTCTCTGGTAGTTTAGTTGGTTAGATGTTAGGTGGAACACTAGTGGTTGTGTGAGAGCTGAACTTTCTCAAGTGGCTTTATGTTTCTTAGCTGGATTTTCTCTTGATACACTTGACAGATGATCTGTTTAATCTTTTCGTCTGTCCTCCTCATTATGGCCAGTTCATTGTTAACAAAAGCCTGTAATTGTATCCTGGTTTTATAGGCATGTTCATAGTTGATCATTCTGATTGGATTATTGACATCATCTGCATTATTAAGCTCGTGTGATGAAGCTCATAAAGGTTCAGCGGATGAAGAATAAAAGCATCAGCGCGCGACTGCAGTTTCACACTCTCTGACGTTTATATATCAGCTTCCTGTTGAAACAGGATCTCCTGGTGTCAGACTCCACCACATTAAACCCATTAAGGGCTATGAGAATTTAAAGCAGCTTCACAATCCATTTCATTTGTTAATTAAACAGTTATCACTGTTCTACATTTAGACAGCAGTCTGTTGGATGATGTGCTGTCAGTTATCAAAGTCTTTTCCCCCAGGATGCATTGCACTGTTATGTTTTCAGCATGTACTCCCTCAGTTTATCTGCCGCTCTGTAACAGGGTGAAGCATGTTGTGAATTATCAGTGATGGTTTCAGTGGCAGTAGCTTTGAGAAGTCTCAGGGCTGCAGTCAGTGTTTAGTGATGCTTAATATTTGATGTTTCTTTGTAGGCAGTGTCTCCCAGTGGACAGTCCGATCAGTGCCACTCCAACAGCTGCTGCATGTGTCTAAGTGTTACACATGCAACATGCATGAGTGCATATACACACATATATACCAACCACCTAGCATTACACTTAAAACCACTTGAAAGCACTAGGTAACCGCATAGCAATGTTTTTGGACAGATAAGTGCCATTCACATTGTGTTTGTTAGCTGTACTTGTACTTAATCACGTTTATGCCTTATGTGCATAGTAAAACAGACCAATTAACTAATCCCAGGTTTAAATAACAAACCAAGCCAATAGTCTCAGATGTCTGGACCTTATTGTATAAATGTGTAAACTTTGCAGCATGGACTGCAGTCCACATTATAAACACAAAGTGTTTCTCATTATACCAGCGTCTCGTCCTCTGTCTGTCCAGTGGTATGATGGGAATTAAAGGCACAGACTCGCCTCTTTGTGCTCCCATATTAGCCTCATGGTCCTTTGGGAGCACTGTTTCCAGAACAGCCTGTTGTACCTTCATCCAGGGCTAAACTCAAACGCAGACGGCTCTCGTCTCTGCTTGTTTATTTTTGATAATGCGCCTGTGTTCCAGCAAGACTGAGAGAAGTTCTGTCTTCGTCCAGTCCAGTCGAGTGCAGAAATAACTCAGCGTTTACGTTAACAAATTTCACATGGCAGATAATTAAACAACTCAAATTGTTGGTTTGAAAATGGTTTCAAATATTCTCTGTTTTTGTCTTTGCAGTTGACCTGCATCTGCATTCACTTTGTTGTATGTTTTAAAGCATTATTATTAAAAAATAAAGATCCAAGCCTTTTCCCTTAATGTATAGGAGATGTAATTTTATTAGTAGTTCTAACTAGTTATTCTTTACTGAGTGATAGTTTGATATGGCTTAGTTTACATGCAACCATGTTACCCATTCTGCCTTATTTTTGTTCATTGCATGCAAATTACAAAATTTTACAAATAGGGGTTTTAAAATGCATTTAGATGGTTCCTCAAAAGTCAGTGTCACGCCTTCAGACTCTGGTTAGAATTAAGACGTGTGCTATTCCTGCTTCCAGACCTGCTGAACTGATAGACACCCAGTCACACTGAAGACAGTATGGAACTGAAATCTGCTGAGTGTCTTGTAGGACGGCATTTCTGGCAAGCAGCTGTGGGAGTACAGTGATAGAGCTGGAAGGCAAACTGTCTTCTGTGTGTAATGCAGTGGGGACCTCACTGAAGTGTTCTGATGTGAATATGCACAGACAGTCTGCAGGAGTCGTGATGCTATTAGTGGCCTTGATCTTCCTCTCTCGCTCTCTCTCTCTCTCTCTCGTTCATTTTTGTCTCCCTCTGGACAGCATCGATTTTTATGTTTGTGAGAGACGTGGGGCAGTTGTTAGTGGTTAAACAGAGCGAACTTGACACCAAGACACCAGACATATATGAGAGATGGGCAGAGTTAACCAGCCAGCAGCCAGTCAGTATAATAGAGCTAGAGGATTTGAATATAATTGGCTTAACAGTAAAAACCAAATTGACCGAAAACCAAATTTAAAGGGACAGTTCATCCAAAAAACATCTCGAAATCTAGCGCCATTCACAACAGAGAAGACAAAAGAGCTGCTGCTTTTCCTTTTGGTGTTCCAGGACCTCTTAAAATCTTTTCATACCTTTTTTTATTTCTCCTAATCCACATCCTTAAATTATCATTAAGGAAAACCCTAATCCCTTTTCAAAGGCCAGAAAATTAATACACTAACAACTGTGTCCACATTAGAGTAATTGGCGTTTACCAATAAGAGTTTTATAAGCGAGCTCTCCAATCAACGATGGGGACGTGACAGAACGCTTCATCACCATGACAACAAGGGTTTGATCAGGTTTAGTGCCGTGCGGGCATGTTCGTTTTCATTTTGTAATCTTTGATAACAAACATGCAAGTGGCAGCTAAGTGCATAATGGCAGAGAGAGACTTCGCGCTGATTGGTTATGGTGCCGCCCCTGTGCACAAGGCAGAAGTGGGGCTTTTTTAACAGCCTGAGCCCCACAGGGCTCTAGACTCCCTCCTGTTAGCTTTATTCACACACAGCGGTGTGAAAGCAGTCGTCTGATAGGGAAAGGTAGAGAAGTCAGACCCCGTAGCTGATTATGTTGAATTCTATTACCACTCACCCATGAAGCGGACTGTAAGAACCCACCGGTACAGCACACCCCACTGACACCTCCTGCCAACTGCCCTGTTTTAAACTAGACTAAACAGAGGGCGCGCTGTCTGAATCTGTGTCCTGCTGAAAATAGCACTGCAGTCGCGGGCCATCGTTAGCTGGGAAAGCTTTAATGTGACTGACAGCTGTAACTGAAAATGCAGATGGAATGGAGCTCATGTGTTGTGATATGACATATGAACAGCATGTGAAAAGATTATAAATTCAACAACCTGAAATTTAATCTGGTATGGTTTTCTTGAGAATGTACACTATGTGCGTGCATTGTGTGCTTGTGTGTGTATGTGTGTGTGTTTATAATGTGTCTTAACCAATGTCAGCCTCTCGAGTAAGTAGGTTTATGAATGCCCGCTATGTATTTTTCATGTTATGATGATTGACTGGCAGTCAATAATACACACTCATCTTGTCAGTGTTGAGGCGGCTGTCTGTTTTAAGAGTAAAAGATGTAGATTTAGACTAGCTGTCAAATCTATCCATGCATGGCATGTTTTGACTATTTTACACACCCGACTTTCCTCTTTCATTAAATCAACTTGTCTGCATGTATGGCTGCCTGTGTGTGTTTCTGCATGCAGTGTCACTCTTTGAATTATTGTAATGTGTGTTCTGTGAATACCCATAATTCTTTGAGGGGTTGCTCATTTTTGTGAATCTTTGGGCTGCATTCCGGTTATAGGTTACATAAACAAGAATTTGTGTTTGTGTCGACAGAATCAGTTTTACCTGATAGAAAGTTTTACTTCCTGTGTTAGTAACAGCCATGAACATGGCTAGTGTAATGTCGTGATTCGGGCCATCAGGAAATGTTTGACTCATTAAGAACATGATTATTTGCTTTATTAAAAGATCCTCTTGCTGGTTCATTGGTTTCAGTTTCACAATCAGAATATCAAGTACAAAGGAAATGCGGTCGAGTCTGTTTTAGAGGATGTGTAGTGCTGATCAGTCTGTGTGCTCATAACACATGGCAATATTTAACCTCTTCCTTGATTCAGGTCAGCCATTCCATGGTTAAACATGGAAAGCCTTACATGAGCTGTCATAGCCAATCTGTTCAGCTGAAGAAATCTGCCATTAAAGCCTGGCTGTTTAGAAAACACGAACGCTTCTCATCTTCCTTTAGAAGATCATCTGTCTGATGTCATGGCCATCATGTGTGGACCAGCAGAACTGAGAGCAGAAACAGTCAATGTAACACAACAAGACTGATCTGGAAGAAAACAGAAGTTGTGTTTTTGTATTTTAGCACATTACCTGCTATCTGCTTTAAACATACAATCAGAAAATGAATTTGACTGAGTGAAGCTCACCATACACATTAATTGTGTGTATGGTATAAACTTTAATATCAAATGTTGCCTCATGATCATTTGGGAAGTTGTTGCGGTAATATCAGTACTGTAATGTTGACAGTTTAAACATTCAATGTCATCACATTCCTGAAGTGCTGTCCTCTTTGACAGGAAAAGTGAAATCGATTATGCTGGGAGAAGATGCTTTTGTTGAATTTGAGATGTCTCTGTGCGGTCTCTGTGTGGTACATCGGTCTTTTTCTGCGGTTGAGTTTCTCTGTGTTGTCAGAAATGAGAGATACCAATTCAAATGTTATCAAGTTTGTTTGTGCCCCTCTGGGCTAATACTGAGTCTCTGTTAACCATTCACGTGCTGTGATGGCTGACTGCACCCCACAATTTACACTGAAATTCAGTTTCACACTGGATTCTGTAATAGGCTGTAAGTCATTATGTGCTTTGTTGACTTTTAAGTGCAACGATAATTGCACTAAATAAGATGAAAGTGCTCAGATTTTTGTCTCTAAATTCCAGCAGATAATTTTGTGCTTTCAGTCCATCATGTAAGACTCATTTCTCTCCTAAATTATCTGAGCTTTAAGTGTAGCATTGGAAAAGAACAGGTGACCCTTTAAAACAGTGATCTTTTGATATGTAAGAAGTTTGGTTAATGGTGCAGTGGCACTAAATGGAATTAAAATGTGTGTGAACGCGTTTTCTGCATCCCTGCCTGTTGACCAACAATGAGAAACTGGTTTAAAAAAAACTTTCAGCTTTAGGAATTCTGACCTTACTGTTTCTGCAGATTTGGACAGCAGTTGGTGTGATAGATATATAAACCAAATAACAGCAATATGTTGCATAAGTTTTGCGTGTTGCTTTAAAATATGGATTCTTTATATTGAGCCAGGAGGTCAGTGTGTGATTTACATTATGTGAATTTGCAGGTCACAAAATTGATGTTTGGTATGCAGCAGAAAAGAAAACTGTGTGAGCTTGTGTCTAAATGGAAGTGAATAAAGTGTGAAGTGTAGCGTGACTGTACCTTAGAGCAATCAGTATGCCTGTTAAAATGTGCGTCTGTTGCATATCTGTCAGTGAATTTTATGAATATAAATTCATATAACACTCTCAAGTATTGTTTTTGAAGTAGATCATTTGCATCTACTGGATACGACAATGAAAATCTTTGTGTTTTAGGCATCTGAAAGTTGAATTAGTGTGTCTGTTGTTTCTCATCACTACATCACCGTCACCTGCTGCAGATCTTCTGTTCCTACAGAGTTTCTGCTCACAAGAGCACAAGAGTGCAGCTGCAGGCTAGATTGTGGATTCAGTGAAAGTGCCGTCTGTCCCTGACAGTGTTTAATCTTCTGCTGGGATATCTTAATTAGTCTCGTCTCTGATGTTCTTAGAAGTGTCCTCCAGTTCATCAGGGGACCCGGACCCCAGAGCTGGAACGCTCCCTAACCATAACTGTCATCCAAGGTCACAGAGTCACAGAGGTCATCAAAACAAGTGCTTCATTCTGTACTGTAGCTAAACAAATGTAATAAAACAGGGGTTCAGGAAATCCGTAAATATGTGTGCTGTACAACACAGGTCTCAGATTGCTCTGGAACCAATAAACAGATGATGTTCTCCATCAGGGGCCTGTTGAAGAGTCTGTAACAAACAGAAGTGTTTTCACAAGCGTGGACTGAAATACAGCTGTGCATGCAGTACAGAGTTTTAGTGCACAGATATCTTCATGTAGCTTATTGACTTGTCTTAACTTTATTTCGTTCTGTTCTGCCTGTTCTGTGAAGTAATGATGACTTCAGAACTGCAGTTTCATACTCCAGAACCTCACTGCAGAACACTGGATTTGATGGAACATTTAGAAGCTGTTTAAATATAAAGTACTAAAATTCATAGCACGCTTTAAACTGTAATGTTTTTGTTTTATTTCAGTTAGATTGGTATATGGGTGTATATGTATCTTGTGGCTTGTAAAACAGTAGCTTTTTTAACAGTATCAGCTCTTTATGATATTATGGTACTGTTTCACAATCCATAAAAGAACTATATAGAGCTAATCAAAGGCCAAACCTAACTGCAGAAAGTAAAAATTGATTTGAGGGACTTCAGAACCTCCTTTTGTCTGCCTTGCTTGGCAGTGTTTTAGCACATAAAACAAAGTCTGGATATAACAGTAATAGATTATGTGTAGGTGTCTGGTCTCTTTGATATGTGTCTGTCCCTTCAGTGGTTTATTTTGTGATGTGGAGCAGCTGTAAGAACAGAAGCTGTTAATCTCCCTCAAGTCGTCTGTCTGAAGGTGACGTTTGATGTACCTCAGCTGCTGTACCTGTCGCACACTGTGAGCGTGACGTAACTCACAGTGCAGCAGTAACGTGGGAACTTCATCAAAGCTATGGATGCAAGATCTCACTGAAGTTCTCACTCGCTTTCACCTGCCTCTTTTTTTCACTCTCATTTTACATATCTCTCTTGGCTTTGGTATTCATTTTGGTTCAGTTCACACATCAACGGATCCAATACACGACTGTTAAATTGATCTCAGACTGTGTTTTTCAGAGCGCTCAGGTGGATTGTATTATCATCAGGAGTGTTAAGAAAACATCTGGTTCAGGTTTCATTTGGTCTGTACTGCTAACATAAGTGTTTAAAGCAGATATAAAGCCTGAAGCTAAACCAGAGCAAGCCCTCAGAGTTTCAGCATCGCAGCAGGAAACCCTGCTTTTTTATTTCTAACGTCTGTTGAAGGTAACCCCTGAGCGTTGGCTCACGTCCATTGAATTAAGAGAGAAGTCCCTGCCACCCACACCTTTGTCCTCACGCCAGCGGGCGCATATTAAACAGATTCTGCTCGCTTGATTAGAACGAGGCATCGAACAAAACACGTGTGAGATTTCAGTCAAGTAAAATGAGCAGAAAGGCATCCATATTCAGAGCCCATGCAAGATGCCCTCCACGGGCCCATTCTGTTATTTAAGTGCCCTTGGCAGGCTCATTGTGAGGTGATTGTTTGCATTCTTCACCTTGATTGAGTTGAGGTGTGGGGCATATTCCTGAGAGTGTCCTAGTGAACGTCCCTTTCTCAGCTCTTATCTGTTCTTTTTTCAGAATCCTCACAGCTGTACTGACAGAACTTTTCCCCTTTTTCTTACGACTTTAACTGATTAGCTGAGATGACAGAGCTTTTTTGCCACCTTCAAATTATTTATTTATCACCAGCTATTTTATGAGCCTGTGTATTGAAATCTATGCAAATGTAATTTTGCACGTTAAAAGAGCAGCGTATAATAAAAGAGCCGAGAGATGGAGGTCCGTTCTCTTCACACAAAAGATGTTATGAGCGACGCTGGGTTCATTTGCATGATTAAGCTGTGGCGGATGTTTGAACGCTTCAGTCCAATCCAAACAAAAGCGTTTATTTCACATTACAGTTAATGTTCAAAGACATCTGAACAATAGTTGCATGCACTTTTGTATTTTCAGTTTTAATATGCGTGGTTCCGTGTTACAGTTGCATTATCATAGAGATCACCATGTAAACATCATACAATTAGAGTCATGCATTCATATTTTAAATCAGCTTGTTAAATCCATGGCCTGTTATGAGAATAAGAAAAGCAAGACTATCTGACCTGATGTATAAAAGTGTTAACATGATTACAAATGTTGAACAGAATTCAATGGGCAAGATTGTTTGTTTTTATACACACACATTTATCTAAATTGTAAATGAAAACTTTGTACAGTATTTTTATAGTGTTTTTGTAAATAGGAAAACTCAAAAAACTGTGTTTAAATCTAGATTTAAATCTTGTTTTTCAATATTTCAAGGTTTATTTTCAAATACGGGGTATCTAATTATATTTTTGTTGCATTATTAAATACACAAAAACTCTATTGGCCCATCCATTGTATTTTATGGTAATTGTGTCAATAAAACTGCTTTATGGGAACCCTTTCAGTTTTTAATCAGTTTTTGGTTTTTCCCATTCCATGTATAAACAAAAAGATGAATTAAATTACTTCAATAACCTGACAGTGTTAATGGTTTAACCAGAATTTATTTAGAATAAAGCCAAACGTCAGATTAATGCATTGCATGTAAACGCAGGCATCATTATTAAACATGCTTAAGTGATGTACGTATGTCCAGTCTGCCCCACTGTCATTAACTTGTATCTGTATCCACACTTACCTTCTACAGGTCATGAGAACCAGTAACAAAGCTGAGATTAAGAGTGCAAATCTGCATGCAAATGAAGGGAAACATCACACGGCAGTCATCGCTGCTGTTGTTGTCTTTTCCAAACATGCATACTCTCCCGGGTGCTGTTTGTTTTCAGATAAACGCACAGTGTATGAATAGAGAGTCATAACAGCATACCGTTAATCTGCAAACACATCATTGGAGTGTGACACATTTGCATTTTTTTATTCTGGTGTTAGTCGAGCGACAGTAATGATAATCTTTTGTTGACATCTTTATTCATGCGTAAGTAAAAGTAGTACTTGTTAACTTGTGTTTTCATCTAACTATTGTCTCATCTTATAGACATTATAAGATTATGATAGTTATATTATCTTATATACATATATACATATTGAAGAATATCATTCATGCCGTCTTGTTGTTGGTCGTGTCTTGTTTTACACGGCAGACAGGTGCATGATAGTGAATCAATACAGCCTGTTTTTTATTGTCCATCTTAAGGTGATGGTCCATTTAGTTTTGCAATCCCAGACTGAGATTTGCCTTGATTGCCAGAAACAAAGTATGCGCTGTTTTTAACATAAGTGCCCTTTAAGTATTTGTTATGTGTTGCTATCACGCATACACGTTGTATGTTACTCGATATACAGACATAGCTTTAGTTTCATGAATTTATAACAGGTCTGTTCAGATCCTCCATCCTCTAATTGAAGGCCTGCTGCTCCGGAGGTCCAGAGTTCATGTATTATGCATAGAAAACAGTTGAGTGCAGGCTGCATTATGGTCCCATCATGCTAGCTGGGGCAGCTCTGGAGAGAGATGATATTTCATAGAGTTACAGCCACAACACACACACCATATATATTTTATCTAAAAGTCACTCAGAGCTTTAGGAGAAGAATTTATATATTTGTGGTTCTAATAAACAGCTTATTTTTTTACTAAATTGTAGCAGCTGTTTAGAGATGTTGTAGTGTAATAATAGTAATGCCTGTGATATCCGGCATCCTTTTTGTACAGATAATGCGTGAATAAAGTCGACTTGTTGACTGTCTGCTGTAAAATGCTGAATGTAAAGGAAATGACAGCTTCTGTAAAGGCAGCTTGAACTGGCCCAGTGAAGCGACTGCTTTATTGTTATTAATGGCCGCCTACCTTCAAGGGCCTGCTGGAGTCAGGCAGGAAGGTTTACATTATTTCTCTTTCTGTTCAGCTTCTCAAACTCCCCTGTCATCAGTCCAATGATTTAATTAAAGCGGTCTGCCTTCCCGCCTCAGACCAGCCCTGCCGCTGACTGACAGCCCAGCGCATTACTATGCAGAGACAGATAGAGGCGACTACGCTCAGATATGAATTTATGAACAGTTAGGATAAAAGGATCAAGTAATTAATTTTCTATCTGCTCTGCTGTTTCTTTAACTTGAATAAACGTACTTGATTTTGGACAGTTTTAGGCTTGTTCAAATCATATTGTTTTTATTGTTTTGTCAGTGTTGGTTAATTCCTGTTGTCATTCCATGATAACATTTGAGAAAAAAAGCTGTTTTGTAACCAACAGGATTGTGAATGTGTGGATGCTTTCCCATGATCCTCTGCAGTGGGTGAAGCTTTTGAAATTTTGTCATTTTCTTGTATGTCTTGCCTTTGAAGGTTTGACAGGAAAAGTTTTGTTTGTGTCATCTGGGATTTGTCGTGGTGTTAAACAGTGTCACTGTTTTAATTGAAAATTCATGTTATCATGCGGTGGCACATATTTACATTGGGAATTAGGATAACAGAGACTTACATTTTTGACACAGTACAGGCTAGAGATAAAACTCTCTCTCTTTTTCTTGTTTATTTTCCAGATGTGATCCACACTGTCGGCCCGATTGCCAGAGGAAATTTGGGCCAGTCCCAAAGAGATGACCTCGAGTCATGCTACAGAAGCTCCCTGAAGCTGGTGAAGGACAATAACTTAAGATCTGTGGTGAGTATTCAAAACTTCACAACAAGCTTTACTGAAGACAGGCTTTTCTAGTGACATCTAAAGTTTTAAAGACAACACATTTTAGAACTGTGAAGACTGTATGACTGTAGGATGGATGGATGGATGGATGGATGGATGGATGGATGGATGGTTGGTTGGTTGGTTGGTTGGGTGGATGGATGGATGGATGGATGGATGGATGGTTGGATGGTTGGATGGATGGATGGATGGTTGGTTGGTTGGTTGGATGGATGGATGGATGGATGGTTGGTTGGATGGTTGGTTGGTTGGTTGGTTGGTTGGTTGGTTGGTTGGTGGATGGTTGGTTGGTTGGTTGGTTGGTTGGTATGGATGGATGGATGGTTGGTTGGTTGGTTGGTTGGGTGGATGGTTGGATATTTGGATGGATGGATGGATGGATGGATGGATGGATGGATGGATGGATGGATGGATGGTTGGTTGGTTGGTTGGTTGGTTGGTCGGATGGTTGGATGGTTGGTTGGTTGGTTGGTTGGATGGTTGGTTGGTTGGGTGGATGGTTGGTTGGTTGGTTGGTTGGGTGGATGGTTGGATGGATGGATGGTTGGTTGGTTGGTTGGTTGGATGGTTGGTCGGTTGGATGGTTGGATGGTTGGATGGATGAATATGGGTGGCTGGGGGTGAATAGGTCAACTTTTAAATTTAATGAGATTTTCATGTACAGTTTACAGGAACAGTTACTTTAACAGTAACTAGCTGGCATGGGGGTATATCTTTCTAAATATTTATTTTTAAGGGAAGTTGTCCAGAAAATATATTTATCTTAATGTTTGTTTATCTCTTAGTGGGTGATAACAAAGATGTATTTTGCTCTTCAGTCTCTAAAGACCCATGTGTACAGTGTGTTATAAGTATTGCACAGAAACATCTGCAGTGGATGAGACATTTGTTCCATGTAGCAGGTATATTCAGTTTCTCAGCTCAGTAAATGAACAGACAAGCTCAGGCTTTAATGAAGCTGGATGAAGACTAGCAGTTTTGGTCTGGATGGATGTGGAGTCTGATGACACTGTGTTCCAGCTGCTGACTCTATCTCCACCATCTGGTACACATGAGTTATGGATCCGCTTTAATCCATGGTGGCCACAAGCAGAAGGGCCGTGGAAAAGACCAACCAATCAACTCCTTCATCCAGACCAGCAGCGGCCCCAATGAGGGTCTCACACAGTTAGCGATGATGAAACTGTCTTTGTGGGACAGATTGTGAACGCCAGCATTTTGATGAACTGCTTTAATCTCACAGTGAGGATGGAGGCAGGAGTGATGGAGTTAAATGCTAAGTATATCAGTTTATTTTGTGTTATTTTATGGTGTGCATATACATTTGCAGCTTCAGCCCACATTGAAGGTCTTGATTTAGATGGAGGAGTGTGAAATACATATTTCCAAAGCAAAACCCAGAAGTTCTCACAGGCCTCAGTAAATGAAACAGGAGAAGTCAGGAAGTGGTCTGAACATCTTTCCTCCCCTTAGCGTTGGCTTTACAGCGCTCGCTCTCATACATGCACATTCCGCAGATTTATTTAGCTTCCCTCTTTTATTTATTTGTTCAGTAATTCATATATTGACGTGAAACAGGGCTCTGTTCTCGCTCTGAGGCAGGTCCTGTTCCAGGGGATGTGTTTGGACAGCTGCTAGAGATTATTTCAGCCGCTCTGTGAAAACACTGCAGCCTCCATGATTGACTCGACTCTGTCCGATGAGTTCTGCCGTTATGCTCGGCCGCTTCGGGGTATGCTTACATTCACCATAAACTGCGTACAGGGAAATGATTAAATTCCTCTGTTTTATAGCCTATGCCAGTGTCTCTTTTAAAGGCTGATTTATAGCAGTTTCACACCACTTGCCTTATATAAGTGTTAAACTCATTAGCAAACGCCTCTCTCACCTAAAAACAGAGGTTTCTGAAATAGAACAGCTCCCCTGGTGGGATTCTGGAGAATTGCAGGAGGATTAAAAGGATTTAGAAAATAACAACTGCTAAAAAAATGTAAACATGAGTATCAGAAGATAGGAATCGGATGAGCTCTCAGGCTAATCCTGGTTCTTGAGAAGCCAGAGACAGCCCTCAGGCTAAGAGCTCTAAACATGTGCTGTGGTCCACATGTGCAGGCACAATAATTCCCAGTGATTATCTCCAGCAACATGTGAATCCAGACCTGTGAACATGTTCTCATGCAGGAGGAATCCTGAAAGTAATGCAGTGCTGAAATGCAAGTATGAGAACCCTCACCTCTGTTTCTCATCTTTTTATTCTTCAAAACATAGTTATTATATAATTATAAAGAGATCAGGGCTAGTTGCTACTATTTTACTTCAGTAAATATTTATTTTGGTGGGTTTATCTTATTAACATAAACCTCCAGTCTATTTCTAAGTCATCTGAATCCATTAGCACTGGGGTTACAGTAGTAGAGAGTAGATCAAGTCACTACTGTAATACAATCATTTCTGTGCTTTTGTTTCTGTGTTCCATATGTTCTATTCTAGATTCTAGATTCACAATTACAATGTCTTGTTTTTCTTATAGCTGTGAAGATACGCTATTTATATCACCATGACAATCTTCAGACAGGTGTGCTAGCTACAGGAGAGAATAGAAGGTTAGCGCGGATGCTCTTGTTGCATGCAAACAAATGTTTGTGCAGATTGAGATGAGAGATGTTGTACTGGAAGTGATAGCCTAGCACACATTTAGCATGACACCTGTGTCTGCTCCATACAGCTGAATGAAGGATGATCTTCATCTTTCGATATGATGAGCTTTCTGAGCCAAGACACAAGCTGCTTAACCTCCAGAATGTGGTTTAATGCTTTTTGGACCAGAAGCAAGAGATTAAGATCCTCACCATTCATCTCTGTCAGGTCCTGGCGTTTCTGCTCGATATACAGGCTGGAAAAGATCTAAAGAAAAGATACTGATTATGAAGTACGGATGTTGTACAGCCTTCTTAGACAAGTATGATGCTGCCTTATAATTCGATTTATCTTAAACATAATTAACATAATGAAGCAGTCAGATTTAGTTTTAATTTAGTTACATTAATAATAATAGAAGTTGTATGTGAGGGGGTCAGGTTTAGGTGTAGGGTTAGGTTTGTCTTACATCTGGTGATGAAAACAACACAAGTTTGTGAGACTCTGTAAAATAGTGAAATAAACCTGTGTGTTTTTGTAAGAGTGAGAACATGTCAAAAATCCACACATCCGGTCACAGCTGTCCCACGTGACCCTGGTTATACACTGCTCTGTTCCTCTTTGTGACAGAGCAAACAATCTGTCACTGTCCCCTGGAGAGCCACCAGAGCCGCATGTGACCACGTCCTGGTGAGTATATCAGCAGAGCTAACCTCGCTCCAGAACCTCGCACCAGTCTGGAGAATATGAGGACTGGTGAAGTGCCTTTCCCAAACACCCACAAAGCCACAAAATGAGGCGCTGAGAACCGATTATTCACGCTGTTCTGTGTCTCCAGTGGCTGGCTAAAACATTCGCTTCACAGAGGCCTATACTGTTCGCTGTAGTCTCTCTGATGGGCGGTGCTGTGGTCAAATGAAGGCGACTGATGGGTAGAGATCACAAAATAGAGATAATAAAGCTGTCTGCTCTGCCCGGATGGGAGGGGCACTGCTGTAGTGCTCTGTCAATATTAGTAAGAGCCAAGAGACGTAAAATGCAGAACATTTACTGTGGGGTGTTTTAGGACTGTGAGAACTTTAGAAAGGAGCAAAGGGTTTTTATAACGTTACTAAGAGATGGTTTGATAATGGTTGTGAAGACTAAAAAAGGAAAGTAGAAAAAGGGAATCATAGAGCATCTCAGAGACTCAGCAGTGTTGCTGAAACAGCACTTTACCACAGTGTCGATTGTTGTATTTTTAATGTTATTGTTGTTATTTTTGTTTAGCCTGTAGCACGTAATACGCTACTGAAGAAACTCTGAGAATATGAAAGCTGAGAGGGTTTTAATACTGGTTTTCTGTTAAATCTTACCTTTCTGAGGGCACTAGTGTTGAGTCTGAGGGGAGGTGCTCTTCTCTGTTGGGGCTTAATGAATGCTTGGAGAAACTTTGAGGGCAAAGCTCTCTTGTCTTCATCAGCCATGCCAGGCTCTTCTCCATTCCTCTACTGTAAAACAGCCAATCACGTATGTAAGGAAACAAGGCCATCTGGTAGCCATTCCCTCTCCAGGGCAAGCCGTTTTTTCCCAAACTCATAACATAACCCTTCATCCTGACCTTTTTCAAATGGAAATAAATATTTATCCAAAACATCATTTTTTCTTTCTTGCTCATTACATGACATTGATGTGAGCTATTAAGTTACCTACCTACGTTTTCCTTAGAAAAACATATTCCTTAAAAGTAGAAAATCACCCGACCTGAAGAGTCTTTTATACACGTTTCTGGGAAGCAACTGATGTAAAAAGCAGTGAGCTCATATTTTCTTTCTTATGTTTGGTTCATTTGGAATATTCTGTGTGCTGTTTCCTATGGGACTAAAACCACAAATAATCTGGTTTCTTTAGTGCTGTGTCATCCTGGGCGTCTCCTCTCACTCTGTGCAGTGTTTATGGCCTCCCTCTTCCCAGACAATGCAGTTGTAGCATCATAGCACAAACTGATTCTACATCATCTCAAAACCACAAATTGTTAATTGATTTTTACTGTAAATCCAGCAGAATTAAGGGTGGATTGTAGGATCAAATGTTCAGTTTCGATCTGACCACACAGAAAGTGTTTTGTTAGCGCCACAGACCCACAGTGTTCACATTTCTTACAAATGGCTCACTGTTAAATTCTCGGCGTATTAAACTGGGAGAGCGCTGAAAAGAATTACACACTTCGGCTGAACACTGAATGTTTCAGGTGCTTTTGTGCAGGCACAGAACAGATGGCTGGGCAGTATCAACCTCCAAGCACATCCTGTTAACCCCTCATCTATTCTGGGTCAAGAGAGAGACTTGGCTGCTTGTCCCAGGGAAATGTCAGTCTTGGCTCGATTTCATCTTTTAAAAGCTGTGGTGGATCAGAGCCTGATGCTGTGCTGCTAAACGGTGGGTGGTGGACCACATTATGTGTCTAATGATTAAGCTATTGCAGGTAATGACTGGTCACAGTTTCATTTAGCAGGAAGGCAGGATGTTAATGCAGCGTGACTGGATGAAGGCCGTTTCATTCCTGAATGAATGAAAGGCCAATGCAGATAAGAGACCTGATGCTTTTATGCATTTGCCTGGCAATGGAGAATCAATTGTAATATTATTACCTTCACTGTTTGGGTGCAGTTTTTGATGTCACCTGATTTACATGATGCTTAATCAATGATGTATAATCGATGCATGAGGGATGTGAATAATAATCACAGTGCATGAGGAAATTAAAATGAAAATTTAAGAATTTTCACTGTATTGGCCTGTACATTATAAAATAACTTTCAGTGATGAGTTCATTAGTGGAAATAATTCTTAGTAATTTATATCTATAACACATAAACCTTTACAGACAGGCTTACAATGAGTGTTGAGATTGCAAGTTGATAGTTTGTGCTTCTGTTGAAGCCACCTGACCAAATTGTTGACCTATTGTTTTGCAGTACATTGAAGAAATTTTGTCTCTACTTAGAAGCAACAACTATCAAGTTTTATATTTGCATGTTTTTCCTCTATTTTTCCATTTGAAATGGATTGTGTTGTGTGTATTCATTCACTCATTAGAGACGTTCACACAAAAGTACACAGTCTCTTACTTTGTTCTGTTTGTCTGATTTGGTCTTTGTGTTTCAAATCAAAGTTTGGCGATGATCATGTCTTAGGGCTCTTCAAAGAGAGCCACAGAGCCGAGCCACTGAGATGAGAATGCTAATGGATACAGTATGTTTCTTTTAGGTATTAAAGAATGTGTCCAATTGTGTTTTAGCCCTTGAACCTATTGTAAACCAGATGGTCACAAGTGAAATATATTATAAACAATCTAGACACTCAATAGAATAGAATTTTATCATAGCATTTAAAACAGCTGTGCTGATTCATTATGTATTTAAATGCATGTAAGATCTCCCAGTATGATTCATTAATCATACATTAATCATTAATATACATTTACAGGTATGTGCTTAACGAGATCATGCACTGATGTTTTCTGCAGCGCTGGTGCCGTTTCACTCATAAATTACTCTCACGCTGTAAGCGGCAGCAGCTTCATTTTATAAGTAGTTGAATATTGTAAAGCTTTTGTTGTAGGTGTGTACGGGCGGCTCGTAAGATCACTAAACAAACTGCAATAAAAGCTTGACAATATTGAAGGTTTTATGGGTTGATGCATTTAAACCCTGTTTATTCTGTGTCCCATTTCTGCTGATCGACTTTAAATGTTATTAACTGGAATGCGCAGGCACTTTGCCTATTGAAATCTGTAATGAGGAAAATTATAACTTTCTTTATTTCATCATTTTGCTTACACTACATTGTAGCAAACTTAATCAGGAAAACGCGAGGCGTAGCCTGCAGGTTTGTTTCTCATATGTGTGGAGATGAGAGTTTTGGTAATGAGCTTCAGATTTGGATGATGATGTGAAATTACTCGGCTGCAGAATGTTTTCTCTCCAAACACTCTGTATTTATAGTTTTAATATCACCGATGTCCCGGGCAGCTGTAATGGCAACACACTCTGTACCAGAGCGTCAGCCTTTGTGTCCGTGTGTGTTCCTCTCTGCCCTACATACACACCTGCATGCATCTAAAAGGTTAATTAGACTGAAGCTTTAAAAAGGTCACAGTGTCACTTAATGTTGTCGTTGCTATTTTTCAGATTCAGAAACACAGGCAGCACTAAGCCAATTAGCTTCAATTAGTGCCTCTGCGTTCAGCTGCGGTGCAGATATTAATGAAGAGCACATCTGTAATTTCCATAACTGCTCTCGCTCTGAAAGTGAAGAATTTGTGAGATCTCAAACTGGGGCAAGCAGGAACTTGTGCATTCCTTGACATTTCACCCCCAACTGTCCAGCAGCCGCGGTCAGCTTAGTGTTGAGCTGAAATATAGAGGCATGTAAAATGTGACATTTTACTTCTGCGGCCTCATCAAGGCTGATAATAAGGCAGACTGGGGGAATAAAGTATGTAGCAGGCATGCGGGGGGGAGCTAACTGATTACACACTGCAGGGAGTCACCCGTGACTGTGCACCAATATCTGTCTTTCCTCCGGCTTTTTTCTTTTTTAGGAATTTTATAATACTGGAAAAGAAAAACGCAGACAGAGGCCTGTGTGCAACACACGTTTGAAGGTCAGAGAAGTCCATCAATGGACTTTATTTACCTTTTTGCATTTGAATAGGCTTTGATATGTGGTGTCAACTTTCCCGGGCTGGAAGCTTGTCAGGCCGCTTCTCAAAGAGGAAAACTTTTGAATCATCTGGTGAATTTCAGTAGTTTCTTTTTCGGTGCAAAACCAGAATTGACAGCCAGAGGTTGTCAGTGGGAATTGTTGATTTAACAGATGTTGGTCTCAGCGGCTCTGTGGGAGAATTTCACAATGAGTGGATATTAATTAGACACTACCTGCGGTGGGCCTCGTATTCCAAAACAAAGCAACAGACTTCCACTCCAGTACTTATTTGTGTTCATGATGACATGACAGCAAACAAATTTATGGGAGAGTTCATGTGGATTATTTAGAAGCAGAAATACCTTTGTCAGATTTTTTTATTTTATTGTAAATTTTTTTGATAGATCCTAAATAATAGGAATAAGCTGCAAATCTGTTTCTTGCTGAGAGCTTGTTGTGAAATATTGTAGCTATAGTACAGTGGGTGTTTGCGGTCATGTTGATGCACACCTTTTGTAAAAAAGTAAATGTAATATAATGTAAACAGTCTTAAACTGATTGCCATTTAAGTGCCTCAGGACAGGTATAAACCATGAGACACTCCTCCTTAAAAAGGGAAGGATGATCATTTATCAGAGCCCCCATGAGAGGAGAATGTTTCATGCATTAGAGACTTTGGGTTCTGAGATATATGAAGGTCTGTGTGTGCGCTGCCTCCTGACAGCTTTTATCTCAGGGGTGAAGCAGATCCATCCAGCTGCAAATCAGTGCACAATGTCCGAGTTGCATCCTGCCACAGTCATCACGGCTGACGGTGTTGATTGTGTGGGAGAGGATGGGGCGAGAAGTGATTGTTTAAACAGACTGGTTTTCCTGTGACGGTGGTGAGCTGGTCAGGGTGAGCTCTTGTTTACATCATTACAGTTAATTAACAGGCAGAAGTCGAGCAGCAGGGAGCAGGTGGCAGCCGGGGCAGGACAGACCTGGCGTTCATGCACCCACGCCTGCATGGTGTCCGCAGAGATGTCATATTTTTCCTCATAGGTGACCGTCAGAGTCTGAGGTTCGAGATGGCTGCAGAGATCCTGTCTAGATCTGAATGATTTGATTAGATGAAGCATGCAGAAGCATGTCTTTGTTTTCTGTTGGTAATTCTTCTCTCCCTGTCACATTCTCTTCATTACTCTTCAACACTGTTATGCATGGGGGCATTTTCAATTTAATGCTCACAGATGAACATTTTAATTATTATTGAATCAAGCGTAATGAGGAATCTGTGCGTTCTTTATAACGTTTAATTAAAATTTCAGGGCACGATTCGGAACACCACACTGCCACTGTATCAGACAACCGCTCGACAAGTAATGACGGCAAAAGTAGCTAATTATCTCACGTCAACAAATAAAAGCTTTAGTAGTTGTTTGTTTCTGTATATGAAAATAATTACAGTTATGAAAATAACTCTTTTTCTGACTTTTTTGTCCCATTACTTTATATTTTCCTGTAGCTGTATGTTTAAAGAAAAGACTTACTGAAGTTTCCAGACCATTGACTGTGTCACGGACAAGAATTGTGCAACAGGGTGTGTTTGATCAGTGGCTTTTTTTTTTCAAATATTTGTCTTTATTTTATGTAGTAATATTCTCAGTTATCTCTGTTACACATTTTACATTTGGCAGATGTGTCTTTTTAATATCCATTTATCAAGGTATACATTTTATCAAAACATTATTAAAAGAGTTTTGAACTCACAAAAAAGAAACTATTTATATCTTTATTATACTACAAATATACAGAATTATCTGGAAACAGTTTTCACACTGAAGGTGTGTGTGTGTTACACGTTAGTGCTGTGTGTATAGAAACAGGTCCCTTTGGTACGTTTGCACCAAGAGACACACAGATTGCTTTCCCGCAGAGCTGCTAAAGGCTTTAGTGGTCGTCTCATATCCTGTGACATCGTCTCCATATGCACATTAATTTATTCCAGCCGCTAAGTCTGAGTAGAGAAGAAAAAACACACCCAGCACATTTTATTAGATTAGCTTTCTAGCCCAGATATTTAATGCTGGACATATTTAATCATGCTGAGCTCATTGTAGCTGCTTGTTACAGTTTTGAGCAGAGGATTTGTCTGAAGGGTGATGGTGACAGGTGTGTTGAGTGATTTCGGTGGCCGGCTGCCATGTTCACTGGTGTTGACAGAGCTGTGGGCAGTAGAACTGGGTCTTCAGGAGTTTTGGAGAGGGCTTGAATAACCTGCTCTTTGTTTCAGTGCCTGGCAGACACTGAACCAGTGATGCAGCATCTTTATTTTTTTTTAAGTTGGGCAATGATTAAAATTAGGTTTAATCTTGTTACAGGGGTTTTATCGTTTATCTGACATTTCTCCTGGACAGTCCCATCTGCATTCATTACTTTTTATTTTGTTGTGCATTTCTGTATGCACCCGCATACATAAACTTAAATAGAAGCTATATACATGTTCATGCACAGCTCACATTTGTTGCGCCTGTAGGCAGTAATGTTATTCTTGTGCATGCTGGCTTTTTTCCTGCAGGTGAAGGGAGTGAACGCATTTATTTCACAGTAAGTGAGGTTTACTCCCTCTGCTGTGAGTTTTTTTTAATCACATCCACCATCAGTAGATTTGGTGACATTACATCTCCCAAGGTCAATAGTAACGAGAAACCCCTCAACACGCCTGCATGCCACTGACTGACTTGCTATTTTGGTCGGGCACAAAACGGGCCCTGCTCACACATTCATGAGGGGGCCTCGTTGCACCTCAGCCGCATTTATGAGAGATGCGTCAGGCTCTAATGCAGCAGATGAAGGTAGATCAGCCCGCTGTACAACTGTGAATACCAATACCACAATCCTTTCTCATAGAGCTTGTATATCCACAGATTAGGTTTCAGACTTAAGCTGGTTTCTCTGGAGGTCATGCGTTGAAATTAGACAGGCTATTTCTCTGTCTAATCTCTGAGTTTGTGTGTTTAAAGTAGATTTTAATCCAAAAAGGAAAATTCCATTATCTTTTACTCATACTAATGTCATTACAAACCTGAATTATCTTTTATTTTTTTGAAGATTCCTTTTTTTTGATGAATGTTTGAAAAATAACCCTGGCCACTTATTTCTTTATAATAAAAGTAGACTTGTGCTAACCCAAGAATAGCAAAAAAACAACAGTAAACGTATTATAAAGGTGTTTTCTCTTTATCATATGATAGATTTGTGTGATGAACAGAATTTAAATAAGTGTTTAACAGCAGTCCTGCTCATGTTGTATCTCTTAGTGCAAGTATATTTAAAAACACATATTACTGAGAGATTTTCTGTAACCCTGCCCCCAAAACTTGTTTGATTTTATTGGACTGAGAGAATGTAAAGTGATATAAACTTCTGGAAACTGATATGTTACAAATGAATAGTCTTTATTTAAGGATTTCTGATCAGCTGTGAGACATGAACTTCCATGTTCTTTCTGTTTTTCACTTGATCTGTTGACCTGAGATGGTTATATTGGTATATTTTTGTCTCCTGTCACGTTCTTCATAGCTGACATGTGATTCTGATGTGTGAGGCTGAGCTGAGAATAGATTATAGATTACAGATATTGGTCTGTTTTAGCTCTGTACTTGTTAACAGACTGACAGATCTTGAAGTCATTCTATGCTCCTGCTCTGTAGAAATAATTAAAAATGAAATGGCACATTCCCATTAGTATGTCTTCAGGTTCTTATGGTATTTTGACAGGTTAACCATTCATCTCGCTGTCAGCCACTGACCTGATTCTGTACATGTAAATGTCTCATTTATGTTGTTTGGTCTGTAATAACCAGAGTTGTGCAGTCAGTTTCTCTCTGCTATCCACACGGTATGAATTTGCGTTGATTTGTCTAATTGTGGTAAATCAAGAACATCTAATACAAGTAGTTAGATGTTGTTGTTTTTTTTTGCTGAATATGTTTCTTATACAGATACAGTGTTCTCTATTTGAGTTCTGCTTCAGAGGTGTAGTTATGAAACTCTAGACATACTTTGACTGAATCGTGGTTATTTTAACACACAAAGAACTTCTTTGTATATTTTCTGCATTATTAGTCTGTTCCACCATTTGAAGGTATTAAAACTTAAATAAATTTCACATGTGCTCTTTAAAGGTCATTTCAGTTTTATCCCACTTTAGGTATCCCATCTATAGGTTACCACTTCAAATCAGAGAGTAAAGATGAGATGTATGTACAGTAAAACCCATGGACTGTGAAGTGTAAAACCACCAAAAGTGACAGTGATTCTAACAGCCTATAAATGTGGTCACAGTTGTGAGTCAGGAAACCATGCAGAGATGAGATCTGGAGAGATGTAGACATCACTTAGATCTCACTGCGCTGATACATTAGTGAATGTTCCAGTCTTCTCTTCTCTCAGAGGTTCTCGTCCTGTGTTCTTACTTAATGAGGCATTCAGTGCGTTCAGACAGCAAATGTTTGATTTTAGCGCTGAATCTGATGTGCTGTATATGTGAAAACAGAAATGCCATTTATAGATAATGTGAAATGTTTCTAGTCCCACATTTTTAAAGTTGGCCTTTTGGTTCCTTTACTAACATTTGAGCTATAGAAGAGTTAGCAGAGTTCTGCTACACTAAACAAACAGAACGGCAAGCTGATGTTGTGCAGAATCCCATCCGCCTTTGACCCCAAACTGATTCTGTTGGCTGAGACAACTTAATGGGTATTCCTTCCAGTGCCTGATTAAAACTTGCTAGAAGATTGTTTACAGCATTTTTAATAGTAAGAATTTTACTAAAATAGTCTTTAAATTACACACAGATATTATTGATTATTATTTATTTGTGTTATTTATCTATTTAATATTGAAATATTACTGTTGATATTATCATTTGGCAAAAATGGGCATATATTTAATTTTATTTTTTTATTATAATCATATTTTAAAATGATTATATTTTCATTGTGTTTTCAGGTAGGCTACAGTTAGCTAGCATCTAGTGTTGTGGTTTCTTCCACATCTTAGAAGGATCAATCAGAGACTTTTTTCAAAGGTTTTGATGCCAAAAGATAGACTTTATTATCAGAGGCATAAAGCCGAGTTGGTCTGCAGAACAATCTTCTTCACTAGCAGGATCTTACATGATAGTGTAAAATCATCAGATCATACTGCGACATTATGCTGACATCATCTACATTGTGACGTTTACTCAGTTACAACATCAAACTCCACAACTGCTAGTAGCAAATCTCTCTGTTTTGGTTTTTCAGTTTTTAGTTTTTTCCGTAGTTTTTAGCCCACACAGTCTTCATTTGTGTATTTTGATCTATTATTCTCCACAGCTGATTTTGGACTAGTGAGACATGAGATATATAGTGATAGATGTGATGTTTTTTTCTGTTCCCTGTATACGGTGAGCTCTGTAAGGGCCGTAACCAGCAGAGCAGTGTTGATTAGGGACTCAGTGTAAAGCTTTCGGGTGTCTGACTGAAAGCCACATCTTATTGTCTCAAAGTGACCCTGAACTGTGTGACTCTCTGATGGTGGTCTGGTTATGTTTTCCCAGTGGATCTTGTAGACTCTCTCAAGTGCTTGTGACATGAAATATTGGCCTGGATTTGACACGATCCATCATATCCATTCCTGTGCAATTTAATTAGCTGCTGAAAATGCTGCTTCACACTAGCTAAGTTTGAGCTGTAATTAAAAATTGAATGGCTAAATTTGGATGTTAATTAACGTGTCATCAATATTCATGATAATCATATATAAAAAGGTCCTAATGTTTTTAATATGACATTATAAAGTGGTTGTGAGAGCCAGGGTCCCGAGATACAATAATCTTTTGAATATGCATGGACACAGACCGTAGCTTCATTTGTTTTTAATGGCACGACTGAAACTTTGTCTGTCCGCTTCGTAGGCGCCCCACACAACCTCTTGGCCTTCTCAAGCAAATCTCTCTTTATCCACAAGAAATCAATGACTTAACAATGCCACACTATAACAGCATGTATGTAGGCTGGGAGATTGGGCAGGCACTGGGCAAAGTGGCTATAATTCATCGGAACCACCTGATGATTCCCCTGGTCACCTTCCTGTTTCCTGTGTGCCAGATGCTTCTTGCATAACCAATCCATCAGCAGTGCCAAGCTGCTGCTTACCACCACCGACCTTGAGTCACATTCTCCTGCTTCTGTGTTTTGGGAGCTCTTCCGAGATTTTACTCCCTCTTCAGTGTTTCTCATTTGGAGACGCACATGTGTCCAGACCCAGATAAACTGTGTCCCCTGAGACCGCTCAGGGCACTTGCCTGCTCCTGTGCAAATGCAACATGCCTGTACACTTGTATTGGCCATGCATGGTGATTTAGCATAAATTGGAGGAGGGAAGGTATACAGTTATGTTTAACCAATGGGAATCAGCTTAGTAACAAGCCATAAGACAGTGTTCAGTGTTACAGAATTACATGTCATTCTTTTCAGACATCAGAAGGTTCTTTGGCTCAGGCGATGCAGGTCGGGACTCACAACTGTTTTATTCATCTTCACTCGTGGATATTAAATGCTCATGGATATTTCACAGATGTTGACAGAAACTTAATCTGTGCTCCTGGCAGAAGTCGTCTGAAGCAGAATTGGTTTTGGCAGTAGAGAACAGATATCAGGGGGTTCTGGGGTACCTGTCTCTCTGTGTTGTGTGCCTCACCCACACTGCACAAATATCGCCACAGGGGTGTTTAATTCACACTGAAAACAGATACTCCACACACAACAGTGACTCTCTGATGACTGCCACCAAGCACAGTGTTTTAACAGACTCACAAATATGATTTTTGAATTGAACCTCTTACAGAATGATTGCTTTTAAATGACATTTAAATAATTTTAAACTTCAGCCTTCTAAAAATATCATTTTTACTCTTGTGACAATCAGTGCTTCCTAGAGAGTGGAGCTACTTTACATTTGGAGAGCAGATGACAGAAATCATGTTTAAAATATGCTAAGAAAGGAATGTACTTTTTTAAAATGGAGTCCTGCAGAAGTGATCCGTGCCAGGTTTTGATTTGTTTTTCAACAGAGCATTTTTGAATATTGCATCATTTCCCCCTAATGTTTTCGGCTGTTTTGGATTGCATGGAGGTCATGCCCTGCGGTTCCACCTGACCGCTGCTGGACGTTCACTCGAGCACCAGGCAGGGGGTGGGAGTGTTTGATGCCAGACTGGCCTGAGGGTCTGATAAAGCACTTCCCCCTGAAGGTAAACCTTGCTGCCTAGAAAGTCAGTGCTGGACCTGTCAGCCGTCAGCTGCTGTGGATCTGCCACGGTCTGTTAAACGCTTTCATGCTGATCACTGCACACACAACTCACACACACACACACTCCCTCTCTCCCCCTCAATGCTTCCTGCCCTCCACAACACTTGGAATGAAGGTTTGGTTATTAGTATTAGTAAAGATTATTGATTAATATTAGTCATTAGTTTAAATTCTTAGTATAAAAACAAAACATTATAATATGTAAAAGAAGCAATTAATGTAATGCAGACGTATTAGTTCAGTAGAAACAGTAATTAGTATCAACAGTGGGTGGACAGGAGGTTTGTTTCACTTGTTTTCATTTGGTTTTGTTTTGAATCTGGAAGTTGAGTGAAGACAGTGTTGATGGCACTCATGCACAGCCAGATGAATAAAGAAGATGGAGAGAATTCATTGTTCTCACACTCGTATTCTTGTTCACAGCTTGCCACAGAATCATACTGTTAGAGGAACAGAGTGAGACTGTGGAAACAGCGTTTGATCTTTCTCATGGGGGAAGTGTCCTCTGTAAGAATAGTTTCTATCATAGGGTTAGATGTACCTGTACTTATTGTATGAGTGATAACAGTCATTTCTGTTTTCTGTTGTGAATAACTGGGGCAGCACAGTGCACTTCTCAGGGCTTACCTGCTGTCACAGTCTCCTCACAGTTAAAAAACATTTACAGATGCACAATTTACAGATCACTTTACATTTTCCAAATGTGCAGACCCGGGGCCTCAGTATAAAAACTGATATAATAAACTTACAGTAGATCAGTTTTACAGATATTTTAGATCTTTAAGATAATTTATACGTTTTTAAATTAAAACAAAAACAACTAAAACCAGCCTAAGCTACTAAGCTTGAATCTCAGCCTGGCTAAGCTTGGTCAGGCTTGTCTGTTTTTTGTTTTGACTAGGGGTTAAGACTAGTTTAATTGGCTTAAACTGTGTTAGGCTTGTTTTAGCTGTTTAACCTTCTTTAATCCTTGGCAGATCATTGATATACCACATATAAAATTTTGAAATGAAAGGCTGTAATGAAAGAATGACCACCTGCTGAAACTGTACAGAGCTGTTGTTGAAAATGCTGGTTTTACATGAAAAGTTCAGAGTTTTTAGGCTAATCATTAAAGAATCACTCAAATGAGCAACCTTTATTCCATCATTCACAGGCCTTCACTTCTCTTAGTGAAATAAATGTCATAAAGAAAAAGAATTTAATCAAAAAAGGTCATATGAAAATAAGGCAATAACATGACTAATAGGAAAGATCCAGGCACCATACGTGGCTTCGCCATGGCAACAGATTATAAGTGGGTCATTATATAGTTATCAGTGACTTGCTCTGCTTTTGTCTTCCCTTTAACTGAAGTTGCCTCAGAATCAGTGGAAACCTTGGAGGAGACTTTTTGTGCCGTTGTGGCATTCTTTGTCATTTTTTTGAGCCAGGCCGAACAAAGCGAGCCAACATGTTTTGACAGCCTAATCTGGCTCTTCTGGGCCAGGCTGTAGTGGGGCTTTGGGTAGCCCCATCGCCTCTCTAGAAGTGCCCCACAGCTGCCCATTGTGGGCTGTGTGTGCTCTTCATTCATGTCTGTCCTCTGGCCAAGGACTTTTCCTGAGACGCTGTGTTGCCGGACAGACTGAACACTCAGACAGAGGCTGATTGAGGCATTGAAGCTCTGTTTGTGTTAAGGTCACAAACAGAGTACTCCTCCTCGTTCCACATCCCAGCCTGACATTTTCAAGCAGCTATGAATTACACGTCCACCTTCAGCCTGAGCACGTGCATCCGTGTGTGTTTTTCACAATCTAAGAGTAATCTGGCCGGGTCACAGAGCTGCAGAAGGGAAGCCCTCCTGCCCCTAGAGTGGCTGATGCTTTCATCTGAAGGATTGAGTTTATTAATGCTAATATTACAGGGGCCTGACCCCTAATCCTTCTCCAGTCAATTAGTGCTGCTGGTTTCCACCTCCAGGGCACGAGTAGATTTATGTGCGTACATAGAGAAAGAGGACAACCCGGATCTTTCCCTCACTGTATTCACTGCAGTTCTGTTCAAACACGGCCTCTGTTGTTCAGTATGGGCTGATGTGTTTGTTCAGAGGTGTAGCAAGTAAACTGACACCAGAACCGGTATCACAGCTCTCTGTTATGAACTATAATGTGGAGCTGTTGTAAGCAGTTTTAGTACTTAAGCTAAAACTAAAGCTGCTGGACTGCAAAGTTTCTGTTTGTTTTATTCCTGTGGATATAGTTGTGTATAACTGTAATGTTGGCAGTAGTTTTATTAAGTGTGTTTTTGTAGCATTGTATAGTATTTGGTTGGTTTGCTCAGCACTAGTTTACTTAATGAGTATTCTGGTTATATTTGAATATATTGTTTTTTTGTTAGGAGGCTGTTCGACTGACCCTAGTTGGCAGGTAAAATCCCAGTACATGATTTAAATACTTAAGGGTGATTATATTATGAATTGGATGGTATTTAGATATAATGCCATGTTGCAGAATTACATGAACAAATGCTGGTTGCCATTAACCTTATGTGATGGTGCAAATCACATTAAAGTAATTATGTTCATAATTTGTTGTCCATCTGGCAACGCTCGTCTGGAACACTTTTTTTGTTAACACTAGCTGTGTGTGTAACAAGAACAAATTGCATGTGTTTATTGAAAGCATTCAGTAAAAAATAAACAATTTCTCGGAGTAGTTTGAAACGTACCACAGTCTTAATGCTAAAGGATCACAATGGAAAACAGCGCAGTGCACTGTGGGTAAATCTTGTGCACGCCCACGTGCTGTACTTCCACACACCTCTCAGCATTCACATGACCGGCCTGCTGCATAACCTAAAAATTGCAAGACCTTTAGTCTGTATTATAAGGATCAAATAAAATGGCCTTTATAATGCTGATTAGGTGCACACCATCTAATGAACACCCTCAAGAACATTTGAGAGCGTAATCTGATATTCACATTTCTCTACTGCAGAAACATTCATTACATGAAGAATTTTCACAGGCTCTCATGTCCAGTACATTGTTCATCTTACCTGAATAAATGTTCCACAATGACAACAGCACTGTGTCCCGATTTAACACCAGACGTTTGTCTAAAAATACGCTCCAGATGCTGGCCAGCCATGTTTCCCTCAGCCCACAATATCAGTGACCTTTATGCTGTCAGTTCGGTCCCTGATTTCCCATCACCCCTCCAAATTCTCGGGGTCTCTCTCTGCTGTCCTACGCCCGGCACAGTAAACATCATCTGCTGCTGCTATACTGTATTTCATTGCATGAGCTGTCAGTCCAGTTTTGTGCGCGCTGATTAATTGTAATGAAATGCCCACGTCCTGCTGTCAGAGTAATTAACCAGCCTTTAGATATTAGAAATATCGATCGAAGTTTCTCCTCATGTTTTAATCAACTGCTCAGACTGAGTAAATATGGATACAGTCAAAGCACAAGGTGAGAAAAGTGAGTGAAATCTCACTGCGTTTGAGTCCATCACTCCTGCATTAGTCAAGGTCTTTTTGTTGCACTCATTAGTATGCTTTTAAAAAGCTGTGTACCACAATAATCAATTATAGAGGAAATGTTAGGAGAGCTCAAACCCACCTTGATGTGTGTCCTCAAGTCCTTCCATAATTTAAAATCATTAGGACAAACCACAGACTAAACAGCTAATTTCTTAGAGGAGACAAAATCCATCTCTGCTGATAGAAAAATTAATATTTTACTCATAGAAATAATGTAATCAGTTACGTTTCAAATTGTTGTTTCCCTAAGAGAAACAACTAGTGGGAAAACACTAAACCGGTGACCACGCCACCTTTTTGAATGCGTTTTGGCACCTCATGCTGTTTTGGCTTTTCTCTGATATGTGCCTTTTGAGCTCCTGAAGGATGTGTTGAAAGGAGAGAATGTTTAATTAGCTGTTTTACACTGAGAGCACAAGAGAGAAAACCACCACGAGAAATGTAGAAAGGATCCTCCACATGATAATATATGCAGCACATGCCTCCATTTATAGACAGAACGGGTCCTAACGTCTCTTCAAAAGAGGCTTTCTATTATTATTTATTGCTTAAAAAATACTAGAGTTTTACTCTAGAATCCTTCAGAGGGGAGAAACTGAAGGCTGTATATGATAACAAATCTTTTAGGAAGATGTATTGTATCTACAAATCACTAAGAAAGTGTGACATCAATCTGTAACATTGCATCTTATGTACAGTTCTGTGGATGGAGAATGTTTTGGTGCTTTTCATCACATTTTTTTCCCTCTTCTCCCTTTTGTCTGTCCTGCTTTCTTCTTTATTTGAATTTTATCAGCTTTCATTTAAACCTCTTATTCGAATGCCATATTCAGTTTATAATGTCATAGCTCTCACGATAAATACATAAAACATTTAATAAGACCATTAGCTGTATGTCAGAGTGAAGATCTTAATCAGTTCCGGTCTTTAAAAGAATTGATCTGGATGGTGTGTAATAAGATGGATCGAGCAGAATGGCTTCTATTATTCTGTCAGGGTGACGTGTCTCCAGGGTCCTGCTGATAAACAGGCTGGAGAGATCCACACAGCAGCATTCATCGCCAGCACAAACAGCAATCAGATGATACATTTCTAAAGGGGCCAGTGGTGACTTCATACGGGGGGTCGAACTGTAAAATTCAGCTGGTGAGGAGTATGAAAGTGAAATATTGGTGTGTTTTGTGAGAACTGCTTCCTGTCTGTTTGCTTTGGTTGTTTCATCTGACACAGTTATTGTGGTGTGTTTTACTGTGTATAGATTTACGGTGTATATTTTTCTCCTGTTCTTCTATAGCTAGAATACAGCATCGTTCAGAATTTTTTCTGTAGTGTTTGTGCTGTGTTGCTTTAATGGTCACACTTAAGTAAAAGTTTCAGATTTGCTCTGAGATTCCACTTTTAAAGAGGAAATTTTCTTTATTGGATAGATGACCTGGAGATGTGCGTGTGAATAAAGGGTCTGTTGGAGGTTTTATCAGTGATTCATCAGTACCGGGTTAGTTGCATCTCTAATCAAACACAGATATGCTGGTTTTTGGTTAGAACGAAACTTTATATGGAGAATTTGATTTGTTTTTCAGGGAACAGAAAGGTGGACTAGTTATTCAACCAGCTAGTTAGTTGGTGCTCAGCTAGTGAATTAGTGAGCGTTTGTACTTTCAAGAACTGTAACTGTTTGACTGTCAATAGCTTTATTTAGCATATTTATTCATTATGATCTTATGATTTTCTCTTGATTTTTTTAAAATACATTTTTCTTGTGATTTGTGTATTTTTAACACCCATTCAGCACAGTGAAAAGAGTTTATCTTTGTCAGCTTGACGTGACCCTAAACCAGCCTAATTATATAGAATAATTATGAAAATGATATGTGTGAGACAACCCACTGACTAGTCAATTTTGAAAATGTGTAATTTTGTGCATGTATAGCTATTTATCATCTGCGTAAACATACAGGATACACTAAACAGGAAGTGGACTGACCCTGTTGACATGTTTAAACAGCACACAGCAGTACATTCAGTTAAGTGCTGCTCTTAATCCTGGTGGGAGTTCCAGCTAAAAATGTGTGTCTATAATAAATAACAATACTAATAAGTTAATGAACAACCAGAAGAACACAAGCAGACGTGATTGATTAAGCAAGAATGTTTGTAGTAGAATTGTTTCCCTGGTGACCAATTTCCACACACAACCACGGGCGAATAAAATGGCAACAAAAGCAGGCAGGCCTGATTCGGTCCTAATGAACTGACAGATCAGAAATGATCATCCACACACGGGATCATAAGTCACAGCACAGGAGTAATAATGTCAGCCTTGTTAATTAAACTGCTGCTGTAATATATACACAAGATGTGCTGCTGGTCATTGTTGTAGTGGCTTAACTGTGTTGAGTTAAATCAGCTCGTGACGTCTGCCCTTCTGCTCCTGTGTCCCGCACATGAAGTTGATATGAATACTTTTATCTGCTTAATCAGACACACCATCACAGAAAGAGAAAGAGAGAGAGAGTGTGTGTGTGTGTTCACAAAACAGATGATGTTTTACACTAAACTTCAGGCTCAGGTATTGATATTGATTTGTAATAATTACTGATCAATATAATAGGTGATCATGTACAGTGATGTGCATGATCCTGTATGTTTTTTTCTCATGATACTTTTCTTTTATTGAGTTGGTATGTAGGTTGTAAAGACAAACGTGTTAAGGGTGTTTCAGAGAGGTCTGTCTTTACTGCTGGGGACCAAACCAGGGAACTGATTTGTATTTAATTAAAAATTGATTGAATGATTTTGCTGAATGTTTCTGAGCGAGGACAGCGGCCTTTGGGGTAACAATCATAATGCAGATTATAATTTGGTCTAGATTATAACTCAGTGCACCTTGTAATTTGACTAGCAAAACAAAACACTACAAAATACTCTGTTAATGATCTGCTATATAAATACAGATCAATGCCATTAAAACACAAAATCCATTGGCATTGTTTCACACATGTTGTTGATGTATTTCTGACTGAAATTAGATCTGCCAACAATATACAGTAAGAAACATTACAAGTAACATCAAGTAAACATTATCAGAAATACATAAACATTATCAGTGTTTAATGTAGCTCTAATATCACCATATTGCCTGAACACAGAATGTGACTTAAAGAAATTTACTCCAGCTTCCCAGAAAGCTACAATGTTCTGTTGATGCTGGTGTTGTTTCCTTTGTCATGATTGTGTCTTTATTTGATGCTCACAGAGGTTCGGCTGAGGTTTGTTTGTGTTGTGCAGAGCTGCAGAAATGGCTCGTCCTCTCTGCTCATCACGGGGAATTTGAGCCAGAGCGAGATGTATACCTGGAAAGGTCAAAGCTTTAGTCAAAGACTCGCCTGAAATATTGAGCTAGACAGCCGGAGCCTTCACACAAAACTGTAAAATAATAAACAGGCAAACAAACATCCCCTTCCTGGAAAAAAGCAGAAGAAAAGTGCCAGAACATGAGAACAAAATATGCACGTACACGCTCGGTGCGTTATCAGGTGATGCGCGTGTGCTGGATAACGTCATGCATCTGCCATACCGCCGTGATGTTTTAATTGCAGCCGTAAGTTACGGTTTGTAATCAGAGGTACGCAGCGCAGCAGGAGCCTCATCTGTTACTCACTGAACAGCTCCACTGTCTTTGATTTGTACAGCTGTCAACAAAAATTACGTTGCTGTTGTTTTTCTGTTTTTGTTTTTCCTGTGACGTTCTGATAGCAGGGCTTTTATTGCAATTACGGTCTGCTTTGTGCTGAAATTCTCATCTAAACACAAAACCCTGTCTGATGTGGAAAATACCTGCTTTTAGCACTTCAGACATTTTAAAACAAAGCCTTATTAGCGGCTGTCAGGGTGTCACTAAACAGTGTTGCATGCCGTCATTCACAGCTTTTTAACGCACACTTTATTGTTGAACAGTTTGTTCAATTCTTATCTGCACGGAGCAAATGGTTGCGTTTGGCAACAATAAGAAATTTGCATTTGTCATAATGCTGCATTACCGCAGCGGTCACACTTTTTTGTGATAAATGCAACGCTAAAACCCAGATTCAGCTGGTTTGCGGAGACAAATGAGAGCTTTGAATAAATATCTTCTCTTTACTGTTTATTAATACACTGAAAATGATGAATGTGGGGTGGGGACGCGGAACGCAGTGGTGTGGAGAAATGATGTTCTGGTGGCTCTAAAGCTGCTCTCGAGTAATACATCTGCTGCAAAGTGCCACAAAGTCAGATCCATTACAGTATGGTGCGTTTTTAATCTTTTAAAAATACGTCCATAAATATCAGAGTTGTTCTGTTTCTCTGTGTCGCTCTGGTCTGTTATGATGACAGGTTATAGAGAATCCTGTTACACAAATAAACATGCCCAGATAAATTTGTACTTATCTAAAGGAATAGTACATCCCCAAATGTTGCCATTATTTAATCGTCATCCAAACCTACTTGACATGAGGGTGAGCAAATAATAACGGATTATTTATTTTTCAATAGGTTACTTTCATAAAGCTAGCTTCATTTTCTGATGATGTAGTTTGCTTTTATGGCACAAAATATTCAAAAGGTTAATGAAAACTTTTCTTTTTGAAAAGTGTCCTCTGTTGAGTTAAGGTCTTGCCAAGAAAACATTTAAATCTTGGGGTCCAGGTGTTTGTGAGTTTTAAATGTAGTCATTATAAAGACACTTTGGCATTTCTGTGGTCATCTGTACTGTCAGCACACTGTAAAATGTTTCATTCTGCCTTTTAGTTGTTCAGTTTGTAACTTTTCCCCCAAACCCAAGCAGATTCTCAAGGTCCTGTTTAATGTTCAGAAATATCTCATGATTATAAAGGCCAGACTCATGATTGAATCAGTTATAATTGAATTATTCTGCACGTTTTTTGCGTGTATCATGCATACATCAGAGTTATGTGTCTCCCACAGGCCCTTTCTCCTCCAGCTACTGTATGTGTCTGACATGCTGTAATGTGACTCTCCCTTAATTAACTGTCAGATTAATTAGATCAGCAGTAGACTGGCTGCTTCTGAAATCTCTCGCTTCAGGAAGTAAATTGAAATAGAGTTTTACTCGGGGTGCATGTCAGAAGAAGGTGGCGAAGCCTACAGGTACTTAAACTGCTGTTATATTATATGACAGTATATGTTGTCTCAGATGGAGTTTTATGTCTGCATGTTGTGTTGTTGGATTGTTGGTTCAACAACAAATGTCAAATCCAAACTCATTTCAGCTCCAAACTTATTTCAGCAAGTGAGGAAACTTTTTCTGAGAAGTGATTGTGTAGCCTGGAGAGCCACACCAAAACTGCAAATGGCAGTGCAGCATGTCTTTAAGCTTTGTAGTGTATATTTGATGTTATTGCACCTCTGCACTAGTTATCCCCACTGGCTGTTAATTAAACATTCTAAATTCAATGAACATCAACCTGCTTGGAATCGCACCGTTCGTGCGGTTGAATTTTATAGAGTTTGGTTTAATGAAATTTGTGCATGTTTTGCAAACTTAGCAGGAGATCTGCCAGCTTATACTCTATTGTACACTGTACATTCAGTGACGGACTTCAGTGTGCATCACACGTTCTGCTTCCTGACTGGTTAAGAGTCAGTTCAAAGTTCTTATTTTAGAGGTTGCTTACTTATAACTTTTGTCTTTCTTCTGTTTCAGGCCTTTCCATGCATATCAACAGGAATATATGGTAAGAAAAATGTCTTCAGTGTGTGTGTGTGTGTGTGTGTGTGTGTGTTTGCCTGGGCACATGAATGTTAAGCATATATGTATGTTCAGTATGTAAGTATAGTTCAGGAATGAAAGGGCAGATAATAAATAACTACTTTACACACACATCAATCTTTTGGTGTGTTGACCTCCCTCTTTCATTCTCAAAAATTGCATTTCCTTTTCATGTCACTATGAAGCAGTGTGTTCAAGTGTGTGTGTGTGTGTTCAAGTGTGTGTGTGTGTGTTAGGTGTGTGTGTGTGTTCAAGTGTGTGTGTGTGTGTTCAAGTGTGTGTGTGTTCAAGTGTGTGTGTGTTCAAGTGTGTGTGTGTTCAAGTGTGTGTGTGTGTGTTCAAGTGTGTGTGTGTGTGTTCAAGTGTGTGTGTGTTCAAGTGTGTGTGTGTGTGTGTTCAAGTGTGTGTGTTCAAGTGTGTGTGTGTGTGTGTGTGTGTTCAAGTGTGTGTGTGTGTGTGTGTGTTCAAGTGTGTGTGTTCAAGTGTGTGTGTTCAAGTGTGTGTGTGTTCAAGTGTGCATGTGTATGTGCTCAAGTGTGAATGTGTGTGTTTTCCTCTTTGATATTTGTGTCCCCAAATGGGGGTTATATATGGTTGTAACTCAGTTTCTGTAGATGAAAGATGTCGTCAAATGAAGCATGAGTGAACTTCAGACAGAGCGTGTCTACACTGCACCGTCTGCGAGCACATAAACACTTTATTAAATAAATAATCTTCCGCTCCAGCCCGCCGCTCCACACAGCACAGACCGAGTCATTTCTCAGATGATTACAGACAGAGAACGTGTTCATATTACAAGAGTGTTCACACACATCTGATCCAAGAGCTAATAACCTCAAATATTTCCCTCATCACATACAACCTCAATGCTTGCCCAAATGCTTGTTTAGAAAGGAAATTATAGTATCTTTATTATGATGTTTCAAGACCGTAAGATGTTGTTTTATTTTTATTTATTTTGTGTTATTTAAAACATTTTTGAAGATTCATTGCACAGCTTTTGTTATACAAGGAAAATTCCTGTGACATACAGTAGGGCAGTCGAGCTCCATAAATATTGCCCACGTGCAATATATTCCACATGTGCCACACCAATCTGAATCTGGCCACAGACAAGACTTTCCTTTTGGAGCTTTTCACACGTTCATTCACTGAATGTCTATGGCAGCCATTTGCATTTTATTTGTACAGATGCGTTGTACTAACAGCAGACCATGGGGGAAGAGGGAATCAGATTATCCAGCCCCATGCATCCTGATTATCCTGACATGTAGTGCTGTCACTCACAGCCCATCCCTTTTTCACACTGCATGATGGGTGCTGAGGTCCAGGCTGACAGAGGGTACAGAGGCTGGGTCATAACTGGGCTTTTCTGTGGGGCTGGAAGGCAGGTAGAAAAATGAGGTAGAAAAATATCACTCCCAGCTGACAGTCTAATCCTTCAGACCAGACCATTAGCAAAGGTAGAGTTTACACACACATGATGTACTGGTGGAGGTGCCAATCATAAGCAAACCAACTTCTGACACCAGCAGAAGTTGTTCATAGTCTATTAACTAATGCTAGCATTAAACCAGGGTTTAAACTGGTTATTTCTTCTCCAGAGAGGATGGGAACTAGTAAACTAGTGGATCTATCTGTGTGTCTTACATAGTGCGGACACAAGAAAAGCAAAGACGTGGAGAGGTCACATCATCTGTAACACTGTATCATTTACTCATTTTGACTGGAGTTGACTTCTTTCATGTGTTCATAAACAATAAAAATGGAATATATTCTGTAATAAGTTTTTTAGTTTGATATGTGAAATTATCCAGTGATACAGTTTGGTTGTGTAAAACTGGTCTTTAAATGGATACTTTAGTGGAATAATGTTCATTGCATGTTGATTTAATATTTTTGTTTCTTCTACTAGTGTTATAGCTCTCACCACTACAGTTATTATAGTTCTGTCAACTTAAAGATGAAGTCTCTGTGGGCCCTCAAAACAAGTTTGTTTAAACCTCCATTCAGGCTGACCTAACAGCCCTAACCAATAACCAGTGCTGGAGGCGTGGCGTATGTACTTTGTACACACTTGTACTTTTGCAATTCCATTTGCTAACAAAAGTGGCTGAGAAATGAAACACTTCACCTTTAAAGATGCTTCTGAAAACTTCAGTGTCTCAGATTCATATTAGAAAAACTCAAATCCACTAACCCAGAGGTTAATGTTTTTATTGTCTTTAGCCTACAGAGAAACAGACTAAGGAAAAAGAGAATTGCAATTACATTTGAACCATATGTGCATCTTAACAGCCTCGCTCTTATGGCGCTGTCGCAATCTGTCATGATTTCCAGGAACAGAGAAAATGAATTCAAAGGCGGTTCATCTTTCACTGCATCCATGAGGAGAAAAGACTCTGTGCCTGTGAGGTTCAGCTGTCAGGGGAAGAACAGGGCTGTCTTACATCAAACCGCGTCATTCATTAGATTATTGTCATTTGAAGAGAGCCCTTTATTGCCTCATAATCCAGCTGGATGACTTAAAAATTCATCACCATGTCAAGGTCTGCTCATTTAGGGTCTGTGTACACAATGTGATGGGGCATGATTTATTATTTATTTTAACAAAGATATGTACTGCAAAGACCTTGCTGGGGCAATGAGGAGAAAAATAAGCAGCAGTTGCTGTGCTTTATTAAAAAGGCAATGTGTTAACTTAGCCAAAGGTCAGAGGTCCTCTTATCTGACTATATTCATTTATCCACAGCGACCTACAGTACATTCAGAGTACAGTGTATGAGTTTGATCTACAGGAACATGTAATATGTTGCATGACACATTCATCTGTTCACACAAAGAGAAAACGTGTCAAGTCATCCTCCCAGTTTAACATGACATTTGTTTAACCTTCCTGTACCATGTGTCACTTCCTTTTTACCCTCTCCACTCTTGTTGACTCTGAGGGTTTTAGTCCAGGACTCACGCTGTGGAGGTGATCCAGACAACACATCCCAACAGTCTGGGGTCAGCTGGCTACTTGTCTTCACTCTGGGTTCCTCTGTCACTCAGTGGGTTAGAGTTGAATTCTTGTCTCTTTACCTTGATATGGTACAGGCTGGATGTAAAGCCCAGGCTTTATGCTGGAGGATGGAAGTATGAACACAGGCTCAGGAAATGAATTTTTTGTGAGAGTTGCACACTGATGTAGGGTTATCACTGCACAAGCAAGAAAAGCAAATCTTCACATTGCATCTAAAGAGGATGAAGGAAGGTTTTGTGTTTTACACCTTCATGCTTTTATCATTGGTGAGGGATTGACACTGCTTAGGGATGTTTTGAGGGCTGAGTACATATTTCAGATATCACAGCTGTTTAAAAATAGCCTGAATCTTCAGCCCCACGGCAACAAGGTTGAGTTGTACAGTCACAGGCCGAATTAAATGTCATGTGAAAGATAGATGGGGCGCTGTGAAATAATACAGACAAAACAAAGTTTTATTGCGTTGTCCCCGTTGGCTGTGCTGGCTGTGCCACAAGTGCAGTGCTGTTCAGTTAGCAATGTTTGAGGTGTTTTAGAAATTCAGCTTGAATCTTAGAAACCAGACAACCGAACAGCTCATTCTGTCAGTGAGTTAGTCTGTTTTTTACTTTACAGCTGACTTGCTGAAACTCAGGTTGTTAAATACATTTTTAGTCATTCTTTTAGGAAACGCTGGCGTATGTGCTGTCACATGCTTTAGTAATTTAAGTAATTTTAACATGTGGGGTGACACTCAGACATGCCTCTGACTGCTGTCCTGTCTGTGTGTACATTCTGGATGTATCTTACATTTTTCAGACTTTATCACTTCTTCTGTAGCATTGTCTCTCATTCACAGAGACTGTGAGAGGCTGTGGGGCAGTTGTGGCCTACTGGTTAGTTAGTCTGTCTTGTAATCAGGAGGTTGCTGGTTATGGGTTTATGGTGTTTATAGGTATGGGTTACCATATCTGACAAAATGTCACTTTAAAAAAAAGCTGTGTGTGTCAGAGCACTCTCAGCACACCCACAGCCGGTCAGATTTTACGTTTTAAAATCATTCCTGGCGCTGTGGTTCTAGCCCAGCCGTTTTAGTTTTATTTTGTGGTGTAGTTTAATTGTGGTGCAGATGTCAGCCATATTAACTATTCAAGCAGTGTCTCTTTGTCATCAGAAGTTTGTGTATCTCAGTTGTTTTATCATTCAAATGACTTGACAAAATTTGTGGCTATGTTGGTAGATGTTGTGTTTCTTTTGAAAGAGCCCATATAAGATTTAGAACAGCAGAAAGATCAGTTTATCGTGGCTTTTGAATAAAAAAGACTTGATCTGTTTGTTTATTTATTGTTTCAGTAAAGATCTTTAGATTTTTGTTCAACAGCTGATGACGTAACTAAGCCACATCATGCTCCTTTTTTGGCATTCGGCAGTTCTCTCTGCATTTTATTATGGTCAAAATATCACCTGTTAACATTCTTTAGTTGTACCCTATAAATCAGATTGCATTATACCACAGGTAGAAAACGGTGATCTATATAGCAAATAAAAGTTGACCACGAGTTTAAGAAACAACAGTAGAAATGCTGACACCCTGTATAGTGCAGTATAGAGCAGTTTTTTCTCTTGATTTGTCATCTGTTCTGTTTGTTCACATTAGCTCCATAATTAACCTCCACCGTACAGTAAATGTTTCATGCCAACAAAAAACTCTCATTTGCATTCTGTTAAAAAAAAACATGATTTTAAAACATGATGTATTGAAATATATATTGATATGTTAAATATTTAGTTGTTTTGTGGATTATATGCAGTGATGTTATGTTAAACTGCACCTAAGGTAAAAACATGATTTTTATTTTCCGTTTCTTGGTTTATTGTCAGGAGTGTTTCATGTTTTTTCATGATCACAGATGTTTTCTGCAGATGGTAATGAATGCTTCTCGTTACTGATCAGTGAGGGACAGGCTATTGTTATTCAGATTTGTATGAAACTGTGCATTATGTTGTCATACCTCAGGTTTCTGGCCAATTGGCAACTAGTTTATTTACTTCCCAAAGCTAGTTTTTACTCTCATTTGCAGCTTGGCAAGTGTTAATTTTGGATCCTACTCCAGCTATAGCCAACACAGAATCAGTCACACTCAATTCAACTGTTGTTTCACACTTCATAATTGCATTTTCTATTCCGTCATCTCACTCAGAGACTTTTCTTTTATTTCCTGGACGTCACGTAAAGTTTCCTTAATGATTATTTGAGTGCACATGCTGAGAGGTTTAAATCTCTTTGTGGTTTGGGGCATTTTTAGTGACTTTTATGTGTAAGATTTATACTGGACTGCATTTTGAATAGCTCTCATATTTCCAGCTTTTTCAGTATATTCAATGCAGCATGCATATATACATTGTGTCTAAAACTCTTGAATCCAAAGATTTGATGCAAATCCAATAAAAATCCACTATATTTAGATGGTCTGCTGATGTTTGTCTGAAGGGTTGGTGAGAGGGCAACTCACAAATGTGTGTAATGACATGGAGACATGATCAGAAGGAGATGGGATCAGAGAGATCTTTCAATAAGGTCTGACTGTTACAGTAACCGTGACCTGGAGCAAGCTTGTCACTGTCTGCACAGACAGACATAACAAGGGTCTCTGTGATCTCTCTCTGTTTCTCTCGCTCTCTCTCTCTCTCTCTGTATAATTAGTGCCTCTAAAGCACAAATCAATTTCAATCTGGAACAAATACACTGGAGTCGTGATATGAACATGAGTGTTGTGGTCTCTACCTGTGTTCATGTTTAACAGTCTGCAGACGGTGCTCTGTGGACGTGTTTCTCAGCACTTTTTGTTTACTGCGGAAAGCAGGCAGAAAGAATTGTGCTCGTGTTGATGCCCTTGTGAATTGGGATTATTTTTGAGGAAGATAACAAGTTTATTGTGTCTCAAGCATGTTCTTGACTCAAGATTCAATACTGTCTCCAGCTAGCCAGCAGCAGAAATCACTCAGTTCTGCCTGTGAGAAAGAGAGAGAGCGCTAGAAATTAAGCAAGGAATGAGTAGAAACACAGAATAAATAAGGCAGATCTTGACAGGCGAGGCCTGTGTCAGACTCTGCCCCCTCCCCTCACATCCAACAGATGCCCAAATTATTTGGTGTTGAAAGGCACAGAGGAACATCAGGAGACACAGATAGCATTCTGTCAGGCTGCTGGGCAGACACAGAGGTGAAGCGGACAGTGAAACATCTCCTCAGCTGTGTGTTAATTACCTCTTCCCTCACCCCTGCGTCTGGACAGGTCTTTGGATCAGTGTTGCAGTGTTGCAACAGATGCACCCAGGCTCAACGCCTCCCCATCTCTCTCTCAGCAATATTAATTATTAATCTACCTCAGTCAATACACTGTGTTAACACTAAGACCAGTTTCCTCTCGGCTCAGGGTTTGGTGATTAATACAGCAGTTAGTGACATCGTCTCTTACATTCACTGGTCAATGTGTCGCTATTTTCTCATTTTGGTGGTGACCCGAGCACAGTGTAAACGATCACATGGAAGCATCTTAATGGATCTATAAATCTAAAAGGAATTGGCCAGCACTGGTGATGAATGTGGCTTAGGGCTGTAACAGAACACATTTAAGGATGTTAGATGGGTATGTAGAAACCGTCACGTGAAATATGTTACGGCGAAGGTGCTGGGGATTGTGGGTGTTTTTTGGATGGACAAATTGCGTGAACATGCGCTTGTGGGTTTGTGTGCATGTGCTCAACAGATTGTTGACTGTAGAAACCGTTGAACGCGTAAAAACAGTTGAGCAGCAACAGCCATATGGTGATGTTTGCGTGAATGTTAAAGTGTGAGTACATGTGCCAGGATTTCTCTGTGGTATGAATTCAAAACTGAGTCCTTCTCTTTCTGTACAGGTTTTCCCAACGAGCCTGCAGCAGATATTGCCCTGAGGACTGTGAAAGACTGGATCCAGAGCAACATGAATGAGGTAGGAGCCAGTAACATCATTAAACTCTTCCTAAGTTTACCAAGCCTCAGATACAAGCTTTGAGTTAGATCGATTTGTCCTGCAGAGCACCGTGTTTGTGCAACTCAGGAAAGACTAGTACAAGATTCTGCGGTCCATTTCCCTGATCAATTAAAGTTTGCAGCCTTCCAGGAGGAAAATGTGAAGTGGCAGCTGCTTTTTACAATAGCCATTTTTGTCTGTATCTCTGTTTTGAGGGGTTGTTAAGCCACTTGTAAGTAAGCGTTGTGCTTACAACACGCAGCTTTGAGGTTTAATTCAAATTGCATTCGCTACAAAGCATTAATGGACTGTCTGGTCTTATTTATGAGAGAGCAGGTCCAAACCAAAAGCAGCATACGAGAGCAAAACCCAAACCTGACAATTCCACACGCCTGACTTGATCATCTGCACGGCTTGTTACCTTCACATGCGTTGAATTAGAAAGTGGTTCAGCTTGACTGAAGACTGACTGCTCTGATGGCTTTTTACATGAACGTGCTGAAAACATCTATTTGAGCCAGGAAGCTGGGGTGGGAGTATATACAAGTGTGGATAAAGGAACTTGTAAATTAATGAAGTTATTATAGAAAAGTTTAAAGAGTGAAGGCATTACTGTGTATTAATGTTGATATGGTGACAGCTGGACATGCTGGTTTGATGTCTGGATGAGAGTTGCTTGTTAATAAGATTACTCACTATACAATTAGCAACTGGTGGTGGAACAATTAACACGAGCTTCATGTTGGTTGTTTGTTTTGTTGATTCCACTGACATTATTACTGAATCATACTTGGTTGTGCTTGTTTGCTTCAAAGATGATAATGTTAAGATGTTTACGATAAGATGTTAATGCAAATCTTAGTCACAGTCACAGAAATGCTGTTCATGTACTATAAATCATAATCAATCAGATTATGGTCATTATCAAGTGTCTTTAAAACTGAACTGTCCTTTTTTTTAAGTTGAAATGTGTATACCTGTACTGAACACTGAGTTTCAGCGAATGAGAAATTCCAGAAATCCTGTTTAGTCTCACTGGATTTGAACAGTGATGCACATATTTGGAATTCACAGAGTCAAATAAAAGAGTGAGAACACAGAAGAGTGACACCAGGAAAGGGAGTCACACTTCGGATATCAAATGATGTGAACACCAGGGCTTTACTGAAGCTCAGGTGCAGAAGTGATGTGAGGGAAACACCTCCCGAACATAAAACATACAGCAAAATATCAATAGATTTGTTCTTTGAACAGTCTTGCAAATATAGTTGTACACTCGCTTTCAAAAACAAACATAACTTACAGCTTCATGCCTCCAGGCTTCTACAAATAGAGTGTATAACATCTTTCTGTGCCACTGTTATTGAATGCTCATTAACTGTGGGAGTGCAGGACAATTTAATTTATTGTGAGTGTTAGGCCAAAGTAAACCCACAGAACTGAAGAGACTTGAGGATTAATTACTCTGTATTTAGCCAGAGAGGGCAAAACACAGAAAGAAACATAAACGAGATTTACTGTTCTGTTGTTATTGTGTGTCTTTAGCCAGAATACTGCCTGTTCATTTAAATGACTTCATCATGAAAGTAATTCATATGACTTTGGTACTAATATTCCAGCTCTGTTGAGGTCATATGGTTTAAGATTTACGGTTCAAGTGTTTATTTACAAAAGCTTAATCTTGTTTGACAATCCCGGGCATCATTAACTTCCATTGACTGGACAAAAGCAGCTCAGATGTTGGGCTGTACTGTAGGTCTGGTTGTGCTTCATGAAAGAGAAAAGCGGGCAAGTAAATAAGTAAATATTTTTCTGGTGAGTTGTTTCTTTAATGTGATTTTATTGAATCAAGTTAAAAGATTGTGTTTGTCCTTTGGCATTTCCTCCATCTCTGCCTCATTTCCTTGTTTTTGACAGGAAATGAGGCAGAGATGGAGGAAATGGTTTGAGAATATGGCGCAGGCCAGACTCAAACCACATCACTGACATGAGCCTGTGTGCTAACCACTAGGTCACAGCTCTCCCCAAACTTGCTCTAAACAACTGTCAGAAATGTGATTCAGATACAGTGAGCAGTTTGTCTGATGTAGTCAATTATAAAAACCAGGGGGAAAATTCCTGCCTGTTTACTAAAGCTATGCTGGCATTAAAATTAAATGATAGTATGAGAACTCCTGTAAAATGATTCCTAAATGATTCATGGAAAATTGCCTAAACGCTTTTAGCTCTATTCTTTATGGTCCCTGCTGATTGCTAGAGATTTGTTTACTGTAAGAGCAGTTGTGTTCAGCCCAGTACAGAAATATGCCAATGAAATTCCAGAACTAAATGATGCAGCCTTTCCTTTCCAGACCATAAAGAGTTTGCAAGCTGTGTTTTGCAGTTCAGAGAAAAACCACAGATGACGGTAATGGATCTGTTTTTAGTAAATGAAGAGATGTACATAATGGTAATGTTGTATCTTATGTGGGTGGGGCGTCTGAGTCTTTAGGCAATCCAGTCAGCCTTAAACTTCATGCAGAAAGTTTTACTCTTGCTTGTTTAATAGGTCATATAAAGGTCAGCTGTCAGATCACACAATATAGTTTTTATTGTTACTCTGTCCTCAACAAGATGAATAATGTTGAATCAGACATATGGTCTGTACGTTAAGCAAACGATGTGTTCTTGACATGAACTCTGGACTAGCTCCATTTTGGATCGTCACTGTTTTGTGTGAATGTGTGTTTCTCTGCAGATGTCACAGGAGTTCAGAGGCCATCAGATCCAAATGAGCTGTTTAAAAGAGTGATAATGTCAGAGAAGTGAGAGCTCAGCAGCTGTTTTCAAATGCAAGAGCTCCAGGTCACAGAAAAGTTGTCATGATCTATTTTGGTGGTTGTTAAACAGTATAGGATGAAGAGGGTTAAAGCACCTTATTGTGTGTTATGTCAGGCCTGTATTTACACTACACACCTGCATACTTCAGCATGATATATTTCTTTAAATGTTATGAAGTATGAGAATGTTTTAACAGAGCCTAACAGAATATACACTTAAATTTCCAGCTTACAAGATCACCTGCTGTACTGATATCATCTCTATCTGTAACAGTAGAAATGTGTTAGGGTTTTGTCATGCGAGACGTGCAATAGTTTGAGAGCATCAGAGGATGTAAGTGCATGTATGCATGGCACTCTTAACTGTAAAATAACATGCATTAGCCTGCAGTGGTAAATTAGGACCTGCGCTTTTAGCCATGGTAAGATGCATCCACTTCCATTTGTGATATATCATGATACAGCCGTGCCACAGCAGCTCACGCGCAGACAATTGTGATTGATGACTGAAGATTAACCTTCACGGGTTGGGGTGTGTGTTCACAGGAGCACATTGGGGAAGAGTAATAGAGACAAACTTTTCTGGCTCAAGGGGTGTGGAGAGGAATACAGTAAAGGCCAATGTCTGTATATATATATATATATATATATATATATATATATATATATTTTTTTATATATATATATATATATATATATATATATTATATATATATATATATATATATATATATATACAGAAGCAGTTATATATATATATAAAAGCAGTAACAATGTGGGATTGGTAAATTGGATCTTCTTGAATAATTACATAATTTGTTTGTAAAATTAATACAATACATACAAACAGCCTTCCCTCCATCATGGACCCTGGTGGTCTAGATTTGTGGGTCACATGCATCGGAAAGGGTTATTTTTTGAAATGTGCAATTGATGTCTGTGTTTATCCCCTAGTCCAACTCCTCATGCTCCTGCTAGATTTACAGCGCGTCACAGAAGGCATTTGGGGCCCGTGTGAAATCAGTGTGAGGCAGGCAGTGGGTGTTTCTTTTTGTTGGGGTAAAACTGAGCAGAAGCATGCGCTCGTCTCTGTAGCACCGGAAGCTCTGTCATGATCTCTCACATCTGAGGGCATCAAAGCAGGAAGTCACGCTTTCATCTGCTCTCATCTGCTCTTGCAGCCCGTTTCTCCTGGCTTTATTTCTTATCCATGTTTGCTGTAACTATGTCAACCACTCAGTAAAAAAATAATTCTGATTTATTAAAAATGAATTCTACTTTATTCATTTTGAAAAATTATTCTAATTTACAAGGGTTGCTACACTTTTTTATTTGCAGTACACTACCGGTCAGAAATAATCTTAAGGTAATTTCAGGTAATAATCTTTAATCCTTAGGTATCACACTGTGTGCTTTTTATACAGCATTAACAGTTTCCATCTATGCTGGGCTCTTACTGGCTGATCAATTTAATTATGAGTCAATTATGTGTTTTTCAGCACTATCTCTTCACAGACAAATTGTTCCTGGTGACCGAACATTCAGATCATCAATAAAAAACTCAGGCTGATTGCAGCTTTTGTAAGTGCTGTTACACTGGAAATTTTACTCCAGTCACGTCTCCTGATTGTCCATAAGCCACCATAGTGGATCTTCTCTCCACTGCATCCACTTCTCCATCATCTGTTTGCTTTTATCTCATTTTAATTAGTCTAGTTCAGACCTACACTGCTCTAATCCGCCGGTGAAAAATGCAGTGTGACACTTTATTTGGCTGGTGCCTCTCAATTTAGCACAAGCAGATGGTTTAATATTGCTCAGACCCTGGTCCAGACGGCCTGTATCACCTACGCAGCTCTGACACATGAAACAGATTGTAGAGGTTTCCTCCTAATAAAACTGTGACAGAACCAGGGATCTGTGCCCTGCTTAAAGTGTTACTAAGGTTACAAACACGGCTGTTTTGTCTGCATTTCACTGTCATTTGTGGCTTTTAAGGATGGGGGTTTATTTATTTATTTTATGAACATGTTTGTTTACTTCATGCCGTCTGTTATTATAAGGATGCATATAATAAATTCAATCGCCTGCCAGAGCTACAATACCAAGATTAAATAGTAAATAGACACAAATGGCGTTGTGATGGGCGATTTGCTATCCAAACTGTAAATATCACTTCAGGTTCAGCAGGGACTGTGGCAGGTGAGACGGTAAAGTGACATAAGGGAGAAATTCATTGTCATTCAGGTGAGGAAGATGTATGAGAATGGCACCTAGAGAATATTGCGGCTATTCCAAAGAAACAGGAGTGCATGTGTATATATGAGCTATAGTCATAATGACACACAGAGCCTTTATTTAATACAAATAAAGAAAGATTACAATAACTGACACAGTGTTGTTGAAGTTCAGACTAAAGGGCTTTTAAGTGTGACGTGGTTTGAACCTCCTTTAATGTAGGTGGACACTGGAGTACAGGTGGGGGGCTGAAACTATTTTTGTTTAGCATGAGACTTAAAGAAACCATTCGCACAGAAGTGGAAATTCTGTCATCATGCCCAAACTTTATTCTTTTCTTTCATCAAACACAAGATGAGATGTTAGCCCTCATGTTTCCACAGATTTATTTTACAGTGAATGGTGAAGAGGTGCTGTGTATCTTTAAAAATGACAAAAATCACCATTAAACCGTTATAGAAGTACTCCATACATTATAAATACAGTGTATGAGATCATGTAAATGTATGTTCTGATCACATGTATGTGCATGACAGCAGAGCAGAAGCTAGAATATTGTTTTGTTTTGGTTTGTTTTGCAGAAGAAAGTCAGTGATATGGGTTTGGATTGACATGAGAGAGTAAATGATGATGGGATTGTATGTTTTGTGTCTTGTTCTTTAATTGGTTGCTGGTTGTGTCAGAGTTTAGCTGAAGATAGTGAATGACGCAGGAACGTGGAAGGTTTCCTTCTCAAGGTGCTTACAGAAGTGGGACGCTGGTGTTGCTTTTGTTGGTGTCACACCTGTCATCTCTGTGCTGGAATCTGGGGTATGTAGAGATATCTGTGCTATTTAAAGCAACTGTTGCATTCAGAGTGGCTGCAGGAGTGCTGAAGTTGCTGTGTGGCCTTTTCTTCAGGTCTGTGCTAGTCTGCTGTAGTGAGGTCAAGAACAAACTGGAGACACACTGAACTCATGTTGTCATATGCACACAGACAGACGTGTACAGACATTAACATCAGAGAGTGTGATGGAGTAGCCAGCAGATCTGTTGCACATCTTGTCTTCACTTTCTTTTGAACTATCCAGTCAGATCACACAATGCTGAGATGTCATTTTTTCCCCACTCTAATGACATAGACCAATCCATCTAAATAGCAGAGGTCATAACCTGGTTATCTAACACAGGACTCTGTTCCTTATTCTCTGTCTCATAAGGAAACAGCTGTGGCATCAAATAACCTGCACCATGTGGAAGCAGAAATGTGTCTGGTAAAGATTTTGGTCATAACCTCTAAGTGCTGTCATTATCTATAAATGTTGCTTTTCAGAATGCAGTGGAATAATCTGTATAAAACCATACCAGCTGTACCAGCTTGTGGGAAAAATCTCAATTATGTTTGTGCCTCACTATGGTAAGACTAACAGAATGTTGGATAGAAAGTAGTTTCATTATTTAGATGTGTTGATTGTTTTTACACCACATAATCTCTGGGAGAAGAGCACTGGCACTAATGCCATCTTCTCAGTCTCGCAGTTTAATTGTTGATTTAAATTAATTACCTTGTGTCTCTAATGCAGTGCGATTGACAGTCTTATATTACACAAATTCTCACTCTCAGATAGCACTAAATGCTAGAAATAATGTTGAGAAATGAGCATTTACACAGCCTGCGAGGTCCATCATTAATAGGATCAGATGAAAGATACTCGTAGCCCAAGGTTACAGTCGACGGCTTTCACACTGTCAGTATGTCCTCTGTGATGCGCTCACATGAAAATCAATTTTGATGAAGCTTCTAAACTCAGAAAGATAAAATTCATATGAAAGATAAATCTTACAGTTTTCTTCCGTGCTTGGTTTGGTATTGTCAGAGAGAAATCTTGTCATCCAGTGAGAGTGCTTATTTGACCTTATCACTACTGATCAGAAAACAGTTGTTAGCTTTATTAAGGTTTACATTGGTTTCTTTGGTTTCTGTCATTATTCTAATGGTGTGAAGCAGGTGTCCTCTGAGCAGTTATCTGTTATCTGTGTCCTGTAAGGTATCTGTTTGTAAATCTCCTGTTTAAATAAAGGATAATGTACTGACAGCAGGTCATTATCACAAAATCAACCCCTCTCAGGCTAAATAAAGCAAGTGTACATTATCCTCTATATCAAAAGGCTTCCAACCAAATAAATAAAAAATAATTAAAATAAGGCATTAAATCCTGTTCTTTATGTCATGGTTATAAAAGATTTTTTCCCAAGACGGCAGCTGAGTTTTAAATACACTCAGAATGTCACAGTTGACCAGAAACAAATAGTGACAATTTACATACTTTCTGATCGTTGTTTGACTGTCCGTTTTTGTTTAGAGTAAAACACCAATATAAACGTTCATGAAACGTTACACATTCACACACTGAATTTATAGTTTTCATCACACATGTACATCAAGTCCAAATTCAGCCCATCAGAGAACAATGCCTGTTGACCCAGAGCTTACAGCAGAAACAGCAGAGACGGCACACGTCCTCCAGAATAAAGTGATGACGTCCTCATGAGTTAATCGATTATCACAGGGATTAATTATGCTTGTTATCGGTGGCTCGCAGAAATGCAAGAATGTGAAAAATGTAATAGACACGTCTTAGCCTCTCGTACTGCTGTTAAAATTAATATGGATTAAGCCATAAACTTCCGACCTTATAATGTAAAAAAAAAAAACCTTGTCCGCATTGACCGTCCCTCAGAAGAGCTCTCCTGTTATTCAGGATCTGTTGCATAAATTGACTGACAGATTATGCAAAAGTATATCACTCTCAAATGCATTGGCAATTCTTCCTTTTTTGTTTTCCTCTGTTTTGAGACATCTGTTTGTCTCAGTAAAGAGAACAGGAAACAAAGCTTGTCCTAAGTTGCTTTCTGTGAAAGGAAGAATTGCCAAAACAATGCAGTGTAAGTAAACACAAACAGCAGACTTATGCAAACACACCTGAACAGACACCTTTCAATGTCACAAACAGCTCCATCAATTGACTGGCCTACATTTTGCATAATTTTCACCTCTAGTCCACTGGCTTGATGTTATTTTAATAGACCAGGGAGTTTGTGTGGCAAAGAATAGATTACTTGCCGTATTTTACCCACACTTTAGCCTTTCCTGCATCTTAAAGGAAGCTGAGCGGAGAATGTATTCCTCAAGAAGTGTCTGGATAACCTTTCTGACGCAGCAGCTGTGACATTTTATGTATCTGTGTTTGTCCAATGTACAGAAAAGCCTATGAGTCTGTTTTATATATAATGTATGCAGTTTCAGTAACTAAATCTAACTGCAATGACATGTTCAGTGATGGGTTGACCAGGCTCTGTATGTTTCTGTCTTGTATGTGATGATTCAAGTCTGGGAAAGGCAGTGAATGAGAATCAGCAGGTATGCATTTAACATAAATTGTTATAAAATTTTGAATTAGATTAAAAGCATTTCACGAGTGCAAAAATAGTGCCAATGTTTCTGGTTGCATACACATGAACAGTCCTTCAGCCTACAGTATCTCCTCAGGCTACAACACATGTGGAGCGTTTCTGCTCTGTGACCCACAGCAGGAGACTGTTTCTTCACATGGATCAGTTTTCCAGCCTTTACTTGTATGCCATGAAAAGAAGCATTTGCAGAATAAGGACACACAAATGGTGTAATAGAGGGAAAGACCAGTGAAGATTATCTGTCATCGATCTGATTGATAAAGTATTTCCTGCAGATTCTGAGCAGCTCTTCAGCGCTGTGTAAAGATCATGTTCATCTTCTGCTGTCCTCTGGGTGTTTAGAAGGATGAGTTGCATATGATTTAGTGACAGTGTGAAGGTCTGATGGCTGGGCAGATTTAGCCTGTTCTTATCCTCACTTAATATTACTTCTCATAATCTGGATGTATTTAAAGAATTTTTATTGTGCCCTGTAGAAGTTACTACTGTACTTATTTTTTTAACACGTTTTTTTGTTTTAGATGTACCATGGTATATGAACATTATTTGTAGCTAAACTACTATAACGTGTCTGAATGTAGTTAAGTAGCATTTCTGTTTGTAGAACTAATGCCGCCCTGTACCATAACAGCACAGCTCACTTGTCTGTGATGTCTGTTGCACACTATACCAGAAGCTCTGAGAGTTTTGTGCTGCAGGTTGGGCAGACATTCTCTCACAGCTTCAGGCAGCTGCGGCATTGACTGTATGAGGGCAGAATTAATAGGCTGACCCTGTTAGGAAAGGCGGTTGGTCTTGAGAGGGGGGTCGCACCTGTCTGGAGAGAGGTCACCCTCTTTATCTTTCTTCTCTTTCTTCTCGAGTGACTCCACAAAGTCATTCTTTTGTACTTCCCCCAGTTCCTCCAAAACTAGAAGAGCTGTTATAGGTAAAGACAAGCACGGAAGTTCTCTCAGGAGTGGAGAACAGGAGTGGAGGAGCTCATAGTTTTTCAGAGAGGTGTGCTAGAGGTGGTAAAGTCAGCCCTCGCTGTGATGTTGCCCAACAGGACATCTGCTGAATGAGGCCATCTCTACTTCTCATATGACCGATGCATTTATTAACTCAGCCTGAGCTAATATCACACTGTCACACAGGAGCACATGTCATTCTGTCACTGTAAAGGCCTCTGAGAGAACAAGTCCTTTCTGATTATTGTCTTCCTGTTTGTTTGTTTGTTTGTGTGTGTATGTGTGGCGATTGATTGTTGTACATATGCTGCCCATGTCCAACTTTTCTCAATTGTTTTGATCAATCAGTTCTCTTCCTCACTGGACTCTAAACACACTGGCCATCTTGATTTAATGCATTTTTGAGTTCTGAAATGCATCAAAACGCAATTCATAACCCGGTGCAAGCTCACATTCATAACACACTTGCCAAGTCTGTGTTTCTGGTTTTAGTGTTGTCACTTCAATGAAATACCACATATAGTTATTTAATTATAGGGAAAAAACAAGTGTATTTGTATTTTTGCGTGTGTGTGTGTTTGGTCAGGCAAAGACTGATGCTCAAACTGTTTTCTGTGGGTAACTTCCTGACACATTCAGAGAGAGAGAGAGAGATGGAGAAATAGCGAAGAACTGACATGCTCTCCTCCCTTGATTTTGTCATTCAGCAGAGACTGTGGAAAAGGCCACAGTGTCTGAGTCCCGTTTCTGATGCCCGGAGGCCTCAATTACTATTTATGTGCTGATCTTTGACAGCTGTGTGCTGCCTGACACACACACACATGTTCTCAGTTCTGTCTTTGAGGAAAACCTGCTTCTCAGGGTGTACAATGCGAGAAGAGGAGGAAAAACCGTCAGTTCATGAGATTTTCAGATGAAACTAACTCACAAATCTCACTGGTACTTTCAGTCTAATCAAACAGAACATTGCTGGGATAAACAGTACAGTAACTACTGTAATCTCAGCTCTTGGCTTGTGTTATTAAACACATATTTCCTTATAATGTTCCAAAACCGTACGCTGTTATTTTGTTTCTGTGGAACACAAATACAAGATTAAAAAAAAATGCTCCTGCATTTTTATGTTCGTAGACTGTCAGTTAATAAATGAATCTGTTTGTTATTCATTGGAATTATTCTCATTTGCCTGACAGACACAGTCCCTTTAAACAGTTTGTATGGAAATGAGCTCTGTAAAGATTCATCAGAATTCTCCTTTTGTTCTCGGGATTAAATAACAGCACACAGGATTGAAAACAAGCAGGTAATAATGACAGAAGGTTCATTTTTGTATGAACTGTCTGTTTAAGAAGGCCATAATCTTCTAGCTTGTGAGGGAAAGGTGTGCTGCTTTCTGTTTGTTATCAAGTGTAATGAAGTCCTCAAAGTGTAACATGAACATTGAGAGTCTCTTAAATGAAAGAAACAGCATAACCGCAGGAGAGTCAGTTCATATCCCATCCAACGAGCTGACTACACACTCATTCACTACAAGGCCTGGAATACAAAGAAACGACCCCGAGTATCACTGCACCAGTGAGAGGAGGACAGGTAAAATAGCACACTTGATATTGTGAGCCCATGACCTCACAAAAACCAAACCCAGCCTTCTCTCTCTTTACCTGAAAGGATTATTTAAAGTTCCTGTGTTGTATTTGGGTAGAGATGAACCACCAGCTGGCTCCGTCAGTTTTTCTCTTTGTGTTCTAGCTTCAGCAAATGACTTGGACAGATGTTCAAAGTGGATGCAAATGTTGTTCAGTTAATTATCAACCAGTGAGCAGAAATTCATTCCTCTGCAGCAATAGAAATGCTGTGACCCTTCAAATCCACAAGCTGTGACTGACTTTACAGTTTGGACTTTTTATTTTCCTGTTGTTCAGTCAGAAATTTCCAATAACTAATTTAAAGTGAATGTAAAACGTCTTTTCTCTGCCCCTTATAAATGAACAGTATTAGTAGGTTGGTTCATTATATATTTGTGGTGTGATATTGATTGTGTTACATGTTACTGCCTGCTTAGAATGAATTGCTTTTGCTGTAGCATTTCTTGTTTGTAAATTTCTTTATAAGATATTATATATATATAAGATATAAGTCTCTTAAATGTAACTGACAAACATGATCAATTTGTTGGATTTTCCTTACAAATGCACATCATCCCAGAGGCAAAGAGAGGATGCTGATGCTACGAGACTGCATTAGTTGATGTTATCTTATTTGTGTGTGTGTGTTTTAAGGGTAGATACTGCAATACTGGTGTTAAGCAATAAATGATGCATAGGCATAAATGATGTCTTTTAATGAAAATTACACCCTGATATAAATGCCTCTTTATCCCCCTTTGACCCCAATGTTCTGACACAGCACAACTGTAACTTAAAAAGCAACACAATTTAAACACATTATATTCACAAATTCTGCTCTCAAAGGATTCTGGGGTGTCTGAGCAAGATGAGGATTTATTTTAAAAGAATGTAAAAGGGTTTGAACATTTCTGTGGACCTTGAAGTAGGTCTTAGTTACCAGAGGAATCTCTTGTCCTTGTTTAAGGGGATTCTTACAGGCCTCTTTGAAACTGCTGACAGTTGACAGGTTTATACAAGAGCTCATCTTTGCTTTCATGTTGGTTCATAGATCCAGACTTACTTTGGGATTTTAGTTTAAATTAGATTTCTTAGTTCTTTTATTTGATGGGTTACTCATACACACAGAAGTTATATGCGAGTCAGGGTGTGTATTTGGTTTTTTGCCACCCAAAGTCGCACACAAACAAAGGCCCTGCGAGACATTTAGTTTATGCTGATCATTGTCTCGCCATCTCCATTTACCTCTTATGTGGACTGAAAACCTCCTCATCCCAGACGCATTATGGGTAATCACCATCCTAATAGATCATTTGCTTGCGTGGCTTTAGTGGGCTCTGGCATCATTGCTGCTTCAAAGAAAGCTCTCTGAATGTGTTATGTGCTATGTGCTTATGTTAAAATCATTGAGCTGTGAGTTATTTCATACAAAGTGAGTTAAGAACACAGAATAGAAACGAACAAATATAAACTGCTAGAAACATGGTGAGCGTGTTCTGTGTGTATGAAGCTGCAGTGCATGTATACTGACCTTTTGTCAGATATGCTGCTGGTTTTAGTGAATTGTCCTTTTATTCACTCCTGCAAGATGTAATGTAATTTACATTACACAACAACAATTACTCTCTTTCTTATTTACTTCTGATCCGCTTCTGTACTTGAATACTGGGCGATATGGTAAATGGTACGATACATTTTGTTTGATGTTCCTCATTTGTAAACCACAAGGCTTTAATTATAAATAATTTTCAATACCAGAATAGGCATTACTGATGTGTGCATGTGTTCAGTGCAGTAATCCTGTGTCGCAGTCTTTGCAGCTGTTTTTAGACCGAAGTTTAGACTAAACGTGCAGTATGTTTTCATGGCTTAAAGGAGCAATTCTGCTTTCATTGAAAATAAAAGTGTAATGAGTGCTTTGTGGCACTGGTTGGCTTTCCAGGAGGGCCAGAGTAGAACATCTACTGCAGTCGAAAAGTCTGTTCACATGCTTATCTCTGTCTTCACTTATCAGCAATGTCATTGTTCATAAGTGCCACGCTGGCTAATGTTGTCCGGCCGAGCCTATTTTACTGCGAGTGGAAGATAAATTGAGTGACTGAGTTCTGCATCTGCTGCTGCAGAGCCGAGAAACTCTGTCAAAACAAATTAACAACATGAAGGAAAAGCGGTTTCCCAAGGTCAAATTCTTTTTCCTTGATTTTCTTTTCCACGTCTCCATTTATTATTTACTCTGGGTGATCCTCACTGTTATTGGACCATCAAACAGATGTTTATTTCCTGAGTAAATGTGAAATGAAAGCCACTGTTGGTGGAATTGTTATTGATATTGTGTTTCTGACAGAACTCACAGCTGGATCTGAAAAGCACTCTTTGTTGCCGTGCTGATGTGGCATCAGTTTGTTGAGGTTTTTTGTCAATAGATCATCGAGTTTGAGAGTAAAAATGATCCACGCTTCATTAACAGCAGTCGTATAAATTAGACGCAGTATTGAAAAAGACAGAATGAGCTGTTTGTAAACACAACAACAGAAGATGGCATAATCACCACGATTATGGCTATCATTCAAAGCTACAGTGATCATACCGCTTAATACTGATGCTGTTTCTGAGGAAATGTATGAATCATTACTTCTAACACAACTGTGCGCTCGCATATTCAAATAGGCTTTTATTTTAATAAATTAAAGGTGTTTGCTTGCAGAATTATAGTTTCAGGTCCAGATAGATAATTGTTTCATGCATTAATTAGTAGCACCTTTCAGGGACTTTATAATTATCATGCAAAAGGCTTACATTCATCTTTTTCAAATGTTCTTAATTATTAAGTCATAATATAACATCAAATGAAATATAAAAATAAATTGGCAGGAAGTGTGGAGAAGATTTCCCCGAAGAGTCCAATTGAAAACTGTTTTGAGCTTTTTGAAGTGCGATATTTGCCTTGATTTTTTTATTGGTTTCTCTGCAAAAATTCTTCTGTGCCTTGTTATGAAGGTTCAAAAGAATTTGGTGTTTATGTAGGACAGTGTGGCACACTTGTGGTTTTGCACTATTTTCCCTGTCTTTTAGTTGAAATTGATAAATCTGGTGACTTGTTAGGCTCTTAGATCTGTCAACATGTCTTGCAGTCCAAAAAAAGCCGTTTTTGCTTTGAGACGTTTGACACTGACTCAAATCACCCAACATATAGGCTCAAACATCAAGATGAGAGACACCGGCATCCTGCAGCATCTCACCAATGTGACAAACAGAACTGTAGCTTAAAAATCCCACAGCTGTCCTTTAAACTGACCAGGCTTGAAGTCCACAGCTTCATGTAAGGAATCGAGTTTAGACACCATGACTTTTCCTGACCTTGTGCTGACAGCAGCAGGAATGAGCGCTGGGCTACAGTTGAACGTTTCGGACAGTGATGGCTGGACATCACCTCCAACTTCAAGCTAAATGATTTATTTGGTCCACACAAACACCCTCCTCTCCTTTAATGTGTCATCTCAAAAGTTATCAGCTGTACAAAAACATCCACAATTAAACAGCAGAACTGTATAGTCATAAAAATCATAAAAAGTGTGTTTAAAAATCACTAGCTTCAGCAGCTGTAATGAACATCAGTGTGTTCGTTCTGTGCAAAATGAATATGAATGGAAGAAATGCTGTTTCCTTAATGAATTGTATGAATTGACTCATTTCATACCACTGAGGTTTTTTGTCTTCCCTGCACGCAGAGAAAACATCAGTGATGCGGATACTGTGTGATACTGTGGCGATGTTTTGATAGCGAGTCGCTCTTTGACTTTTGTCACCATTCACACCTCAATCAATTCAGCCAGTTTCTGACACAGAGACCAAACTTGACCTTTACTCATAATTAAAGCAATCTACATGCAAATCAGGTCAAATACGACAAAATATGTGTTATGCTCATGGGAGTGTGGTGCTATTACTGGCCGTCCTAATCTGGGATGTCACATGCGTGCTCTCCTGCATATAAACACCGGCCCTCACCTCATAACACACAAATGCTGCTAATATTCCCCTCCTGACGATCAGATACATTCATAATGTCCTAAAGCTTGTCACTGTCAATCTTAAGAGCAGTGAGAGCTGTGTACATACCATCACAGACGGGTTTTAATGACAGCAGATTAAAATCCATTATACTGTCAGGAGTGCTTCATGTAACCGTCTTTCTGAGAAGATCAGCATAACCGTGAGTGTAGAAGCATAAATTCTCTCCGCTTTTCTATAGTCTCAAAATGAGTGCGAGTTCCCAAATTATCTCAAAAAGATTCAAGTTTTCCTATGAATTAATTCTAATTTGTGAGTTTTATAACCTGGATGATTCAATTAATTATTAAACTTTACCTCCGAGGTGCGAATCAAAACATTTCTCCAATACTCCGATTTTAAACTGCTTGAGGAATCGATTTGTCCCTGATCTTTCAAAATAAAGTTGTTTGTTATACTATAAACACATACCGCTGAACACATTTAAACAGCAGAATACATGATGGCCTGCATTTACAGTCAACAGTGTCTGTTTGCTGATAGAAAGAGTAAATGAGTCTCTTGTTATTTCAATCTATCATCCTTCACAGTTTGTGTTCAGTTTGTCAGCTCATTATTTTGGGAATCTGTCAGAATGTAATGCAGGCTTTGAAATGAGTCTCTTATTGACGGATGGGCAGGTTAAACACTAAGTATTATATTGTATATAATACATAGTATGTATTATTATTAAAGTTATATACAATATATACAATATATACAACATTAATAAGTGGATCTCAGGGGAAAAAATAAATAATAAAAATGTATATCACCATTTAAGTGCCTTAGATATTTGAGGGTTATAGACATTGCTTGTACAAGTACTTGTACATTTTTGTCTCATGAATATCATTAACTTGCAGTTAAAGAAGTTGTCTTTAAACCTTTTATTTACGTCATAGAAATGAAGGGAATATGTGATATGTAGCTATTGCTTTTTACATAACAGAAACATTCTGATACATGTTGTTTTAGATGCAGCATCCCAGTAGAGTCAGACATGTCTATCTGCATCCAGAGGCTGATAATTACAATCTTTATCATTGAGGTGATAAACATCTCCAGATTTAGCCCAGCCCTGCCCCATGTTTACCCTCCGCAGTTGAAAATCCATTTTAATTTTGCTTCCCAATGCTGCAGCTGTTTTTTGCCACTTCATGTCAAACGAGAGGCAGAGAGAGCACATGGAAGTGGCAAGCGAGAGAGGGCGGCCGGCCGAGATTGAGAAGCTGTGTGTGTATTTGTGTTTGGCTTCACATCACTTTCTGTCTAATTGCCGCACACACATCATTAGGAGCTTCCAAACAGCAGCACAATACACAGGCAAACGAGTCATTACCAGCTAGGTGGAAATCAATTAATGCCGCATTTTCGGTTTCATTGTGCACATTCTAATTAAACAGGCTGTTTGGAACAGCCAGGCCTCTTTTTTTGTTTCCTGCAGACACACGGGTGCGCTGGCAGGAAGGAATGCTGTTTATTGCCACCAGTAGTTATTATGTTAACAAGACTGGAAAAGCAGAACTCATATTTGGAGTTCTTTATTTTCTCAGAGTGTGTTGTTGATTATCAGCTTTTAAATGACAAAAATGGCTTTTAAAGGTTGTTCACTACCTTGTCTTTAATAGGTTTGTCACTTTAACACCATTTCAGTAGCCATTGCCAATATCAATGAAATTTCACAATACTCACCACTAGTTTTACAAGTCAGCTTGGCACCAGTGTACCAGACAACGCTAGTCGCTAACCGTATGCATAGTTATACGAACACATCAACTTTTATTCATCTGTGAGACAGCGAGTGACTCTAAAGGCGCCATTATAAAATCCACATCCAAATAAATTCAAATGAGGGTGTGAGGGGGGCAGTTAGAGGTTAATGTGCTGATAATTATGAATGCGATTTCCTCTTGGCTAGAACCTGGAAATTGAAAGAGGGGGAGGGATACGGTGCGATCGTATCTAATGCATGAACTAAATGACCAGATACAGGCTGTGGCATTCTCATGCTTCATTAAACCCCGCGCTGCTGTCATCTTCCTCAACAGTTTCTTCCAGAGGTTGCATATGTCACTGCTTAACCAAACACACACACGCTCCCACGCTTGAACATTTTTTTCTCCGTCCTTCCTGACATTTTCTCAATTGACTTCATCTTGACTGAGGCACCAACTGAGGCTTGATTTAGCGGAACTGATGTGTGAAAAGGTTTAGAGCCAACACAAGGCGGTTTGAAATGTGTTTGCTGAGGCTTTAAGAAACAACATAAGTAACCTTGAGTCACTTCCTGTTGATTCCATCACTGGGCTGAGGATGATGGTACTGGACATCTGTTATGAGGGTCACACTCACCTCCAGGGCTGTGAGCGTCTCTGATCTCAGTGAATGTCTTTAGGGAAAGATGTTCTTTTGGTGTTTCAGAAATTTGATTTTAAAACAAGCCCACTCTTTCTCATGATTCAGATGAATATCCCCAGTGCACTGAACTCTGTTAGTCTAATGCATTGATCTTTTTATGAGCGTCTTTTCTGGCTTTGTATTATTGACTAACATATTGTTAATTAAAATATGTTCAGTTGTGAACATCTGAACCTCCATTACTGGCACAATAATCATGGACTAAACAGCAAGACATTGATTGTTTTTCTGTGTTTTGACAACAAATTTCCCAGAAACCTTTCAGTCAAATTGCCTGCATTATGTGCAGCCATAAACATTCAAATTGCATGTGTGCAATTGCATTGCATTGTTTATTACCCATAATCAAGACCCCTATATAGTTTGCATTCCAATGGTAAATCTGAGTCCATATTTCCTCTGGCAGGCCCCTTAACACCTGGAATTAACATGTGTTTCATATATGTACAGAATCTGCATTATTTAGCTGTATTTTAATACCATCTGCAGTTCATCTGCAGTGTGATCAGCAGAAAAACTGAAACAGACACTTGCATATTATATCATTTTACATTCAACAAAAATGTTCCATCATTCACTGAATTTTAGAAGAGAAGAACTTGCAGCAACTTTGATTAAAAAGAAAATTCGGGACTATTGAATTTACCTGCTTTAGAAACATCCCAACAGTGAAGGATTCTTATAGGAATAAGAAGTGAAGGGTAAAACTAATAAGACATAAACGCTTGCACTTGTGTTAAAAGTGATAAGAGTCTCCAACCTGCTTACAGTCCAGTCACTGCATTCTGAATAAATTTACTATTGCTTTGAATGTGGCCCGGCACTTTCCAGCTGTAAATGCCTGTTGTAAATAAGGTCTCAGTCCTTGTTTTCCAGTTCTGTTAAATCCACATTTTACCCTTTTGCTGAAACTTGAGTGTCCAGAAACGAGTGTCCAGATTTCCTCTGGAGAAGCCTGAGGACCCAGAAAGGCTGTGATGTTTTACAACACACATGGTGTTGGTGATGCCCTACTATACAGTTCCTAAATGCAGGCTGATGAGCTATTTGAGATGATATGAAATATTATAAAGTTAGATATAATTAGATGTTTCTATCTTTGTGTTTTAGGAGAATGTTGTGATTGAAATACATGTCATAGTTTTGGCCAGATTCACTGTGAAAAGTGCAGCATTGGCAGAAATGCTCCTGGCACCACAGAGGCTGGACTGAATCACAGCAAGGAGCTGAGATACGAGGGTCTGCTTCAGCACCCATGTGTGCTGATATCAATGGGTTTCGCTTTAGGCCTTTGGTAGTAAATCTCAACATGTCTTTTAACACCCTTAGTTCCGCAATCCACCTTTGATTTATTGTTACAGCATATATCATTTCAACACAGCATGTGTACATGTGGATGCCGGAGGTCCAGCATTTGAAGCTGGGTTTGTTGTTGTGGTAGAGAGAATATACCCCAGTGGTTTTCCTTCAGCCTGTGAAATACATGTGGGCCGTTATTCTGCAACCTGCTATGACGTCAGAGAGACACATTTCACTAAGCTGTTAATGAAGACCTCCACATACAGCTGTCACACAGGAAGTGGACTGACCACATGCGTCTTGTTCAGTGAGAATTGAAGTGATTCATCTGCCTGAAAGTCTGTCGGTGGGCTCCACCACACAATTTAAGACCCTGTTACAGACATTATCTATCTGGATCACATTGTGGAGTTAAGGTGTTTCTTAAAAATCACCTCATTCTTTAAGGTGTAGTTCACCCAGAAATGTCGTTTACCATTATTTACTATGATTTCAAACTATGACATTTTCCTCTATTGAGCACTAACATTTTTAAAGAATGTTGACGGTTATATTTTTAATATAAAGTCAATAGGGACTATTCCATTCCCTGAAATTCAATTTCTGTTTTATTTTCTATTTATATTTCTATGTTGTGTTTTCATTTAGGGGGAAAAAATATCATAGTTTGGAACAATGTGATGAAGAGAGTAAAAACAGACCAATCATATGAATGAGAGCAGGACGAGAACGTCTGTACCGCACACTTCCCACCTCGCGTGTCTCCCAGGAACATATGCTAAATGAAATGTACACTCCTCCTACCCAGAAAACTTGGCACTCGGGTAAAATTGTGTGCCAGCATTTCTTTTTGAAATAATTTTTTGATAGCTCAGTGTGGTTCACACAGCGTGGCTGAACAAAAGTGGTAATGAAGGGGCTTCTTTCCCACTTTGACTCAGTTGATGGTCATAATTACAAAAAGGTCGGAATCAATTGGCACAAATGAAAGTGATTTGTCGCTAGTCTCAGACTAATTACACTGATTAGCACCAGTGATCTGGAGTCCATCCACTCTAACCCTCTCTTGTGCAAAATCTATCATTCTATCAAAGAAAACATGTTCGAGCAACACTCTCTCAGTCAGAACCGCTGAGGCAGCACTTCCTGTCCAGGCCGCTCATTTATCTGCTGCTGGACGGGTTACGAGCGCCACATTGCCCATTTAAAGTCTCGCCTCAGCGTCGCACATGCATTTCACATGTATTATTCAGCATGTGCCTGCGTTGTGAAAAACAGTGTAACCAGCATTTAACCAACCAGAATTTTATTGTATTACTTGTTGTATTTCTTGAACAACACCTGAAGCAGCACAACTGAGACACATAACACATTCCATTGTTTTAACAAATTCATATTTATACAAATGTTTAACTTTAAATAATTGAGCAAGAACTTGAAGATTAGCATGCCTTAATATTTTTTGCTGTATCACAATTGATTAAATGAATCGTGAAATTCCATTGCTGATTGCATTGACTATTGAACTGTATAACACAGTAGTACAGTTACAATCCAAATAAGAAGGAAAATGATTAATAGTTTACTGAAGTTCTTTCTCCACTTTGACTCAGCAGAGAGCCTGCATGTCTGTGGGTGTACGTGTGTGCGTGCAAACGTGCACGTTTTAAACTGATAAGTCTGCTGTTCCTGTGTGGCTGTCAGCTCCAGTCACTAAGTGAAGTCCACCTCGAGACATCTTATGTGTCCTGCTTTTAATGAAGAAAGAAGAGCTGACACCAGCAAAAGGTTTAATTGGGTCACTAATTAAAAGAGCTGCTGTGTCTGGCTGTGAGGATTAAACAGTGACACAGGCAGGACAGATGAGAGGACGCTGAAGCCCCATGGCTCCGTGGAAGAGCTCAGACTCTCTGCTGAATGAAATGAAGTCAATTATAAGAAGCAATAGCTGCTACTTTCTGTCTGAATGTTGTGCTGGAAAATGCATTGGCCTGATCTCACCTGGGAAATCTTACTGCTGATACTTCTGATAAGAATTTCTGAAGCTTGATAACATGCCCATCTAAATCCAGCTCTCGTCTGTTGCAGTGTGCAACAGTCTTAACTCATATATTTGAGATGAGATGTGCCGGAACTGAATGCTGAAGCAATATTCATTAAAAGACATTTCTCAGGTTAAATAGAATTTGGGTTGAGCTCTATTGACGGCATCTGTGAAAAATAGTTCCACTCACCTTCAGTTTACAAAAACAAACCAAATACTTTACAGTAATGCACTTACAGTGGAAGTATATGTGGTGAATAAACAGTAAGTGCTTTTGTTAAAGCGCTTTTGTGCTTTTGTACAGCACCAGCATTTCACTAACCCTTGCAGTGTTATGACTAGATTTCCAAACTTGGATGATAATTGTATATTTTAAATGTTTATTCCAGTGCTGTACAATTACACCCATCATTTTTTATTGCAAGTGCATTACTGCAAATCTGTTTCTTGTTTTCTTTTCTTTCAAACTGAGAAATAAGTCAACAGAGATGTTGTATTAAACAAGAAATACTCCTCAACAAGATTAATTTCTGTTACATTTGGGAAATACATCAGCAGAGTGAGCAATTACGTTTCTCTTTCTCCTTGTCTCTTTCATTTTCCCTCTGTTCCCCTTTTTCCTTTTGGCTCAGTGACTTAACATCAGATCACATGTTCAGGCTCTTGAAAATCTGCGATCATTCTGTCACAGTGCCCTTCTCTCCATCAGTCACAAGTAAATGAAGGTCCCCTGAATCCATCTGAGCGATTGAGCCGAGCCCTTTGAGAAACTGCCCAGTGATGACGTCTGAACAGGCGGCCTGAATCCACCGTTCTGATTGTTGTTGATTACACTGAAACGAGTGTATGAGACGGGCGGATTCTTACAAGAATCAATAGGCAGTAATTAAAAAATCAGTTTAAGAAATGTTGAGAAATAGTTATTCACATGCATCTGTGTATATAGCACAATGTCCCTTAATTAGCTTGAGGAAATATGTAACGTTAATTACACACTCATTTTACTACATTGATGTAGTCTTTTATAAATGTGTCGGTTATCTCTGACACTGATTTAATAAAGCCTGTAATGAATCTGTCCAACGAATGAGAACATTACCCTAATTTTCCATTTATTGTTACAAGCACAGGAATGAAGTTCTGACCAGGCGAGATTTTAATTGTTTTTTAAAAGTGATTAAAAGTGAGAGCTGTTCAGGTCATGTACCAGAGATCATAAGACCATCCACACACCACCTGATCAGCAGTGTTACCCTGCTAGTAATTGTCAGCAGTGAACTGACATCCCCACTAAATGCAGGTGTGAACAACAGAATGCTGTCTTTTGACTGGCTGAGACTTAATGTTTTATATGTTTTATGTTGCAGACTTAAAGGTGCAGTAAGTGATTTCTGTGAAACCCTGATGGAAATGTAAAAACAATACCCAAACAAAAATGTTGTTAATATTTGCTATAGATGTCTGTTCTGTGCATGTGTTTGCACAGATCGTAACCTTATAACACACTCATAGCCAATTAGCAATAGGGGGAGAATCCGTCAGCTGTAAGTTGTTACCTGTGTTGCATTGCATGTTTTATTATTTTGAGGGCCGGACATTAGAAGGGAGGGGATATCAAGAGCATTTCTCAGAAATCACTTAATGCACCTTTAAGCAGCATAAACTAGAGTTTCTCAGGCCAAATTGGACATGCTCACTTCCATGTTTCCAACACCCCTGCTGGTGGACTCCTACTACAGTTGGATATTCACTGTTTTTAAAAAAGAAGACAAATAAGAAATTAGCGCTTCAGTGCGAGGGCTCATTCTAGCCTTGTCTTAGTTCACTGACTGTCTTGTGTCATGCTGGACAGAGTCTCTGTTGCTGCTGCCCTAGTTCACAGCAGTATAGAGTCAGTGGGGGTCGAGTCCCAGTGAGTTTGCCCCTTCCTGCCCCTCTGTCCTTCCATCGCACTTGCAGAGGAAACGGCTGCCTGGATGCTGGTTCACTGGAGCTCTGCAGCTCAGGGCGAGAAAGCTTTCCCGGCCAGCACTGCAGCTGGACGCCTCAGTGTGCCCGCTGGCACTGCCCCCTTTTTCACCAATGGAGTGAAAGAACAGAAAGAGAGAGAGAGAAAAAGCAAGATGTGCTTGAGTTACCCCAGGCCTCAAATACTCTTATGTCCCCTTCACAGTGTTTCTCAAAGTAGGGCAGCTCGTCCACGTCTCTGTGACACTGACTGTCCAACGCTGAGGGGGACTCGCTAATACACTCCACAGAGTGCACTGCTGATCAGGTAGTGCACCTTACACAGAAGGGTAATTCAGTGACCCAGCACACACCTGAAAACACAATCTGGTCACTCTGTAACAAAGTATATTTAAATATGTTTAAATTAAAATAAATACAAATTTAAATGTAATTTTATATCAAAGCAAAGGATAGAAATAAAGATTCACATTCACACTCAGTTTTTTTTTATCAGTGTTGGCCTTGAATGTAAGGTACTGAAACAACAGTGACTGACAAAAAAAACGGTATTGCTATTTTTGTTGTTATTTCATCGTTAAATCGTGATTTGTCATGAAAAATGTAGAGGTAATTGCACAAACGACTTGGCTTTCAGCGATATAATAGGTTGGGGGCATCCACTAAAACATGTAGTGGATCACCAGACCCGGATTGTTCCATCACATATTAAGCCCTGGCCTTGTCACTGCTGGGCTGCTAAGCGTTCAGCCATGAATGGCATGAATCAAAGGCAGTATGAAGTGGAGTGTGTGTGGCTGGATGTAAAGTCTTCTTGCTCTGTCCTTGAGCACTCAGATGTGTGTGTACATGTACATGTACATGTACATGAGTGTGTGTGGCTGCTCTGATGGAGGACAATAGCTTTAGCAGGAAGTAAATCACAGGCTCAGGTCTTTCTCTCTGCCTGCGGGGAGGGGAAAGAGAGAGAACGTGCCACACCGCAGCCACACATTATTCAGTACAAACTATTTTCTCAGTGTCAACTTGTTTATGATAAACTGTTGGTCCACTCTGTTTTTTTAGGGTTAGAACTGGTTGCACGCTGGCTGGTGAGCTTTATGATCATCTGCAATATAATATAAGGTTTGATTTAACTGTCGAAATGAGTGACCTAATATTTTATCACAAATAAGAAATATCAGATAAATAATTTCATTGTCATAGAGACATTTATTAAATATTGGCAGTTGAATAGTGGATTTTGGCTGCTGGTTACGAACATCAAACGGCTTTGCTTTAGCAGGGAAATGCTGTCTGTGTCTCAGAGGTCTGAGCCAACATTCCATTAAGATCTTTACAGGGTCCGTCACGCTGCGCTGGTTTCACAGCCTGTTCTGATATGAGACCTGCTCGATGTCGGTCTGTAAACAACCTCCTCTAATCTGTGTTGGAGGCACATAAACTGTCATCGTAATCTTTTGTTATGCATTAAATTCAGAAATTCTACAGTCATGAAATTCCAAAGCGATTCACACGTTACTGAAGGAAATGGATGGTAATGATTATTATCATGATGGTTTTGTTTACGTGTAATAAATTAAATATAAATCACTTGGGTAAACATTTTGTCCCGCTACACTGGGGGTTTTGAACCCTTTTCACTTGGCACCCCAGCTAAGCAAGACACTTTATCCCAGTCCTCTACCAGTAATTCCTAGTAATGCTGTGTATATTTGGACATAATTTGTGAAATTGTAGCAAAGATGATGAATGATTTGGGTCAAAAAAATGTGAAAGAGTAATTGTGTTGATCGTAAATAAATACTGAACTCGCGTTTGCTAGAACAAGTGGGTGTCTTACTTATTTGACCCAGAGACAGAATGAAACCAGATGAACTTGTAGCTTGACAAAATAAAAAGTGTTAATACGACAGAACAACTACTAAAGAGGTGTAGAACACACACACACGCATATTTACCTGCTCACTGTCCATTTTAGCCTCTGTGAAGGTCAGGGAAATGGTACAGATGGCCTTTTGCACAAAATCAGCAATATTTTAAAGTGCAGTCAAATGCACACATATGGTTTTAAACTCGCTTGGCTGCCCCCCCACAACACATCATTAATTTCTTTTATTCTCACTCTCGTTACTCCAGTCCGACTTTATCTCTCTCACACACACACTTTCACGCACTGACCTTCACACCCTCATAGAAAGTGGCTCATATGTGGTCTGTACTATCCATGCAGTTTCCACAAATCAGTCTCTCTTTCTCTCTCTAACAGACGGTAGTTTTTAAATGCTCTCTCTCAGTCTGCTCAGCCTCACATCTGTGATTCATTTATGTCACTGAACTAATTGCACCTGATACAAATTAGGGGATTAAATAAATGGTTTAAAATGGCACCACATTTTCACCAGACACAATGGCTTGGTATTTCTGCGGCTGCAGTTTTCCAGCTCCACAGTTTCTTTGTGAGCAGACATGACCTTGTCTTCAGTGAAACCATGAGTGAATTATTGGTGTTGGCAAAACTCTGCCACCCACACTGAGAAAAAAGACAGTTTATAAAGATCTTTTATTCTTGAGATTGATGTGCACACACAGGCCCAGCCTGGTGCAATGATTAGATTTGCTGTTTTTACATAAGAAAAGAGACCAAGTCACCATCTGTTCAATATTGTGAACTTTACATATATACAGTTATGAAACACGTATATATTTTTGTGTGGGTGTTACACAACTGTATATATAATGTTTGCGATTCCCTCTGTACCAGCTGCTGTGAAATCTGGAGGGATTCGTGTTTTAGGGAATCCTTTCATTTTCTCATCATGTCTGGCTCATGCTCTGTGCTGCTGTTTCATCACACACCATCTGCTGAGCCTGGATGCCTGTCCATCACACACAAACACACTTTCATTCACACACACTTTCATTCACACACACCAATGTACAAGCAGTCATCTAGCACGCAGTGGCCGTCCAGTGTGAGAACTAACCAATCTCCCACGAGGAGAGCGTAGAGTAGAACAAACTTGTGACACAAACCTGTGAGCCATCCGAACTGAATCTTTTACTCAAATGATCTGATCTACATATTTTATTAATGTGACTGCACTTATATTTTGTTACTCCTGCACTTACAGTGCTGAATGATTGTCAGCGCTAGTCACAGATCACATGATGAGATTGACTTTATAATTAGTTCTGATCATGAGTGAGTGAACAGATAGACACACAGACAGACAGACACACAGACACACAGACAGACACACAGACAGACACACAGACAGACACACAGAGTGTGAGTGTGCACTCAAGGCACTGCTGTTTCAGATCTGTGATGTCAGCAGTAGGATGAGACGTTGGATGCTGGGAATGTGTGATGTGAAGTAATGTTTATCTTGATAATGTAAGCGCAGTTAAAAGCACAGTTAAACGTCAAATCTACAGCCATGAGTCACACTGTATGCCCGTATATCTCTCTCTGCATCTACATCACTGTTGTTTTAACCCTTCTGGCTCTTCCATTTAGTTATTTTTTAAACCCCTGTTGATTTGGCTGAGCGCCTGCAGCCAGTCAGGACAGACTGTTTGTTTTCACTCGGGTCAGGATCCTGTTGTGTACACTGCGTGTCAAGAACATGTGAATGTGTCTTTTATTGAGGTGTAATTGTTATCATTTAAATGGGAAGATAAACAGTGACGGTGTGCATAAGCCCTGCTATCTGCAGAATCACAGAGAGAGAGAGAGAGAGAGACATGTGGTTAGAATTAGGCAAGGGAATGTAGGAAGCCGGGCACAGCCAGTCTTCCTGCAGGGATATTAAAGAAAGAAAGAGAAGAGAAAGAGCATCTGAGCTTGAGCAATGTGATATCAGCTCAGTGGAAGGAAAACAAAGTTCTTTAGGCCTGCAGCCATTCCTGTTATTAAAACAGTATCAAGGTTTTATTGAATTTCACATGTTTAGGTTAGGAGACGCGCAGACGTTCCCGTCAGTTCAGGGTTGAGCAGGAATTCCTGACAATAGCTTTGCAGGACATTGAGATCAGCCATCAACAGTTTTGCTTTACATTTAGTGTGCAAAAACCTGCGTCTTATTCACAAACACAATCCACATGAAACATGCACTGAGACAGCGCTGTGCTGAATTTAAATTTCATTTCATGATGTTAGATTTAGGCTTATTATAAGATGTCTTATTCTCAGAGCTTGCCCGCTGTTTGCAAGCTTTTAGGTGTTATGGTTGGGAATTTCTTTTCAGGATCAGGTAATCTTGTGATTTTCCAGCACGTTGCTCCTGTTAAGCAGACAGCAACACGCTCCTCAACTATATCACATACACACAAACTGCTTTTAATGTCACAGCCAGTAACTAACAGATGTTCACGAGGGACTCTCTGTTTTCTCTCATCACTTATCAAACATAAAACTGTGAAAGTGGTGTGAAGCTGTGAAGCCAGAGTCATTGGTTATCATGAAGTCATGTTATACCTGGGAGCTAAACTCTAGTGACTTGTGACAAAACATACTAGTGTCTGTACACTGACAATCCAGATGCTTGATATGAGCAGATCATTTTCATAATATTGATACTTTTAATACATAAAGATAGAAATACTGTTTTATTATTTATTTACCATGAAAATGAAAAGGATGTTTTTGTAATGCTAGATGTGAATGTGGGCTGGAATTGAGCTTCTGGGAAGAATTAAACCTTTCAAATGGCTTTAGACAACAGAGGAAGTATTTTGAACTATTTTTATTTTACATTTTTGGAACTTCACAGCCTTTGATTACTTTGAACTTGTTATATGGGAATGCGTTTCATGGGAAAATAACAGCATAAAGGGTTTGGAACAGAATGAGAGTAAGTACTGACAGAGTTTTGTATTTTATTATTTATTGAATTATTTGTTTAGCACATATCAAACGCTTTGAAGTAAAACTAATATAATGTAGAATGTGCTGAGTGTGTCTTTTCGTCTTTTAAAAGTTGTTTTAGAGGAACTGATGCATGACTGCTTCATCAGAGCTTGATTTACAGTGTATTTAATATGAGATTCATCCCCATATTCTGTGAATCAGTGTCATGTCAGAAAGCCATTAAACGATCTGACACTGTTCGTTGCGTCAGATCATTAGCAGGTTGAATGTTTTACCCCGCTATCACCAACCAAAAACAAGTTTAGTAAACTCTGTGACAGAAATAAAATGAGACATTGCTGCCCATTACATTATAAATTAACGCTCCTCTGTGTTCATTGACACAGTTGTTCATCATTGTGTTCAGCCAAACAAATCCACTTACACATTGTCTGCCCAGGAAATTCACTTAAGGGAAAGGGTTAAAAGTGAGCAATGTAACCACATTATTTACCCTGAAATCTACACTTGCTCCCCACAGTATGAGCACTGGAGCCAAAGCGAGTGAATGAAAACTCATGAGTAGCGCAGCTTCACAGATTCAGCTGCATTTTAACCACAATGCATTTCTGCAGGCTCTGCCCATGGCCACTTTTAATGAAGACCGTATTCACTTTATGGTGCGTGGAGGGAGGAAGGATGTGTAGTCTCGAAGGAGACAAATGTCTGTATTTCATCCCTTTGTGCAGTTCTAGCATTGTTGACAGAAAGATGAGCTTGGCCTCTGTCTTGTTGAATATGTTGTATTTGGAGCATTTTGGGCTACCTTGTGAAAATGTTTCTGTATTCTCAGAGGACATAAATACATTATATTTAGGATTCAGCAGAATCCTAATAAAGCAGGCTCTCAGAACTGTGTGTGGTGTGTTTGGGCATGTTTCCAATCTCATCCAAAATGGATCACCTAATCAAAACTTGGACAAATAGAAGCAAACTGTGTTGTGTCTGGGTTATCATTTTTACTTAATGAAACAGCATACAACCCTTTTATCTTCCCAAGTTCTTGTTTTGGTTCCTATAAAGTGTGTTTACAGTGCATATGTACATCTGATCATTTCTGCAGATCTTTGGCATTGTGAAAGTCCTGCTGTATCTGATCTGAACTTCCATTGTTATGTCCAGAGGTTAAGCTTACATCTCCACTCTTCTTGATCTGAGGGACAGATTGTGTTTAATGCCCAGGGCCTGTATGTGGCCCGTGTCCACCTGTGATCATGATGCCAAGAACATGGACAGATAACAGAGCTGAACTCCCACAGGGGGCTGGACTAATAACAGCACTGTGAAATGTAATTATGTAAATGAAACATTCATTACAGAAAGGAAGGGACACACCAGTCTTATCAGCTGGAAATAATGCACCAATGTTGGACTGAAATCTGTTTATGTCCTAGCGTTAATTGATGGTGTTGACAGCTTGAATCTGAGTATTGGAGGCTTGGAGGCTATGTGAGACTGGAGGCTTACGATCTACGTGAGGACAGCCGGTCACTGCACCATCCCATCATGTTGTTCATGCAAGACTGATTCAAACTGGGCTTGAAGAAGAGCTAGTGCAAATGGCTGCCCGCTCGCTCTTTTATTACCTTTTAAGCGATTCTAATTGTCTGCTAAGTGCTCTGTCTGCTGTTACTCCGACAGATGGAAGATGAACCCTTAATCCTCATTCTGGAGACCGTCCCACTGCTTGGGTTGGAGGGGCCTCCATCAGCATTTTCTCTTAGTGTCTAAAATCTCTTTCACACACACGCGCACATGGAACTTTTACCCCTCAGATGTCTGTAAATGTCTTCTGACAGCTGGGCTGGCTGCTGATTTTACTAATAGTCTTTAACCTTGTGTTAATGATGCTGTCTAAACCATGTCAGCTTAACAAATGTGTTTAGAAACCCATTTGAGGCGCCCTCCCTCTAAAAGTTGGCAGTTTTGGTGGATTCGGTCTGATGAGAGATTGGCAGAATCTGATGCCTCAGATGGGAAATGCTTCATTTTTGGATAACAGATTCTTGCTATTAGAGAGGAACAGCTGGCATGCTGGCAGTTTTCAGAGGCTCTTTGTACTTTGAAATTTGAGTTTGGATGTCTATGTAAAAATACAACAATAAAGCTAAAAAATGAACGCAATACACTGATCTGTTTTTTTAAAGGGGAAGTATAATTTATCCTGTTTTGTTTTGTAAAAAATTAAAGAGAAACAATTTTTTTTAAAGAGGTTACCTGAATAATTCTCCCACCTGTCATCAGTCAGCCCCTAAATTTACATCATTGGTTGAGCCATTGTTGGAATATTGGGATTATCAAGGCATTCAAACAAGCGGCAGTGTTTACAGTATTTGGGGAAATCATATTTTGAAGTGTTTACTTAGTTGTCGCTGTGTTTCAGGCTGTGATATTAGAAAGTATTTTAACATAAAGGTGAAGTGTGTATTTTTTAACAACGAATGCTGAATTACAGTCACGTCAGTTCATAGCCATGAAAAGAAGTCAATTCTCTGACACTGTGTGAGTTTTCTTTTCATATGTGACAAAGGAAGTACAGAGTTCCTCCACACAGTGATCCTACAGCTGTTATTTTTCCCTCTGGATGGGGAACAGGGTTACTGTGGTCATTTCCTGTCTGTGTGATATGGGCTGTGGTGGGGAAAGCTGTCTGCTGCTCTGCCTGAAGTCTCGCACAGTGACATCCTGCCATCTGTCTGTGACGTGTGCTGCAGATGTCTGAGGACGGACACCATGCCAGCTAGTATGGCAACCTGAGGGCACGCAGCAGGTATCAACAGATCAGCAGGAACTAGTTGGGCTAGTCGCTGTGTTTACAACAGTGTTGAAGTGAATTTGTGAGTGTAGACATACAATTAAAAATGTGTGTGGGGGGGGGAGGGACCGGACATGAGGGGGTGTTACCTAACCAGAAATCCCTAAATCATAAAACCAAAACCTCCTTTTGGGGACATTCTCAAATGTGGAAAAAAGTGTGTTAGAGTGTGGGTTATAGGTTTTAGTGTTTATTTAGCTGTTTATTAATACAGTAGAAGTCTATGGAATGTCCCCAAGTAAACATTTGTGAAAAATCTGTGTGTGTTTCAGAAAATGAGCATGTCCTCAGTTGCTGTGTTATGCCTGTCGGTTATTCATTGTTTACTTAACCCACTTCAGTCTTTTAGGAGGTTTTTATTTTTTCTCAGCACTGTTTAGCATTGTTTAGCCAGTCTTGTCTGAATTAAGAAAGGATCAGAGTAAAGATGAGAGGAAGAGATACAGCAGAATTAAGAGAACTGGGGCTACAGAGATAACCAAACGAAGATCACCTCTAGGAAGTTAATTTCACCTGCACATGCCGACTGCATGAAAGAGAAGTTGGTTGTTTTTCTCTTGAGGAAGGAACACAACATTATTAGACATAATGTCCTTTGTCAATGCTCAGAACTGATGTACTTAGCTCACCTTTCTTTTGTCATGAGAACATTTATTTTGGCTAAGTCCCATAACCCTGGTTATCAACAGCTTGCATCTCGTATGCATTAGGTCTGCATCAGGCTTCTTTACTAGCTTTCTGTAGCTTTCTTGGCATTTAAAGACTTTGTGCCACTGTTTGCATCTGTGTTTGTGCTGATCTGGAGTCTGCAAGCCATCAGCATTGATGGTTTTTGACATTGTTGGGGTCGTATGCTTCATGAATCACATATGAATCGGTCAGTATTTTTTTGCACTTGCACACGTTGCGCTGTGCCCTTGGCCTTATATCTGATTACTTGCCTTCCAAACCTAAAAACCAGAAGGTTCAAGTTCCTCTCCAAATACAGTGATCCCCACCTGCCCAACTGCTAGGGAATAAAACCACTGTCAGCAGTCTTTCAGACGAATGAAAAACGTTTTTCAGATTGTTGCTCTGGTATGGTGCCGGCACGGTGTTCGGATTGAGTGTCAGGCGTTTAAATGAAAAACAGGAGTCTTTATGCAAAGTACCGTAAGGCTGCATATATGATATTTCTGCATGCCATGCCTGTGTCTACTCTGCCATAACTGTATAAGCGATGTTTCCTCTTTGAAATACAGAGGAAGAAAGCAGCTTTAATCTGCACCTCGCCAGGATGAAGAAATGTCACTGTGAAGAATAACTAATACATTAGAATATTGTCCTCTGTCTCTATGCAAATGTATGTTTATATTTGACTGGTCGTGCATTTACTCAGTGAATGTGATGTTCTATGCACTTCAGTGTAGCTGGCAGAAGAAAAGTGATGTGCTGAAAAAGTAAGTGGTTACAGGTCAGTAAAGTGTTGCTGTACTGAAAGTGTTTGTGTATGCACACAATACTCAAGAAGTAGAGAAACAGCATAGTCCAATAAAAGTAACGTTGTTTTAAATACACGAGGTTTGTATGTCTTTCAGTGTTATTTAGAGTAGTACAGTACTGTGCAGCAAAGGTCATAAATGCTTCACCAAAACAAAGGTTTAAGAATTTTTGTTCATTCATGGATATTTCCTACTGATACACTTAAGCCAAGAGTATATTATTAAAAATTTGTTTGGTGAAGCATCTCATGTACTGCATTTTTTAAAATGACACGCATCCTTTACAGAATTTGAAGGGTTGTCATCTGAAGTGTGATCAGTAAATAAAGGAACAGTGCTGTCATGTCGTAATGTCAGTTCAGCAGTAATCAGTTGCACCGGTCTCTCTTATAATCCACTGTTATTCCCTGATGTGACCAGTTACTCTTCTGTTGTTCTCAGCAGATGCATGCATGTGAAATGACATTCATGATGGGTGTGCTTGTCTTAATACAGCCCATGCCTGAACACACTGCCTGAAATGTAATACTTTTTCTTTATCTTTATTCCCTTTGGACATGGTGACCCAGTTCAGTTGGCACTGAAGATGATTTGAGGGTGTCCACCTGGATTTAGTTAAGGGGTGTGGAGTCTCTCGTCCCTGCACACTCTGCCCCATCCCTCCTCCCTCCTGGCTCTGTTTAAAGTGGCCATTTGCCAAGTAAAGATGAATTACATTTAATTATTTTACCATTCATGCATCAACAGGGGCTGTTCTTATAGATCTGGGGTATTAAGTTAGTGTGGCTTACTCTCAGTGGAGACGAGCCAGATACATGACAGAATATATGCACACTCTCTCTCTCTCTCTTAAACTACCCCCAACCCTGTACCCACTGGCCCGTTATTCCACTGGTCTAATTAATCCCCAATGTGGCGCTTAATGCTGTGTATTTAACAGGAACATTAATTAGTGTTTTGGGTGCATATATATTACTGAGGGATCATGTCACTGTGTATTTGAGGTTAACAGTAAACAGTAGGTAAACAGTAGTGGGCTACCCACCTTCATTTACAAGCATTAACTGGGCTTAAGTGCTCTTGTTTACAACACATGTAGAATGTACCTGATGTGTATCACTGAAAAGGGCCCCTGAGCATCACACCTGTGTCCCTGACATCCCCGGTCCTTGTAAAGAGTCAGGAAAGCAGATCGGAAAGAGAAAGAGATTGGACCAATCATGAACACACTCTTTCTGTCAGTCATTGTGTAGGTTTGTTTTTGCTATCATGAAGGGCGGGTTTTAGAGAGTGGGTGTGTGTTGACTGGCACACTCGTGATGTCTGGAGAAGCTGGCATTCATAGCTTGCATTAAAAAGTGTTTTTTCTTTAGCAGTTGGTTATAAAAATTATTCCACTGGACAGCCAATGAAAAACACTGCCAGAGACGCCTGAGGGAATCGATTTTTCAGCAAGGTCCAGACCAAGACAGATTCACTATTGATTAGGGGGTTTGTGGGGTTGTCGTGGCATACTGAGGGTGAGAGAGAAGGTTGAATGGATGCGTCATAAATCGCACACCACCATTTCACATGCCCTCAGGATTACTGATGCCCTACATGTCCATCAAACTCCCTGTGAAAATACAGCCTGTTTGTGTCACCACCTGACAGGAAATGGCTTGACATGTCGGGGCATCTGCGGTAATGCTCGTAATTAAACCTCCAGATGAGCAGACGGTGCCATGAGACCTCTGAGGTCTCTGATGCTCTGCTTTCTGAATCTGCACCTGTGCTGGAGTCACATGATACTAAACTGTTATGTTTAAATCATTACCTGCTCCTGGACTAGTAAAGACGTTTTTAATGTTTCAGACATATCCCGTGGCTGATAGTAGGTTAAGTGGAGAAATGCATGAGTCAATTGCTGCTGAGCTCTGTAACCTTTAACACATGAATGTTTCTGTGTTGTATTTTAAAAAGGATTTCTGTGAAAGGATGTAGCAGACTTTTGCTTAAAGTTAACTGATTATTTAATATACATAATAAACAAGATGGAAATAAAGAGCTAAATTGGGCTATATTTAGCATTATGAATATCAATTAAAACAATATTTCCAATACAACTGGGATATTTAGTTTGTTACCTGTGTTACAAGTGACTGTTGACTTGGTCACCTAACTGAGATAGTAATAAAAGAAAAGAAATATACTGTTCATTTCCAAAGTTGTGAGTTTATTTGATGCAGTATTTTAAGACATATATTATGATACTGGTAACAAGAATGACCTGAGTTTTACTGAAGGGTAAAGATCTCATTGAAATGAGCTGTCATTAATCTGCTCATGGATGTTAATCAGGAATTATATTCAATGTCCCATTATTTTCATTATGTATCTATGGTGATTCCATTTACTTTGAGTTTCTTTTAAAAGTAAACAATACAGACTGTCTGTATGGATTGTCTGTGGCATACTCAAACGCAGATCAAACATTATGAATGTTAAATGGTCTCTGAGTACAAGTGTTTGAAAACTGCAGACTGATTGCAGTATTTTAAGTGGGTACTTTAACTTTACTCTTCATAAAGGGATCATTTACATCCTGTCTTCTCGAACCGCCAGCTCAGAAGCACTCGAGGGTCACTTTCGTTAACAGTGTTGTGTGGCGTGTTGATGGAATCTGTCTGCAGCAGAGGCTGTGTGTGTGTGTGTGTGTGTGTGTGTGTGTACAAATGCACAAATGTGTCTAACACGTAGGTTCATGTGCAATCCAACACGCTTGCTTAGTTATTTCAAGAGCCTCTTTTCAACCTGTTTTCCCTGGCTCATCTGAATAAGCAGTAGAGAAACCAAACATCAAAGAGAGACCCTCCAACCCAGACAGACTCTAAACCGACAGAGCGCTCGGAGTCCTCGAGCCCTCTGTTTAACTGTCAGCATGTTAGTTTGCTCAGTCGAGCTATGAAAGCAGTGCTGCCCACCACTTAGAATTCTAATTGGATCTGCTTTCTGAATTCATTATTGCTTTAGTGCTTTAGTTATTGGACGTTTTGTTTGCTCATAATGATTCTGAAGAGGCAGAAGAAAACAACAAAGGCCCAGCAGGAGGCCCTACAGCATGGAGAGAAAGGTAGAAGATAAAGAGCGAGAGGAGGAGAGACAAAAAGATCTCGGGTGTGATTGGCTTGAATGCTACAAGAGATCTCATTCATGATTTAAATGGACAGAGCTTTGTTTGGCCCAGCCTGGAGGGCAGCTGAAGCCTGCAGATCAGAGCATATTACACAGAAGGCTTATGATAATAAAGACGTGCAACATTTAATAGAAACAGAGAGAGAGAGAGAAGTTTTATATTCTGGCTAGATGCGTTCAACAGATCAGGCTGTAGTTCTGATATATCACAATACCAGTCAAAACATACTGACACTGCTTCTGATGACATTTTAATCTACTTTTCATATAAACAGAGCTGTTGCCAAGACTGTACTAATTGTACTGTACTCATTTAATTAACATTGCATACATTTTTGAATGATTCTCTTCAAGCCTATTCTTAGGCTTAAAGAACTTTTAAATGGACTTTATTATATCTTTTAACTGCTTTACACTTGCCATGTAAAGCATGTTGAATTACCCAGCGTATGCATTAAATGGCCTATATAAATAAACTTGCGTATCATAAAGAGTTATGAGTTATCTTGATATAACTCAGACCACTCATTTATGTGGTTGTTGGCTATCTCCTTCATGTGGCAATAGTTAGCAGTCCAACACGATGAAAAGGAGGTATTGCTCTTTATGAAATATCTTCTTTTTGAAAGTCATGTTTTTGGAAGGGAATATATACAAGGGGACATCTGTCTTGGTTTCACACACTTCCAAAGCTTTATTCACAGAACTCGTTCTGCTACAGTGTTATGAGCAAATTTCCATCCAGTGCTTGTGTATAAATCATCTGTGGTTTGAGCATGAAAAACAACAACCTGCTTTTCAGATTAAACTTTAACCTTAATAAAGATACACATTCAGCACAATGTCTTGCACTGATTGCATTCCATCTCCCTAACAGGTATAATCTTGATTATATTTAAGCCTTAGAAATATCTTAAACTTCAGATATTTACTAAGCTTAACACCTAACAAACGCTACTAGGGGCACCTTAGCTTCATATTTATGGCTAAGTGTGTCTCCCGGGGCCTGTAAGGTTAGTCGATGACCCACTCCTCACTCGGAGGGACTGAACAGGTTTTCTTTTTTCAGCCAGTAGCACTGAAAGCAAACAGCACTTTAATGAAGCCCTTACATTTTAGGGGTCTGGTTCCCAATTATATTTTAGTTAAGAGCTCAGTGGCAAGCGCGGTGCAGACACACGGTTATTTCAGAGCCGGTATTGTTTGAAAATCAAGTTCTGAGCCCTTATAGAGTGAACCACAGCAAAAGAGAAGTAATAGATTGAGCCAAGGACATGTGAAACACGCGTCCCTTTATAATGAGTTTGCTAATACCCTAATGTCCTACCCTAAAAAAAACCTCCTTGCCTCTAGTTCATCTTGTGTCTAGTAACAGAATACAATGTCCGCTTGTAAATTTAGCTTTGTAGACTTGGCTTGTCTGCTCGCACGGCAAAATGTTCAATGCTCTCGTCCTTTTGTAAGTCACTTTGGATAAAAGCGTCTGCTAAATGACTAAATGTAAATGTAATACCGGTCGGTTGGTTGAGGTGTTATAATGGTGACAGGTAGTTTGTGGCGGGAGATGTTGATTAGCATTAGCAATGGATAAGAGAAGCATATCTTTCTATTCATCAGATAATATTTGCCAAGTTACTTACAATACCCATTTTTTCCAAGGTCCCTTATTAATAAAGTTAAAACAGGAGGTACTACAAATTACTGTGTAAAACACAGACTGTTCAGAGTCTCCCACCTTTGACACCCAGAGCTGAAGGACCTTCTCTTGATCTTCCAGCTGCTAAAGTCTCATCCACCCAGTAGTGTCTGTGATCTGGGTCTGGCTTGTAACTCTACAGGAGCTTTTGATCGCGGTTGCAAGACTTCTCGCAAGATTTGAATGAATTCCTCTGGCAGATCTTTTTTAGATCGAATCAAATATTTCAGATGCTTCAGAACGACTTGCTGGAAACTTGTAATGACTCTGAATGTGCAGATAAACACACACAAACTTGTCTAAAGTGCAGATATTATTGGTGGTTCGTGGCTGCACCTGTCAAATTGATGGATGCAGAACATGGCCATATGTATTTCCCAAACATGCCTGTAAAATGTAATGAATGACAATTTAATGGATTTGAAGTGTAACTAGTTTAAAATAGTTAAATTTTAGTTTCATTTGGGCTGTTTTGAACCTCTAAGGGACTTTCACAGTAGATGAAACATTCTTCCCTAAGACATCTTTTGTTTAAGACAAATCAAGCTCCAGTATTTCTTGTTTTAGCGGGACACAATCTTCTTCATCTTCCCCTGACAGCCTGCCCACAAGATAAGCTAATTGAAGAAATGTTCCCTATTCAGTTTTTGTGTTGTGCTACTGTCCTATCAGAATGTGTAGAGGCTGCTCATCCATTCTGATGCAGAGCGGGAAAATAACGCAGAGGCTTCGTCATAGAAATGATTGTGTGCAGATGAGGGGACAACAGAGCCGCCACCACTCACCCTCACAAACACACACTTGACATTTACTGCTGTGCTTTCCACAGTAAATTTATGTGTGGAGAGTATGATTTTATCCTCACACATCATCACAGGCCAATGGAATGTGTTTCCACACACAGGAATCTCACAGGACTTCTGAGCAGGTTCCAGAGCGGAACTGGAAAGATTGAGATTGAATTAACCCTGGAAAACATGCAACAGAAATAGATTTAAAGTAATTGATTTTGTGATGTTTTATGGAAAGAAAAAAGACAAAAAATGTGTGTAATACAGTCAATAATATTGGTTGAAAATTATACAGTATGCAATACTTGGTGAGTCTGATTTCCACCCATAGTACTGATTAGTTAATGTTAATAATTAGAGATTGGTGATTAGTGAGTATTATTATTAGGGCAGTGTGTCTAAAAGAATAAAGGCTAAGAAACACTATTTAAAAGATGCAAAACCTTTCCACAGAGGAATCCATGTGGGGAAAATTATAGTTTGGTTTTGTATCTCCCTGGTTGGTCTTAACGCTAGTTCTGATCCCTCCGTCTTTCCACACCAACACTCAGTCCTGCAGGGTTTCAGGAGTGTATTAAGACTTCTGTTAACTCACTGCTCTCATCCAGTGTGCAATCCCCTATTCTCTCAAGGAAAAGGCGTGCCGAGAGGGATAGGCAGGACTATCAGTCACCATACCATTAAACCTGAGGGCCTTTCACTGGGTCTCCCACCATGTTGTGCCAATGATTTGACATGCCACCTTCGCAAGAAGTGAGGTGGGTACTACAGTTAGTTTTGAGGTAATGAATAAAACAGGCTTGACAGAAAATACAGTACTTGTATTTTCAGTATTGCTTTTTCACAAGCTGTTTAAGGAAACATGCTCACAGATTAACGTCAGACAAGTCGTCTCAATAACTAGTTTTAGATAATTGGATAACTAAGAAGGTTAAGATCATGAGAAGAGGCTTGTCATGTTATTATCTTCTGGATACCTGTTTCTTTTTATGAGGACATGCCTCCACAAGCCAGCCCTAGAGGACACGCCCTCTGAGAAGGTAGAGAGAGGTTAGGTTAATCTGCTTTATCTATAATGCAAACAAACTTCATTGTCAATAATTATAGTTTACTGTACATTTACATTCAGTGGACATTCTCAGTTAAACTGGATTAATACTTCATTACATACTGCATCATAAAACTTCTTTAATGCAGAAGATCATGTTGATCAACAGGTTTACTGTATTTAGTGTTGATTTCACTGTGTGATGTAGCAGGTTCTGCACTGCTGCTTATATGGGCACTGTGAGTATGTGTTGCTTGGAACATGATGTTGGCCTTAGAAAAGAAGCTCTGAAGTATTTATGATCTGACAGGGAGCGTTAACAAGTGTTGATCTGAGCTGAGGGCAGTGTGCTGTGCTTTAATGGAGAGGTCTGAATAAAATGCAGATTTATGGCTGGACACCATCAGCCTGTCTTCAGAAAGAGAGTGAGGCAGTACACTGCGTCATATTTGGAGTGTCCTTCATTAGAGGTCTGACACGCTGACTCTGTCCGTCTCTGTTAGTAAATACAGGGTTCATTAGCCAATGCTGCAGTGCTTTTAACTTTCATGTCTTTCTCATGTGACCCCACAACGGAGGCCACTATTAGCATCATTATCTTGAAGGGAATAAAAGCTCTGTGATGTCTCTCTCTCTCTCTTATGCCCCTTTTTCTCACTTGTCTTCTCTTTGTGTCTTGCATACATCACAAGTAATCACTCTGCAGGAAACATATGTGAGAGACATGTATGTGTTCTCTGAGTTTTTCATTTCAATGTATGTTTCTCTTTCTTTTGTTTCAGTCTTACATACCGGATAGACTCTTTATCACCTTAATTACAGTCAGACCACAGACCAAAACACAGCTTTCCAAGTTATTCAGTTATCAAAGCCAAAAAATGGATGACAGGTCCCTTAGGGAATTGTATCTAGCTAAGGTGTGAGCTGTTTTCCCTAAGAAGTGACTGAGCTGTCAGCATTTCAGCACTGGTGAAATGGATTCCATCTTTCATTCATGGGGGATGCAGAGTGCTAGCTGACATTTACTTACCTCTATATTATCAGATCAAGAGCTACAGAGAAGTCTGGCCTGGGTTGTGGCATTTGACACGATCCTGTATTTTAGTGTCCGTAAATGTAATTTTCAAACATGGTCTTCTTTATACTCCACTGGGAAACTGGTCACCAAAGAGGCTTTAGGAAAAGACACGTCTTTGTTGTTTAGAGAGGCTTATGTGAGGAAAGCTTTCATAAATGGCATATATTTTTGCTGACATACACTTTTAGTGCCTCAAGTTATCTTGTTAAATCTCCCTCACATCCTTCAAATTTCACTGTAGAGCTGCTAATTTAATTTCCTGCTTTACATCTGTGAGGAATATCTTAGCCAGACCTCAACCCCAGGCAGGGTGTTTGATTTACTGTCTGTTGTTCATTTGATGTGCACTGTTTAGAAAGGCTGTTTTCTAATGTTTCAGACAGAAAGTGATATGCACTGTGATTTTTAACAAGACCCAGAACATTCAGGTCTGTCCCAGTGAACCGAGTTTTGAACTAAATTTGCTCTTAGCGCAGTATGAAATGCGACAGGAGAGTCAAACATTAAACGCTGATTATCAGCGTGACTGAACGAGGTGCGGGACGTGGAAAATCACTGCTGTGAAGTTTTATACACAATCAGCCCCTTGGCGTCAAAGATACAAGATGCTGTTGTTGTTTTGTAGTGATGCAGTTTTGTAGTTAACAGTCATGACTTGATGATGACTGAATGATGACTTCTGAATGATTTGTAATATGACAGATTGCAGCATTCAGTATGTAGTAACTAGTGAATGATTTCAGGGCTGTTATTTATGTGCTCTCCTGCATTCACATACATATGATGGAAAGTGCTGAGTGACAGTACCTTTAAAGGTGAGATCATACAAACTTGGTTTGCAGAGTTTGTGTTGATATTTTCAATATACTGCAGATCAAACTGCTAGTCTTATCACTACATCTGTTCTGTTCAGTCAGAAGAGGAGTTAGCACACCGAGGGCTGTTAAAATACTTGACCGAGGTCGCACAGAGGTTAATATTAGCCTCCACTAATCGGCTTTACCTCCAGGACTCTTTACTGCACCGTTTTGGCCTTCAGAATCTTGGCTCAAACTTTCTGATCGACCCCCAAAATCATACAGCAGTGCGAGAACTGCATCATCATTACCAGACTCATTACAGATGCCTTTTAATTTGTGATCACCACAGTGTGGCATCTTCCAGCTCATCTCCCTGACGTTTCACAAATCATTTGATGTTTGTGAGTTCGTTTGTGTGTTCATGCGTCATTTAATGTGTGATCCCCTCTGTGCTTATTCTCCAGTCCCTCTTTATCTTTTGGCAGATATCTGGATGTGTGTGTGTCTGTCTGTTTCTGTTATGCTGTTCCCACCTCTTTAATTATTGTCCTCTCATGCAGGGCTGCCTCAGGTGTGTGTAATTATGCCAGTAATAAGGCCTGGAAAGTCTCCACCTGCCTCTTGCTGGGCACTTGCACCCCCCCACCATCATTCGGCTCTCTCTTTTCATGTTGTCTGAAGGACTCTCTTCATCATTTCACATCATGCTGTCATGAGCCTGCGTCTGTTCACGAGCAAATATCACATTGCTGCTTGTTCTTTCCCTGATGTGCCATGACTGAACATAGAGTTTCAGCCTCTCATAATGATGTAAAATTACTGACAACCCACTCACATAATAAACAGAGCTGTATAGCCATGTTTTCTCTGGAAAATATTTATTATTTTTTGCAAAAGGTAGCACAATGTTCCGGTAATTACAATAATCCTGAAAATACCAGTTAATTTTTCGTACAATTACTATGTGCACTGCAACAAATTTCAGCAGCAGGATATAATATCACAATGTAGAACTTCTCCTTTACTAAATAATACTATTAATTGTAAAAAATTCTGAGTGTAAAAGAAATAATTTCCCCAAAAATAAACATTCTGGTGCTTGCAGGCTCCAAAATGTGGAAAAAATAAACATTGTCAGTATGAGGTTTTTAATATTATAATCTGAACTGTATGATAGCTTTGTGTGACAGCACAATGCAGTTTGTAAGTCATTAGAATAGTAAACGGTGACAGAATGTAGATGTTTGGGTGGCCACAGCTTTAGGCTGATATGCCAGTTCCCCTTCATTACACCTGACAGAAACAATAAGAAAATACAAGCAGAAGAGTTTGTGTTCTGTAGCTGTCACATCAGTTTTTCTGGCACCGTCCCCATGTAATTACGAGCCTGGGTGCCTGCCGGTGACAGATCGGTGGTGCGGGGACCAGCAGGATGTCGTGGCACCTGCTGGGCTCCTCGTCTCCGCTGCAGCCGCAGTCAAATTCCAAACAACTGTGTCAGCGGGACTGAAGCTGTTTTTACCTGGCCAGGTGTTTTCCTCAATGCAGTTGTGGTGATGTCTTGAAATGTGTACAGTTCGTATTTGCTTTTGTTTTTAAACTTTGCTCAGTTTCAAAGTACAACTAAACGTGCTATGTGTTGCTGTAATTAAAACAATGAGGCACATAAGGTCTGGACAAACTCAAAACTCAAAACACTGACAAAATCCATATGAATTTTATGAATTAATGTTACATATGTGACTATATGTATAATGTGTTTCTCCCAAGGTTTTTTCTCCATTTATATATCACTGGAGTTTTGGTTCCTTGCCACTGTTGGCTTTCTTATGGGGAAACTGCTGATATAAGCTTAGAACGTTTGCTCTGTACATTGTTATATTCGTTGTTTGTTCATTTTATCAATTTTGAATATTCTTTCTTTTCTCTTCCTAGTTTTCTCTCCTCCTCCTCTTTCATTTTGAATTTCAGTTTTCATGTATACTCTTGGATATTTTCATTTGTACAGCTGCTTTGTAACAGTGTGCCACTGTGAAAAGCACTATATAAATAAATTGAACTTGAACTTGAACATGCATGGTTTATTGTGAATGTTCTGTAGACGGTTCAATCAAAGATCATTCTGTCTGTTTGAATTAAATTTAACGCTCTAATAGAAACACAGAAATGTGCATTCACAGGTGTGTGAGGATGATGGTTCATCTGATCAAAGTTTTGTCATTTCTGTGCAGACAGCATCAAACTAAACTGCAGCCGGTTTGCTTGAGCGTGAAAACACGTTTTGGACTGGGCAGCTTGTTTGCCATTGCTTTCTATTCTACTCTCTCTGGCATGGTCCTTCATGGTCAGGGTTGAGTTATGACCAGTCTGGGCCACACGCAGTGTTCTCTGCTTCCTCATTAGCTCTTCATTAACCCTCTCAAGATGAGCTTACACTCAGCTCACAAGCGGATGTTTTTGAACACCATTTTTCATTTCCCACAATTCCCTGCTGCTTAGCACAGTGTATAGGAGCTGTGATTCAGAACTGGGCTTTCAGCACATTTACTCTACAATGACATAGACGTAGGCTCAGGGGTCTTCCATTGAATTAATGTTGTGCACACACATTTAGCCAGAGAAACCTTAGAGAATACACAAACTTACCCTTATGCCTAGATTCAGTGGAGGATATATAATCTATGCACATATTATAGATAGGGATATATCCTCAGCAGGTTGTAGAAAAAAGATGGTAATAATGTTTCAAACCCAGATTTTGATGTCAGATCTTAAATTAAAAGTCATATCTGGTATATTGGTGATAGTTGACATATTAAGTTTGGGACTCTGGGAGGCCGATATTATGAAGGTGATCATGTGATCGGCATAAGTCCCTCAGTAGTAGACTGGTGTGTGTGCCTACAGTGCCTACAGAAAACTGGAGTAGAGAACAGCAGTGCTTTAATTCACCTATATGAACATTTAACATTAAAGTTGAGGAAAAAGCTACTAAACAAGTAAGCGAATTTGAGTCACAAAAGCACAAGTAAAGGAATGTTCTAATAAACTAATTAGAACTATATTTTAGCTTTTATAGCCTTAGTAGTCTTTCAGTCTCAGCAAAATTCAGCAAAATGCCCAACCACCGCTTTCATTGTCACTTTACAATAACTATGCAACTATGCACTTTTAATAAAATAGCTATGCATTTTTTGTTTTTTCTATGCATTTTCTTTATGGTGTATATATACATTAATATATATAATGTGCATTTCCCTGTTTAATTCCCAGCCTTTGGTCGTGAGATGAAATGTGTAGAAGTGAAAAAAGTGAATGTGACCTTTCTTGCTCTGTATGGACACAGCACTTCTCTAGAGAAAGTCTTGCACAAAATAAAAATGTTACTAAGTCAAGTCTTAAAATTTACTCTAAAGGGCAGGTCATGAACTCTTAATAGACAGCTTTCAGTCTGAACGCTGAGAGAGGGAGATTTGTATAATGAATTCTCATGAGGTTTCTGGAAAGGGGATGAATAGGTGGTCCGGTCTCTCGCCTTCCCACTGGGGGTTCTGCTTTATCTGCCTCTCCATCTGCTGGCACACAAGAAGAGAGAGACCATTACAGTACTGTCGGGAATATTGCCGTATTCAGCAGGGCGATTATCTGACATCTCTCTGGGAGGCACATTTCCTCCACAGAGGGTGAGAGAGGTGTACCTGAGCAGAGAGAGAGAGAGAGAGAGCGTATAGAAGTATTACCTTTCTTGGTTTAAAAGGTGTTTTTGGGCAGCAGTGAAAATTTATATAAGGACTCAAGATCTAAAGGTGATCAGCTCGGTGTTTCAGGCATTTTGTGGTGTGTCTGATGTGTGTCTGAGGACGTCCATATTACATTGGAATGTATGTATGGCATTTATTAGGCCTCAGATTATAAGCAGATCAATGAAGACAAATATTTAGACATATTTTCATAGTGTCAAACTGAGCAGAACGTTAGGGGCTCATAGTTCTGTGAACTGACTTCAGAAATGACTGAGACCAAATATGAAAGTTACTTTAGAGTTTAAAAGTTTAAAGAATTCGGTGATTTAAGTGTCCAAAAGAGTTCAAATACACTTTGAGGAAACTGTGTGTATATAGCCTGTGCATGATATGCAAATGTGAGGGACAGGTTTGTTATTTACAGCTCAAGGGGAATGTTGCTTTGTGTGGATTTATGTTCTTGTTCTCATGAGCTCTTGAGAATCAGAAAGGTTCTTGTGTTTGGGTCTCTGTTGTACTTGTGTAATCACAGAGATCTTCAGTAGAATGGCTGCTCTGGGTGGTCCGGAATGAAGAACGACTGAATTGTGGACCCGGGTCTCGGCAGTGATAAGGGTTTTAATGTTAATTTTGAGGTTCTGCTCGCTGGTGAAGTGACTTCTGGTCAGCTGTGATTAAAGACTGCTGGATGTTTGAGTGGAGGATGTGAGGATTCTGTTCTTTTCTGTGTATTTAACTAACTTTAAAGTCATTGAAGTTGATTCAATGTAAATGGTCAATAAAACCATAAACAAAATTCATAATAGCATACAGTATGTGCTGTATACACTGCACAGTACACACATTTTCTGTATGTATGAAATTACATTTCCAACAATGTGCAACAGAGTGCACTACATATCCCATGATGCATGGCAACCAGCTTAACCTCGCATTTCCTGTGTGATACATGAACAGGATATAATATCAGCTGGGAGTTATAATGTCTTTTACTTTACTTATTTATCAGATTATTAAGAGTTAAGGTGTTTTTTACACAAAATTAAATGCCTTACTAAACTGAAAATTGTATGTCTAAAATAATAACAGGACAACAGTCGGAAGCTCATGTGATAAACTACTGTTAACTGATAACATTTAGTAATATATATTGTATACTGAGCCATATGTTTAATGTGTGTGTGAGTCCAGAGAGAGAGAGGAAGAGCTTTATTAGTTGAAAGGGTCATTGTAAAGGTTTGGGAAATACTGATGTTGACTCATGTCATAAATGTCCCGTGAGGTTTAAGATTGTATCATGTCGCGTCTGATACGCTTGGATTCTTTCGTGTTTTCATGTGTTTAGAGATCCATTGATCCAGGTTTACATCATACTAAACTCCTCTTTTGCTCTCTTTCTGCAGATCGACCGTGTCATTTTCTGTGTCTTTCTGGAGACAGATTATGAGATTTACAAGAGAAAGATGTCAGACTTCTTCCCTCCAGGTACTGTATCTTCTTATTTGAATCTAACCTCCTTTTATTTGTTGGTTGTTACACTCGGTATCAGGAGGGATTCGGGTCTGTCTCAGTGTCAGGTCTCTGACTGCCTTCAAGCCTGAATCAATTTGTATCATATTTTGAAGTGGAAGTGGAACATCTTATCAAGCATTAATTCAACCAAGAAGTCATTTTCACCTCATCATTATATTCAGAAATTGTGTGTTATAGTAACCTTTGACGTAAGGCTGCAGGCCACTCAAACACAGTGTTAAGAGTGTGTGATTGTTTACATTCTGTGGGGAAATTAGTTTATTAGTTTCAGCAAATAAACTGGAACAGAAGAAAGCATTATAACACTGAACAAACTGCACACATCATCTTTACGGTGTACACCGAATGTAAAATCAGTGTCTGGATCTGTCAGAGAACTAGGACGAGCTTTGTGCTTGGAAAACGTGTGTTTTAAGTTGTTTTTAAACTTTTAACTTTAACATCTCACTTTAACATTCTGTCTGAGAAACTCAGAGAAGCAGCCTCTGTCTGGAGCAGAGCGGTTCTTGTGTGGAAGTGTAGAGCATCAGGGGTTTTACTTCAGTTGTCAATCTGACCGTTCCTGAGCTTCTCAGAGACTTCAGCTGCAAACCCCAGATGTTGGAGACACGCAGGACGGCACCTTCTCAATTCACTTCACACCTCTGCTCATCTGGTTCTGGCTGGATTGTGTGGTCTCTAGTGCTGCTGTGATTTATGTACAGATGAACTGTTGTGTGATGTGACTTTAGAAGACTGTTCTTTGGTCTCTCTTTCTTCGTGTTACACTCTGGCCTCATGTCAATGTCAATATCTCCTTTTCTTTCACCCAATCTTTCACATTGTCTGTTTTTTCCCTTTTTCTTGTGCTCGTTTTTCTTATGATACGTGGCACCGGCTGGTTCCATGGGAACTTACCTATTGTGCACTCTTGTAGCGATTTTTTTTTTAAAGGCCACGTCTCTCTCAGGAAGCCCCTTTTCAATTGCACTTCCATCTCCCTGGGTGCAAAACAAACAAATGATTCGAGTGCAGGCTGCATGTAGACCTGTGGACCTTCCCAAGTGTACTGCTGTCTCGTGCTACCTGAAGCCCATGGCACTTCCGTGACAAGACCCCCTGGAGGTTTTTAAATGAGCCACTTGCCTGGAGGATCAACATTTGTAAAGACACACACACTAGTGGAGGGACCATAACTCACCATTACCTCTCTCTCTCTCTCTCTCTCTCTTTCTCTCTCTCACTCTGTCTCTCTCTCTCTCACACACACACCAGGACTCTCTGACCAGAATACCATGTGTGAAGCAATTCATTTTATTTTTCCACTTGCTGAATGTTTTGTTTCTGTCATGTTTCTGTCACACACACATACACATACACTCTCTCTACTCCATTTCTCGCTGAAAGATACTATTCACCAGAGAATTTGTCATTATTTCAGCCAGTCCCGGTTCCTCAGAAGTGTCTCTTTGTATTAGTGTTTAGAAATGAGATGGAGGAGGCGAGCGCTCGCTAACATTTCAGCCAATCAGAATGAGCCTCAGCTGCACGCCACTGTTCTAATCTTGGACTAATAAAAACCTACGTTGGAATTCACTGCTAATCTTCGTTACTTAGTCACAAAATAAAAAAAAAACATTTTTCTTTAAAAAAAATTTAAAGCTTAAATACTTTTAGTTGTAAAGTTGTAAGTTGTACTAAAAAAAATTCTCAAAACAGCCTATATTTGCTCTTATGCCTTTAATACTGTAATATGTAAATGACGTTATAATTGTTTTTTGTTTGTGATATGAGTAACAATGACCCCTCGAAACACTGAATACTGAATAGATATTGATATGTGAACGTTGTTAATTCACTTTACCCTGTAGATTTCTCAATAAACTGTTTTGGCAGTGTGGTTACCTCAAATTTTTAATGTAAGAAGTGGAGTATGTCTACATAGTCAAAACTCCTGCGGCAAACTCCTATTTCCAAAGAGCAATTCTGATTAAATACTGTTTATTGAAGATTCTTAGAGGTAATATCACTATGTAGAGAATACTTAACAAAGCCTGGCCTTAAAGAAGCCATCACCCTAAACACAGGAAGAACAGAGTTACAGAGTTGAGGTTAATGTTTCTGAGGTCAAATGCAGTTTTATTATTAAAATGCAGGTCAGAGAAGCAGACACGAGCACTGATTAATAAACGGAAAGTGCGGTCTGATGGGGTGAGAGGTCACCAATGTGCAGACAGGGTCAGCTGCAGTAATTGTAACCCTTTTGTGATTAGCATGCTTCATTGTGATAAGCACGCTCCTGTTTTATCCTCTTCTAAATTGTGCTTTTCCTCTTTTTAAATCACACTTCAATGTAATCAAAGTAGTTGTTTCTCTGCGGGTCTTGCACAATGTTTAAATAGCCTTGTTATGTGAGAGTATTTGTCTTTTAATGTGAGAGTCATTATGAGAACCGTATGGAGTTATTATTCGCAGTGAAGTGCCGTTCTCTTTCTCACAGTTAAACAAGCAAAAGTATTTTGAGTTTTCTTGGCTATTATCATGTTTCTCTGTTTATTAGATATTGATCGGCACAGGAGGGGAGAGAGAACATTCCAGAAGAGTGAAATTACCATGGGGATGATATATTGAGGCCAGTTGTTGTGAAGTGAGATTTGAAGTGCTTTGAGATGGAGAGGGAGAGAGACAATAGGACTGAATAAGCTCTGCTGGTATCCCTGATAGCACCGGTTGTAAAATGTGTGAAAATAACAAGGGCCCGACAGCTCCATCCCAACACCTCATCATCATGATCGCCATGGGAACCAGCGTGCCAAGAGCTGTGGAAGAGACGTGCTCATTTAAACCGAGTTTTAATGCCATGCTTGCATCTCGCAGTGTGGCTGTTCTCTGGCTCTTCTCTCTGACACGCTGCATACATTTTCTCCCTCTCTTTCATCCACTCGTTCACTCATGTATTCATAAAAGTCCTCAAGTCTGTTTCTGCATCTTTACAACTGGGGAGAAACATCACTGTCCTTGTTGCTATACGAGAGACATGTTATTGTACTGTCACTTAGCAAAACAATTTGGCCACACATTCTTGTGATAACGTGTGTGTGTGTGTGCTTTGCATTCTTGTAATCTCTTCACATGCCACTTTATAAGCATGACACAAATAGCGGGTAGAAGGTCGCAATGTGCAAACAAGACATTTGCATTTGGGAAATTGTCTCATCAATGTATTCCTCCCAACAAGCTGTCAGTTTCACTGGAAAAGCGGCTGCAGAAATGAGAAAATATTCCCAGGTGACGACAGATAACAGATTCTGGAAACAGTGTGATGCAATTGCTTGAATTTCTGCCTTTCTGCTTCTAGACTTTTATTTCCATATATAGTTTCTGCTTTAGTCTGGGCTTTGTAGAAATACATTGTGGACACACTCCAAGATCCTCACCTCAGCTCGGGCTCTATATCTGGAAGTGGTGAGACCAAAACAATTTATTTTGGAGAACCATTTGAAAAGCAAGCTTTGAAATGGCCAAAAGCTGCTAGAAAGCTACTATCTGAAAAGGGACCAAACACAAATCTAAAGCGCACTCTGCAGGTAATAACCCAGCTCATGATCATTTTCAGCCTTTCAGAACAGCTCTAATGGAGTTACTTAGTTTGTGCTTATCTGCAGATCTTAATATGGCTGTGCAGTAACAATTATTTGCTGCTAAGCAAAACATCACTATTACTTTCCACCATATGGGCAAAACCATAACTAGTTATTTAAAAAGCCTCATACAAGTGTTAAATTTCTTTATTGTGTCTCAGATAGCTAGTTAAGACTGTACCAGAGTTCATGTAGCTCAACTGGTAGAGCATTACATTAGCAGCGCAAAGGTTGTGGGTTTGATTTTCAGGTGACACATATACTTTTTAAAAAATATACAGTGAATGCACTTTAGGTCGCTTTGGATAAAGGCATCTGCCAGATGCATAAATGTAAATGTAAGACTTTCACATCTATTATCTTGAGTTATTTATAATTATGCATCTGGATCACATTTTTTATCCGGGCAGTATTGCTGTTTACTGCTTGCTTCCATTTGTTTGTCAGCTGTGAAGCTGTGAGTATGTTGACAAATGACAGAGACTCATGGAAGTCCTTCAGTTCTGCATCCACAAAACACTTTATTTCAACATTCAAGATGCAATTTCCACTGCAGAAAGGGAAGTGGCCAGCACAGATCATCCATCACACATTTCTGTGAATGTTTGTGTCAGACAAACTGTAGCACATCCAATCTGTCATGAACAAGGCCAGATATATTTTCTGGCTGTGCTGCATCTCTCTATGTTCTTGTGTACTCCTCTGCACCTCCATGACCTCAGGTGTGAATGAGGAAAAACAACCATCATGGAGATTCTTTTCATCTGTTCCAGAAGTTTTCATCCTATTGTTTAAATTTCATGCTGGTACTTCCCACGTCTAGTCAGTTTGTTGGCAGGGTTTCTCACTTCTGTCAGCCAATCCCACAGCTTCTGCCTCTGTTTTGTCACATCTTTGTTCTGTCTCCATTTTTGCAATCTAAGGAAAGATCTAAGCAAGAGCTCATATGCCTAGAGTTTATCGAGTAACTTCTCTAGTAATTTTGGTGTAAAAATGTAGCCCAGACAATTATAAGCAATACACAGAAAACAATTAATAAAGCATTTGCACAAGACAGACAGTCGAACATTATTGTTTCCTGTTCGTGCTTAGAAATCACATGTTTAAACTTTTTGCCAGAAGGCAACTAGAATATTTTTGCAAATAAGCAAATATTTGAGCAAATAAGAGTCTCTCCCTCTCTCTCTCTCTGTCACTCAATCATGGTCTACCAGCACATCCATATTTACATGGTTTTGTCAAACTCCCTCCTGCTACCTTGAATGAGTCTTACCACTCCAGGTGTTACTGTGTAGGAAAGTCTGTCACTTGTAAAAGCGGGTGTTTGTGGAAAAACGATGGTTACCCGCTGAAAGTTAACAGGGCCTCTGGGACCCCTGAAAGAGCTGAAAATGAAGGCTGTGTGTGTGACATTGTCAGTCTCCAGGGAACAAACAGAGTGTGTTACTGTCACCAAACACACCATAGGAATTGCCAGAGCACGAGGAATTGCATAGCTACATATGTAGCTATGCATAACATTTCTAAGTAGGTATTATTTTGTTGTTGTTTTTCTTCAGACTGGAATTGTAATCCATTAGGAAGGGGTGAGAATGTCCGTCTCACTCCGCTGCTCTGATTGATTGATTGATTAAAGTAATTGATTGGTTTGGGAGGCTCTGGAACTGATTAAAATGCTTTCAGACACGAGCAGATTGAAAGGTAACATGTTCCAGCACACTCTGTGTCTGGCCCTCCTTTGAGGCGCAGATAGAGAGGATGTATCTTGGTGTCCGTGCATGTGCGGTCCATCTGGTCTCTGGTTAGTTTGCTTACACGCCTCGTTTCTCTCCATGTAGACATGTATTGTTTCAGCTCACACATTCACCAAAAGACAAAAACTAGGGAAGACTAGATTATAATATTGAACATGTTAAAAGTGTAGTTGAATATATTAATAAAATAATGATCATTACATATTTTAATATAAAATTGGTTCTTTCAAAAGTAAAAGACTTGCACCTTTTTCCCAGGTAGAGAGAGAACAGATGCTGAATAATTGTGAAGAGCTGTAGTAAAATGCACTGAGCTCTGTTACTGTTGCCTGCGGTCTCCATTACCCATAAAGCCAATGATGCAGTGAGCACAAACATGTTGCATTTTACATTTAGCATAAATTAAAGTGCAAATAAAAGACACAGCAGCATAGCAGGACACGAGGACATTTACAGCGCTTTCATGGTGATATTAAATAATCAGCTGGCGTGTTTCTGCATGTCGAGCACTTGTTCTTTCCTGAAGGTTGTTCAGAGGTTTTACTCTTTGTCCAGCATAACTCAGCATGTTATGATGTCGACGTTTCTTTTCTGTTTTTCACAGTTAAATGCACAGTGTGCACAGTGGTCCTGGCTTCAAGAGGCTTCATCAAAGTGGGAGTTTTTGCTACGGGCTGTGTGTGTGTGTGTGAAGCCATTCTCAACCCATCTTCTGGTGAATTTCTGAGTGGACGAGATATTTAAAAGGAAATATGAAAAGACTTTTCTTTAGTCAGTTTCTGTAGGAACTGATTGGATGCTTATAAATAGGTGTTACCAGAATGAAGTTGAATGAGCCTCCCAATCAATGACTTTGATAAAACAATAACTAAACAAGTCTTTGTCTATTGGTTAACATTATCCAACAGTCTGTGCAGCTTAAGTGATCAACCGATATCAGATCAGGACAGATAATGTTGTTTTTTAAAAAAGAATCTTTTTTTTTTGAAAAAGATTACATTTTGATAAAGGAATTTTACATTTTTAATTAATTGACAAATTTTTCACAATAAGACAGTGAAAAGGACAAGAAACAGTCTTTTAGCTAGTCTCAAAGCCACATTTCTTCCAAGATTTTCTTGTTCAAATATTTAGTTTAATAGAAGGAGTCTGGGAGAACAGAACAAATTAAGAATTGTAACCTGTTTGGTTTGTGGTAATAGCTAGCAGTCGTCAGGGAAGGCTAATGAGCTGTAACCAGCCAGGGATCAGCCTTGACTGCAGAAGCTGGGCTTCAGGTCCAGCAGGTTTGGCATCACACACAAAGAGAGAAATTCACACATCACAGGACAAGAATTGTAAGCTGAGAGTGTAAAAAACAACAGAAGTTAAAGGAGAGCAGAGACACAAGCAGCAGTAGACCTGCAGCAGTAGACCTGCACAATAGACAGCAGCGTGAAGAAGAGAACAGAGGAGTGGATGGAAAGAGCTGACCCCGGGAGGAGTGCTCATACCTGCAGACTAATACATAAATAGTATTTGCCCTTAGTTTGTTTCATGTGTGTGGTTTCAGTTGTCACTTTTATATTATAAATATAAATATGATATTGTCTGAAACCAGCTTTAAGAGAATCACTGCTCCAGACAGACTGACTTCAGCCAACTCACCCCACTTTAAACTATTTTAATGCTCCTCCAAACACTGAATTTAACTGCTGATATCAAATAGTGCGATTGTCTTTCCACAGATGAGTGTTTGATAGCAGCTTGAACTCAAATAATCATCAATCCAGATCAAACAGACTGTGAGCTGCCTGGCTGTCTCTGCTCAGCTTACATTAAAACTATTTTCAACCCTTAGAGAAACCTTGGATTTAATGTAAAAATCAGTGCATGTTCATCTCTGTTTCCTGTTCAGCTCTGGTCTGAGGTCTTGCAGAGGGGCATCACTGTAAATAGTTGTTATTGTGTTCCTGCTTTGCTAAATTCTCATTATGCTGCTAATAAGAACGAGCCCAGAGAAATCCACCTCGCCGGGCTGTTTTTTTGATTATGTCAGGTTTGCTTGTGTAGCTTTTGACCTTTCCATTTTTCTTTCTCCCTCTCCCTCAGATAATGACGACGGTGAGGAGGAGGAAGATGCTAAAATGGATGACGGTGAGTGACAGTTTTTCCTAATGCAGTGTTTACATTTGCAAACAAGACAGGAAATGATCACGTCCAATTTTCCAGCGCAAGATGAAATTTAATCCGCAGCTTCTGAATGGTGGTACAGGTTCTTGATGAATCGAGGCTTTTGTTGCGAGTGGCAGCACAACAATTGCATGTAAACAAGAAAACTAGAGTCTGCATCTCCTTACCGTTTCCCTGAAATCGTTTCACCCCCGTTACCATCCTCACAGGGAATCTGCCTTTAGTCTTTTGTTGAGTTTGTTGCGATGAAGGATGCTGGGTGATGTGCTTGCTTTGGAGCGTATTCAGATGGATTGAAAACTAATCAGACGTTGTCGTTGAGGCAATGACACAATCAAACATTATTAATTTGGAACGCAATTTGCCTTGTGTGTTCTCCGTATGGAACATTTTTTAACAGTTGTCCATTCAAATGCAAATTTCCTCTTCGTCTTTGTTGACTTCCAGACAAACAGATTACATAGCCTTCATCTGGATTCCTCCTCAGTTTACCTTCACAAAGAGACAAACAGAGAAAAAGGTGTTTCATCGTCACTAATTCATGTTTGTTAGAGGAGCTAAATACATGGTGGCAGGCACAGCATTACAAATGCTTTAGGGCTAAGCTAATTCTCAGTGCTTGGTCTAAAATCTGGCTTTCAAACACACACACACACATATGGACATGATTCCAAATCTGCTAAAATGACAGTCTAATCTGAGTTTATCTCTGGGTTTAGGCTGGACAACAAAACCAGTGTGGGCTGGATGATAACGTTTTCTAAGCATGAGCTGATTGCCTACAATAATGTTTTGGTCTGATTACAATAGGTTTTATTGACTTCAGAACAGTCAAATGTTGATCAGGAAAAATGAACCCACATCAAACATGTCAACAACAGTTACTCAGGCCCCATGGAATTATGGGAGAGATATTATCTGGTAAGGTAGCAAGATGAACGTTGAAGGTTTCTGCAAAAGTTAAGTGATTGAAAATACAGAATGTGAGGAAGAAGGAGAAATCAAATGCTAAATAAAGCGTTATAAGACTGCAGAACATTTTAATACCTCAGCATCAGCCAACAGAGCAGATCTGCATGCTATGACTTTCACAGGACTGAGCTGTAAGCCAATATGCTCATCAAAACCAGAGCCAGTTTTTCTTTTAGTCACAGACAAAGTTTTTTTTAAACAGTTAGCACTGACATTTTATGAGCACTTTATAATGCGTTTTGAATGGATCCGGTGTCTTATAGCCCAGTGATCCACTGTAAGCCTCTGTGTTTGGGCTTTTATTGTGCGGTTCTGTTTACCTCTGCACTACACCAATCACCTCTTTTGTGGATGGTGTTGCCCTTCATTGTAAACTCTGGATCAGAATGACCCGACATGGCCGCACCTATCAGGATTCTCTTTCTCTCTTTCTCTGTCTCAGACTGTAGCTGCTGCTTTCCTGCCCCAGCAGTTTCAGTTAGCTTAGCATCAGTTTCATTCAGTGCATGTCTGACTGGCAGCCAAGCTCTGGCCTTTAGCCCTGCTTCACTTAGCCAGGGCTCTGATTCTCTCTCTTTTCTTCTGGATCAGATTCAGAGGTTGGAATTGAGGTTTTCTCCCCCTCATCCCCCTGTATCAGCTCTCTCCTTCTCTCTATCAATCAATCCCCCTCTCTCTTTCTCCTTTCTCTTGCTGTCTTTCACCAAAATCCCTTACACTACACTTTTACCAGCTCCATTTTTTATCGGTTGGTTTTTGCAGAGCTCCACAAAAGCCTCTTGTTGATGCAGAATTACCTGGTGTGTGTGTGTGCACTCCAGCAGGGCCTCCAACACAATACCAGGATATTCCTCAGTTCATTTCACTCTTATCAGAGACGTTCAGTGCACCCGACCTGAGCCCTGCATCCTTAATTATTTTTTAATTATCGTATATATTCCTAAACTTGTAGTTGCCCTTTTTTCTTCTGAGGTTTTTTAGTTTCAAAATATAGTCTTCAGAGTTTATATCTCATGACATCTTTATGCTTTTGTTTCACAGACAACATGCAGGCTGAGGCTGGAGAAGTAACCCCTTCAGGTATGAGAACATCTTCAGGGGTGTGTGTGTGTTTGTCTAGTCAGTTAAGATTTCATCTGTCTGCACGTGAATTGCACGTGAATTGTCTGAAGAGTGAATATTACCCAGCATTCCTTTCTTCCAAGCATTGCTGAGGGTAAATGGGGTGATTTTAGTCACCCTTTGGGTGATTCTTTCAGGGTGTGGAAACCTGTTTAAGGAGCCGTTAGCTTACAAATTCTGTAATTTCAGCCTCCTGCTTATACAGTACTGAAACAATTACTCAATCCTCAATAAGATGGAGCAAAGATAATTAGAGCCGTACACTGGAGGACGGTACCAGACTATTAACACCACAGTTTCTCCATTTGTCTTAAAGCTGGAAGTTTGGAGCTGGTGGGGTTTCTTTCTCTATATCTTTAATATTAAAGCAGGCAGTGCTGATGTCTTTGGGGAAATTTCCCTCAGCTGATATATCACTGCAGTATAAAGTCATATTTTCATGAAACTGATACTTGTTTCAGGAAACAACATCATTCTAAAGGCTCATATTTTGACCTTCTGACCAACAAATACACTCCAGGGCTGCCCTTACAAAAATGTACAATTAACAGTTATTTATTCTTGTCCCTTTGGCATGTTTTTAAAGCCTAAATGACTAAATGTTAATGCAGAATAAACTTAATATGAGATATATGCTCTGAAAACGGTCTTATTATGTTATGCAATTTTGTAAAGTAAATTAATCTTGTTTTAAGAATGTCTAGAAAACAAGGAAAAATGATTTTTGCAGTGTGGCACATACTGTAGTTATTATATATTATACTGTAGTCACATTTTAGGTATCAAAGGTATTTCCAAATCTCATGGAAAAATACTGCAAACTTAAGACAAATTTAAAACATCAGATTCAATCAGAACTAAACCTGAAAGTCCTAGTGTATTTTGGCTCCTAACGCAGTGTAGAGTGCCTAGTTTAACCTCCACAGGAGACATTAAAACAGCCTCTGATGTTCAAACACACAGTAGCATTTGTTATGAAGCAGCCTTTGACAGAAGTGAAGAGCAGAACAGCTTGTTAAAGCGCAGCAGTCTGTGATTTCTCTACAGGTGTTAACAGTATCCGTCCTCTTCTAGCACTGTTGCTAACATCAAATGCTTCACTCAGAGAACAAGGTACAACGGTGCATTAAACATGTTTTTGAAATCATTTCTATTGATTCACCGAAAATGACCTTCGCGTGTAAATTGCTCCACCGCAACTTTGTTTCCATGAACACAGGAAGTTGATATACAGTCGTGGTGGGATATTGCTTTGTATTACACATTCAGTACTGTCTCTGAGGGACTGCTTTCTAACTGAGGTCAGAGCACAGGGGCTTTTAGTCAGTCTGCTAATGACAGAGAAACATTAGTGCTGTTCTTCCCAAAGCAGCGCTTCATACACTCACAGACTCAGGGGAGGGCTGGCCCCAAAAGCATTGATCTGGAACTGTCCGTGTTCCTCAGCGCTTACCTGTGAGAAATGTAAAGGAAAACGATACCTTATTCTGGATCAGTTCCCTCATGCCTCCCTTTACAGTCTTGCTGAGTGTTTCTCTTGAGCAAAGAATGTGTGAATCTCAGAGGTTTCTCCTCTTCTCAGTCAGGGGAGTGTCAGACTGTGTTGTGAAGGGCATTAAAGGAACAGTTTACCCCAAAATGAAAATCTGTCATCATTTACTCACTCTCATGTTCTTCAGTGGAACTCTGTGGAACACAGTAAGCATATTTATCTTAAAATGTCCAGACTGCTCTTTCTTCGTACAGTGAAAGTAAATGGTGACCACAGCTTGCAAGATTCTTTGTAAATAAAGTTTTTGGGTGTGGACTGTCTCTTTAACTGCAGCAGACAGGCTTAATCTCAGTTAGTAATAACACGTAGCCCTGTGACCACAGAACCACAGCTTTGGCAATCCAATTGGTCTGACCTATCAGTGCCGGGTTGTGCCCTGAGACAGCTGGAGAGGTGCTCGCATGGAGAGACTGGACTTCTTCAGATCTGGAGGATAAAGTGATTTGTGATGTAATCCACATAAAATCTTCACACAAGTGGATCGGTGTGAGGAGAAATGAGAAGGATCGGTCACAGAGCTGAGCTGAGTGTGTCAGCAGAGGAGAGAAGCCCCTGCATGGCCTGTCAGGAGTGTGTGTGTGTGTGTGTGTGTTTACTGTGTGCATCGTGTGACATTTCAGAGATTAAGAGGTGACAGGTTAGATGGAACAATCAGGAAGCGAAGTATCAGATCTGGCTGTTTACTGCGTGCTCAGCAGATGTGGAAGACCATGTTTAGAGAGAGAGAGAGAGCCTGTGTGTGGAAGAGAGGAAAAGATATGAACCATTATACATCAGTTTACTTATTGCACATTTTCATTTTTAGTTTAACTTTCTTTAGTTATATCTGAATAATTTATTCTTTCCTTTTTAAACTCAAAAGCACATTGGACACTAGCACTACTTTTGTTTAATTGATCTAACGTTAACCGATTTCATATCCAGTATAATCCAAAAAACATAAAATGTTTTGTTTTGCTCACACAGGTCCCATGTGTCGACTCAAGCAAGTTCTTCTCCATTTTTTCTATGGTAACTAAGTTCAGTAATCTTTTAAAAAAACAATGACGCCAATCAGTAATTTATAATGAATATTTTTATTATTGAGAAATGTTAAAATCGGAGACCTTTATTTTGAAATACATTGTCGTTGTCAATACGTTGTGATTTGAAAAAGCAAAATGAAGTATGAAGGCATGGTGAAAACATGACAAGACATTTTAAATGTAACCTTCATATAACTTCATATAATAATTGTTTTTTTTAAAGATGTTGGTTTTAATAAACATCAGCCTCAAGGATATAGTTGGGATCAAGCATCAGGAGACCTCAGTGATGCGTGTAGGCAGAGGGTGGGCAGCTTTATATGATGGCTCAAGTAACTCCACAGTTTTACATAGCTGGAAACATGGCAGTTAAACATCAACCCTCACAGAGAAATACTGAGTCAAAAGGCTTTGCACTGTGTGAGCTATATGCAGCTCTTTAGACTGCTGACCCACACACACAACACACACACACACACACACACACACACACATGGAGAGAGATTCTGGCTGGGTGAGCATCGTGACACCCTCACTCACCCTCACCTCTCTCTTCTGTCTCATACATTTTTCATGGTGCTGGTTTTCCTCAACCCTGTGTTCATAGACAAGCAGGAGAAATCTGTGTACACTGTGTACAGACAGGAAGTGCTCCGACTTTTCTGATATTGGTTTCTTTATGATAACAGGTCCTTAGAAATATTTTCTAGATATGCACGACTACTGTAGCAGCTGAGTGAAATGCATGTTAGCACCCTTATCAGTGTGTGTGTATGTGCGCTTGTGTGTACAAGTGTGCACTTGTGTGTTTTGTCTGAACTCTGTTGCTCTACTCCCATCTGCTGCTGGGTCATGGAATTGACGTTCAGTTCCTTAGCAAAACGGCTTCATAAGATTGTAAATTAACAAGACATATCAAAACTTGTAATTTTCAGGACATTCTTTCAAATGCATTTAAATTCCCTTTTCGCAGAGTCGGTGCTCCTGTTCTCTCATTACTCTCTTAGTCTCTTAAGCTCTTTGTTTAATTTCTTTGCTATTGGTTTGAAAGGAGGTATGAAATCCAGGAAATCATTTTATTATAAACATAATTACTTCATACCATGCTATTACAGTGTAGTGTTTCCCCCGCAGGCTGAAATGATAAAAACATCACCTGCATCATTTCACAACCAAGAAAGTAGCTTTTGAACCGTATATATGCAGTTTTTGAATGATTTTAATCGCTATGTCATGAACATCTTTAAGTGATTTGCTTGTGAAAGTGGCTATTGTAAAAAACCCATCATGACTCAAGTTATCTGCTGTGGTAAAACGAATCTCAGCTTGTTCTTTCAGAATAATCTGGCTTTGAATTCAGGTTATAAACAACATCCCTCACAGGCCTATGTGGTGACTGTATGACCTCACAGTGAAACAGAGAAGATTTATCATTGCCGTGTTTTAGAATCGAATTTATCTTCAGGTTCCTCACAAGAATCTCATCAGAAACAAGGGCACACATCCGTTTTTAGCTAGAGGAGAATGCTGCTGCTGTCTCTGCCCTTAGTGCTGGAAGCATTTCATATATGAGGGTTTCTCTTAAAGGTACAGCTCCACCCTAAAGGAAAAATTACATTTACATACACATGCCATTTCAGACACGTAAGATAATCAAGCAAATGTTCATTGGCAACATTTTCTCTCAATAAAGATTTGATTGAATTTATTTATTTAAAAGAATTTATAGTCATGTGAGTATGGTCATATTTACATGCGTATATTCATGACTATTTCTCTTATATTATTATTATTATTATGGCTACAAGGTAACTGATTTTTAACTCTAAATATTTGATACCATTAATTTTTTTATCTTTCAATCAACTCCTGAGTGACACACAGGATGGTGGGTTATTATAGAGACAGTGAAGGATGCTGCCTTCAGGAAGTCGTCATCTTAGAAGACAGCATAATACACAGACATGGAATCTGGATGTGTCAGAATACTGCATGAGCAGCAGCATGATGTGTGCGTCCATACAGTCCACTCAGGGAATTGCTGTCACCTCATAATAATGCATAAAGAGAGCAATCGATTGAACTGCAGTGTCTGGAGAATAACCTTTGCCCTCAAAAAGAATAAAAATTCATGTCTTGATCTGCTGTGATTGGCTGATCAATATTGAGGGTGAAGTCTAGAAGGTCCAGAGGGCGTGAGTCAGTGTTTGATTGACAGCAGCTCTGCAAGATTAATAACACACACACGATACCTTTTAATGAGGCCTGTCATTTACTGTATTGTATTGTTGTGGTGTGGTGAGAAAATAAAATTGTTCAGGCATTGGAAAATGGCTTCTCTCGCTATCTTGTTAAAAAGACAATTATGAGTGGCATGAGGGCCATTGTGAAGTGCAGTGGATTATTTCTGTCAGTGTCTCTACTGTCCAATTTATCCCAAACATCCTCTCAGTTTAAGAGAGAGAGTCCACAATATCAATGAAAACGACAATTTAAAGAATTAAACCGTATACAGTAAGTGATCAGATGGGATGAAATGAGTTCTGTGTAGTTCACTCCAGAAAGTGCTATATTAATGTAGTTATGAAACTGCCTGAAGTATTTGAATTTCAGCAGTAGTAGTTCATGAAGACAAACATGAGGACTGTTTTACTGAAATGAAAGTCACCCGTTGTTATCAGTGCACTGTGGTTTTGTTTTGTCTGCAGGCGTGATGCTGGAATGGACGTGTATTTTATTGTGGTGTTTATGTATTATAATAACTTTCTGATTCTGTTTTCATAGGAGATGAGCAGAAAGATGCAGAGATGATGAGTCAGACAGGTACTGTAGCCCTCGTATGCTTGTTTCTTAAAACACAACAAATGTGTTTAGCTTGTATTATTATCTTGTCACTGCAACTTGGGAACAACAGCAAATTAATGTTAACTTAATGAATTCTTTATCTTCTACAACTTCCTGATTGGTTTCTTTTGCTCAGAACAAACTCACAAAGAACCAAACAGTGTCCTGAATTTAAATAGCTGAAGCGCTGCTAACTGTTTTGAAGATGGATTAAATAATGCCTCACTGTAATCTTAATTTTAATATCAAACCTTACTGAGGTTTGTCTTATCCTTCATAAGAGCCAATGAGAAAAGGCCTGACAATCAAACATCAGCAGGAGTTTTTTGATTCCCTTCATAGATGAGTTTGTTCTTTCATTTGAGGCCGGCAGCAGTAAGTGTGATTAGATAACAATCATCTTCTCTTCTTTAATACGGGATTAGCCAGTGCCGTCTGATGAAAGAACCAAAAGAGGATTTTCCTTGCTTGTTTTTCTTTTTGTAATTATGTTTTCTCTTCAGATGAAGTCTGTGAGCATGATGTGCCAATGGAAAGCCAGAAGCAAGGTTTGTCATTCCTCTCCTGTTTTGTTCTTATATGCCATTAAATTTTAGTGTGGATTACTACAAGATCCACGGTGCACTAATAAGATGTTGGTCATCTACACACACAACCCAGGTTTACACATGCAGACTCATAGAAATGCTGTGTGGTTTGGGTTACTGTTGAATAAAGCTTTAATCAGCATGCTCACCACATGCTGTGAGTTGTCTGCAGTAAAACCTGCTTAGAAAAGTTGCATCTTTAAAGTGATCACTTTACAGCAGTGTCGCTTTAGCCATGCGCATTTAAATGGGCGTTTCTGACCATCCTTCCATGAGCGTTGCATTGTTTAAATGGAGTGTAAACTGTAACAGAGACATACCGAGACTGTTTTATTTAATTGCACGTCTTTTTCTGAATGCAAAAACAGGATTTATGTAAATGCACTTTAGGAAACCCATCGGGATGAGATGCAGTTATCCAGGCCTTTCTGAAGACTTAGTCAACCAGTCATTCAGAGTCGATTTTCAAGCACATCCTTACAGTCCACATGCAGGAACATTCAGGTCTTTCTGTATCTTGTCATTAGTGCAGTGCAAAGATGCTGAAGTCGTTACGGTTGGCGCGTCACGCTGATTGTGTTCAGTGAGAGATCTGGATGGGCTCTGTTGTCTCTCTCATTGACAGAGAGAGTGGCTGTCAGATACACTTATGGCTGTGACGTTCGACAGGGCATCTGTTTGATGAGACACCTCGCTCCAGTGTACACACACAGACATCAGAACATGTGCATCCACAGACACGTGTATATATATATATATATATATATATACACACACACACACACACACACACACACACACACACACACACACACACACACTCTCTATCTTTATACTCCAAATTTTAAACCACAGGGATTCCAAACTACATCCTTTTCATATCAGTACCTGAAATCACAGACATTATATTTTAATAAATGTAACTCAAGCGTCTTTTAGAAAACTTGGCTGAATGCTGCTTTTGAATGCAGAGCTCTTACCGGTACTAAATCGCATTTGCACACCCATAAGCCCTGGTTTTGTTTTTTCTTGTCTTTTGATTCACTTTTTCTCTACCAGCATTGAGCATTATAAAGAGTTTCATCTTGCCAGGCCAAAGAGGCAAATGATCTGCATTGAACTAAACCAAGAGCTGCATGTACTTGCAGTTCTGATCCCTGGAGAAAAACCAAACAGAGAAAGTTTTAGGGCCAGATGAGACAGAACTGAAGATGCAAAGACAGAGCCTAAATCTGTATTTACACCAGCGCCGAGCACCTGCGCTACATGAATCATGAGTCTGAACCAGCACCCACACACATCTGCATTTGTCATGTTTGTGTGTATGTTTGCTCATTTATGTGTATTCTCTGTGTCTGCATTTGTAGAAAAGAGCAGAAAGCATGTAAACTCCACTGATAAAGTGTTTGAATATGTTTTCTGTCCATGCAATGCTCTTTCACACAGAGTTAGAGGAGAAAGATTCATTCCATGGCAAAATGCATCTCATTTCATCAGGAAAACAAACCAGAAATATAAACAATTTATCCTCAAAATGAAATACATAAATACTATGTGTGTGTGTGTTTGTGTTTATGTGTAAGAGAGGGAGAGTGCATGTCATCATACAGATATTGCATGACATGTATAATTTCTGTTTGTTTGTTTGTTTGTTTGTTTGTTTTGTTTGTGTAAAGATGAGAGTCCAGAGGAACCTGCTGATCAGGGGATTGAAAAGCATGATAAAGGAGATTCAGAAGGTAACATCTTTAGTTGGTTTGTCCTTCACATCTTTTTTATGTCTATATAAATTCCTTATTAGACTGTACCATTCACAAAACTCTGCATTGGTTGACTGACACAATTAACAGAGCGCTATTAACACCCGTGGAAAGCACTGCAGGTTGCACATGCAAATGAACGACACCATCAGCAGGCGTGCTCTGAGTCCTGTTTAGTGGGCGAGACTGAAATGGATGTCTTCTGTGGTCATGTTTCCCACTCTGGAGCAGACACAGGTGTTAGCTGCAGCCGCACAGATGGATGCTCTGACTCCCCATACCATATAAAATAAAAGAGAGAGAGAGAGAGAGAGAGAGCAAGAAACCAAACCCACAGTAAAGGAATTAGGCTGAAACCGCTGCTCCAGTTCACACCAAAGTGGCCGCGGAGTATTTCTCATTCTTAAGCATGTTCTCTCACTATGACTAGTCTCACTTAGACTATCTACAACTTGTAAAGTTCATCTGAGTGCTGGTTTACTAGTTTTACTTTTAAATTATATATGTAGGTATTAAATCTTAATCTACGCTCCTTTCACTTATAGCTGTTTGTAGGGGGAATAGTTATTTCCCAGTTTAGACTAGTATGTTTAATTATAGACGACAAATACAAAATGGAATAGCTGTTACTATAACAACAAACACCAGCCCAAACTACAACCACCCCAAACAACACCATCTCAGAACAACACCAGCTCAGAGGAACACAGAGATCCATGACAACAAAATCAGATCATGTCCAGACCAGGTTCAGCCACCACACACTCCTCCACTCAGACAGTTCCTCTGATTGACTGTGAAGAAACACACACACATATACACACACAGAAGAAACACCAGGTGCTTTGAGTCGAGTACCAGAGAGAGGGTCTCCATCTCCCAGATGCTGCCCACTCACAGTCTCTGATGAATGAAACACTCTTCTTCAGTGATTCACTCACTTTGCACTTCAAGGACGACAATCACATTTTTAAATCTGTAATCAGGCAGCTTGTGAAACAGTAGAGTGCTAATAACCGAAATCCAGCAGAGTTCTGACAGCATAGCAAACACAATAAGACAAAAAATTACTATTGATTGAAATGACCTGTGATGTAAAACCCCAAAGAGCTAAAGCCCACAGATTCAGTGACTGTCTGTGATGTTATTCAGGACACATTTTTTGTTGCAAAACTGTTGTTTGGTTTGTTTGGACATTTTGTAGATGCGTGCTATTTATGTGTGTTTGTCTGGGTTTCAGTGGGGGAGAGTCCACAAACCAAGAAAAAACCTGAAGAGGGGAGTGAGGAGAAAGAGGAGAAGAAAGAAGATAAGGCAGGAGATCCAGGAGCTGCGGGTAAGATATGCTCGCACAGGATGTAGATTCTGGCCTGTGACAATGCCCGTCTTTCATTCTGTCACTCCACTTTATCTTTACCAAAAAAGTTTACATCTTATATTGCATAAACAATTTAGTCTAATTAGACGAGGAAAGATTTCTGTCACACATTCTGCTGCCTGCACCCACTTAATATGCTAATTAATTACCATAATGACACATCAAAGATAAGAGTTGGTAAAGTAAATGAATGCAGTAAATGTCTAATGGACCGACTGTCATTTTATAGAAGAATTATGATAATGAGACAGACTGGTTTAAATTATTTACAAATTGCAGTAAATAGTGACACCCTTACGAATGTGGTTGTATTTGATAACAAAACATCGAATTACTGCAGCTTTTATCTCTGGTAAACTGATCTTGAGGTCATTGTTAATGATCACATGAGGTCTGTTTCCTGAAGTTCAGCAGGTTTCATAGGAAGGGAGCACAGGAGATGCTCAACAAAGTTGACTAGAAACTTGAAATTAGAAAGTGTTCTATACTTTGTCTCAATGGGGAACATTATTTATGTTGTGTATAAATTAAAAATGTAAACTTTGTATGAAAGAATATAGCATTAAAAGTTTCTTGGCATATGTTTTGGTATTTTGTTTTCTAATGCTATGACATTCAGCAGCATTCCAAAGTCATTCCTGGCTCCCAGTAAAGGAACTGAGGGCTTGGAAGGGCACGGTGTTGGCACCAGAGCTGGAAGGCCATACTTTTAGCAACAGAGATGCTCCCTCTAAAAACTAAATGTATTTTGATTGTGTTTGTTTTGTTGGTTTATGTGTGTATGCATTTTGAAAAGTGTCTTCAGGGTCTGTGTTGTTTTTCTGGTTAGCAGTTTGGATGCCTGAGGAATTTCTTTCTCTCTCAGCTGGTCATTAAAATCCTTTCTTTAAAGCCATTACAGGTTGTCACATCTGACACTCTGATAAAAGAATGGAGTCATTTTAAAAATCACCAACAAAAAAAAGTTGCTGTAGAAAAGTTGCTGTGCTAATAAAATACATTTTCTTGTCCTTAGCTGCTAACTTTATCTGAAGGCTTCCAGAAGCATTCAGAAAGCTGTGTGCTGCTTAGTGCAGTATGACAGAGAAGAAACAACTGCCATGTGTTAACTGTAACTTTCCTGCAGTATCTGTCTCAGTACTGCAGAATCTGTCTGTGTGCGCGTATGCAGGTCTTGTTTTCCAATCGTTCACACTACTATGGTAAAAGTCAGCCCACCTACATTGTGGGGACCAGTCAGGCCTGCGCTCTCTCTCTTACTCTCTCTCTCTTACTCTCTCTCTTACTCTCTCTCTTATGCTCTCTCTCTTACTCTCTCTCTTATGCTCTCTCTTACTCTCTCTCTTATGCTCTGTCTTACTCTCACTCTCTCTTTTTGTGTTTTTTCGATCGATTACACAGTTTCAGATAAGCGTGTTCACCCCTCACTCTCTGAGGCGGGGCTTCAGACTTGTTTTTGAGGCCCATTATTGAAAATGATAACTATCATTTTTAATACAGTTGATAACAGATCCATCTGGATCTGAATTGGGGAAAGTGACAGTAATTCTGAACTGGATAAATTATGAATCTATTTTTTTGAGAAGTAAGCTTGGATATATGTATATATATATATATACTGAATTTGTGGGTGTGTGTATATGTCTGTCTCTTTCTGTGCAGAGGGGAGCGCAGGTGACAGTCCAGGAAAGATGCAAATAGACCAGAGTGACACAGAGGAAAAACAAAGAAAAGGTAAGACTAGTATCGTCACTTAATCAGAGAGAGAGAGAGAGAGAGGTGTGTGTTATTTCTTTACACAAAACACATTAAGACACTTACAGCAGATGTATCGCTATACAGAGATATGTTTGGAATGTGTTCACACATTCGTTCAATTATGCACACTGTTTGTACATTAAACTTGATTAAACTGCTCTGTACACACAAGACTCATAATGACTCCAATTTAGACACAAGCAACACACTAATACACACACACACACACACACTCATGAACTCCAGTACCAGATGTTAAACACGGAGAGCGTGAGATTGAAAAACATATTTATGAGAATAAAGCAAAGCTGAACACTTCACCATAATGTGCTTTTAACAAAAGCACACTCAGATAAACACCTTTCATAACACCTCTGTGTCTCTGCATGCCATCAGCACGTTGTTAGGGCACTTCCACCTTTAAAATTGCTCTTCGTAATTTTTGCTCCTCATTAAAAAACTTTTACCGGTAAAGAAATGAACTATTGTCATTCTACTGAAAATGTAGTTGCGATAATGGCAACGGTATTTAAACTAAATCAACACGTTAACTAGAACTGTTGGCTCAGTAAATTGTGCATTATGGTGCTTAAAAATTTGTTTTCTTCATTTAAAGTGAATCTCGCGTTCCTCTTGTTTAAATACTTTCCTCTCAACACACCTGTGCAACATCCATAAATTAAACAAAGTTCTCATACCCCAAAGCTACTTATGAATAAGTCTGGCTTTGCTAATGGAGGCCATATTTTCCGGCTGTGGTGTGTTGCATCTCCTGCGGTGGGAGTGAATATCTCCTCTTCTTCTGCATGCAGCTGAGATTTACTGCGACGGCCGCTGAGCCTCAGTGCTTCCCATCTAATCAGAGTTTGTCTTCTCTCTCACCGCCTGCAGAACGTTGTATTTTCATCCTTTCACAGCAACCAAAGTTCGGCCTGTTTCTACATGTCATTTTTGATGACTTTCTTGTGCCTGATTAAATCTGATATTACAGCAGTGAAGGTGGAAATGTCTGTGTCTCACATAAGTATACACTGTGAAAGAAATATACACAGTGTCAGCAAAGGTGAGAATGCAACACATACTTGCATTGTGTTAAGAACTGGGTCTGACGCATTTTAGAATGCAGTGCATCAAATTAACGTGTTCTCATGCTCGCATGCAGTATGTTTCAGACGTTACGATCAAGCTGAGAACATTCACGGGAAATGAACAAAATGTTAAGAGAGGCAGAGCACACTCGTTCTCAGACACTATTCAGTCAGCGTCTCTTCAAGAGCTTAAAGATGTTTCTTTTGGAATGGTTTGTTTTACTCTTGTCTTTCTCTTTGTGATGGTGAGGCTGGAATGTGGAGCAGGTTGCTGACTGTAACTCTTGGACATCAGTTTATGTTCAGCCTGTCCTCTTACTTGCTTCACGTGTCATAATTTCTCTGAGCTGTTCTTCTTCCTCTCCAGAAAAGAATCGGTATTCATTCTAGAAATCATCAGAAGAAAACATTGGTTATTTAAGTGCTGTGCTCACTTATTTGTTTGTTTACTTCTGTGAGCTACACCCCCAGATTCTTTATGTAATCTTGCCCAGTTTTGAATCTCCTGCCTCTTTGATTCTCACATATTAACTGTTGATTGCAGCCAAGTTTTCAAAAGTGTGATAGTGACGCCATTCTACTCGTTCCCAGTCCGCGGGCGAGCGAGGCCCTGAGGCAGAGACCCAGCAGTATCCACAGTGGCCATCTGTTGGTTTTCCAGAAGCCCTGTGCTTTTCTCAATTCTCAGTTCAGTGAAAAACAAAGGAGACTGCTTTTGCTGACTGCTAATGTTTGGTTTTCCTCAAACATTTGGTCTTCTTTTCTTTCTGTCTTTCTTTAACTCTTTGTTTTTGGTGAGGGACAGACTACAGGTTTACACGCACAACAGCGTTCAAAAGTGTAGGGAAACCGTATAAGAGCCCAGCATAGATGGAAACTCCTTCAATATTTTTAAAAGCATCCCAATGAAATTTGAATGAAAATGCTAAAATACAAATTGAATTGTTTTGAATTGACACAACATGATTTCCAAAGTTACATTTTGTGTTTAGAAATATATTAGAAATGTATATAAATATTAACTTAATATTTAATAGAAGCATTATTTTTACACACGAATGCATCTTCATGGGGACTGATCATGTTAGCCACCATTGTATGTGACCATCACAATCTCCTATAGCTGAGCCTCCACAACAATCTGCTGATGGACTTCAAACACACCTGATCCAGCTGCCATTTGTGCCCCAGCCGAAGACCCAGAATGCTTTGTTGCTGCTTTCCATTATGTAGTCACCTATGGCCCACAACCCTGTTAGCATCAAAGGGGGAAATGTAGAGGAACAGGAGCCCTGCTCAAAAACACTGGATGGAGCTCAGCTCTCACAGCTTTGAAGATCTTCTTTTGATCAGCGAGCTTGTCCCTCCCTCCGCCCTCCAGACGGGGGTCGAAGGGAGTGTGTGAGGTTTGTGGAGGCAGAGAAAATCACAGTGAAAGAGTGCTGAGACAGAGGGTGCAGAGCTTATGCCTGATAATGGAAGCTTTGTTTTGCTTGTGCCGATTCATTTCTTCTTGCAAGCCCTCTCTCTCTCTCCTCTTTCTCACACATTACAGAGGCATACACAATCCATTAAAAAGTCACTTGGAATTGATGCATTTTAATGCATATTTAAGTGAAAGAAAATCCTGAGAGAAGTCGAGCTGTTGTTTAATAAATCTTCAGAGGATGCGCTCAGTTTGGCAGAAGCAGCAAGCTGTGTGCCCTTTGAAAGCTAGTTGTGCTGTTGACATTAGTGCTTCATTGGAAGTTGTTAATACTGTTTAAACCTCTTTTCTATCTTACATTTTTACATTATATTTAATGACCACAATATTCTCTGTTTGCATCCAATTTTCATCCAAATAGATTGAATTAGTGCTTTTAAATGTGTGCTATATACGCTCTCTCTCTCTCTCTCTCTCTCTCTCTCTCTCTCTCCCTCCCCTCCTCTCTCTCCTCTCCTCTCTCTCTCTTTTTATATATATATATATATATATATATATATATATATATATACATACACAAAAATATATAAATACAGATATATATATATAAAACAAATTTTGCATTATTTTAACACATTTCTTTGTTGCAACAGACTCAACACAGAGTGCAGAAGGTTCCAGTCAAGATGGTGACAGTCTCCTGCATGTTCAAGGTATGTTCACAATCACTCAGTCACTCTGTGAATGGGTGATTCACTTATTTTAGGTGTCTGTGTAACAGATTGTCATTATATCACACTGGCTACATTTGCCTCAGTATTTGTGGCTATCAAAAGCTGTTCATTGTTGAAAATGTTTGTTTCTTTCACGCAAAAGAATATTTCAGTGTATTGTTAGAATAATAGAAAGTGAACTTTGTATTCAGACAAATCTGTTGCATCCTGTTTCCAGTGCTGTCAGTTGTTCTAGCAGACAGCAGCTCTTGTTGGGTCAGGTTAAGAGCACACATTATGCAGTTGCTGGAGCAGACCTTGTTACCTCTGGCAGCGGCGTTTAGCAGTTGCCTTCCTCTCTAACTCCATTCAAACTGCTTTTGTTTTTATAATGGGTAATCTTTATGGTAGCTGAAGTCTTTCCTGTTTCATTTCAAGTTTTTCAGGGTTTTTTTCCTCACATAGCCGCCTCATAAACACGTTCCACAGAGAGTTTATAAATGACGCTCATGCTGTCATTACTGCCTGAAAACGCCTCACGTTACGTGAGGGGTTTTCAGAATCACCATATGGTTTCCATATGCATAAGCTGCGTGATAAAAACAGCTACTGTTCTATATGTGACTGAGCTTCACTCTGTGTTTCTGCACTCTGAACTCCTCTCCACAATTTCCCTCTCAATGCTTTCACTGTAACCCTTGAAACACACAATCCCATGTTTTCTTTTGACATCCTTTTAAAGGGTTTTGTTGTTGTTGTTTTTCCAAGCATGGTGCTCTTGGCTTGAGAGATCTGGAAGTCTTTCAGACTCCAGAGGGGCCCTCTGGACCATGTCCTCATACAAGCACAGTTGGCAAAGAACATCTTGTAACATTAGGCAAATTCGGTCAGCGATACAATGCCACTTGGCCCCTCCTGTAGAAACCCGTCCTGATACCCCCACACCTTTATTTCTCTCTCTCTGTCTTCATGCTTTGAAGGTAGAATGCAGATGAGTGGAAGCTCTTGGCTTTTCACAGAGGAGCGTGTGTGAAACGGATCTGTGACGGATCCCAACTAGGTTTGTTTCGACTCAGTGCCTTTTAATTGGATCTAATTGCTTGAAACTTTACTGTCACACAACAACGCAGTGAAGAGAAAAGCCGCACTCAGAATGCCTTTCTCTTCAGTGTTGTTTCAGAGAAAATAAGTCTGCCCTTGCTCAGCAACCTTTGAATATTTACATATGAAAATGAAGTTTGCTCTTCACATTTAGCACTTCATTAGCTCTCATGGTCTGGCTCTTTCAAAAGGTTTCCCACTGATGTTTCACATGAATAGGCTTGGAATTACATGATGTATGTTTTAATGATGAACTGGACTTTGTTGCCACCTACAAAACGTTACAAAAGTTCTGCTTCGTTCACCCAAAGTCTAAAAAGCATCAATTTACTTGCAGAGTATGACACTTTACATGTTAAATGAACAAGCAGCTTGTAAACTGCACTGTTTGGATTTAGTAAGATATCAGATAGTTTTCCAGATGTGAAACATTCTATCATTTTTTGTAATACATCTACTGAAGATATTTACCATCCAGTGACTGTAAGGCGATATAGAGAGGTTTTACTGGTGAACATGCAGACGCTTGTTCTCTTATTCTCTGTTCAGTTCAGTTTTTTCCTATTAACCTCCTTAATGACGTGAAAAGCATCTGGTGAGGTTCGATTACGTCGGCTTTCTCTGCAGTTAGACCCAGGTTATTGGAAGGAAGAACTCACAGCCGTGATAAAGATTACAGAGGCCTCGAGTGAGAACTCTGCTGAGGCGGCTCAGATGAGCAACCTTAAAAAATGTAAAGTCAACAAATTCGATCAGTCATTCTTGCTTTGTCTGACTCTTATGTCTTGTAAACAGTGAGAGTAAAAATGCCACAAATGTGTGTTTCAAGTGTGGATTATTGTTGGACTTTCTCAGACTCTCTTATTTCTATCAAGTTCTGTCAAGTGGTATGACCCTTTCTGTAGCTGTTCTGTTTGCTAGTGATCTTTGTTAGAGCTAGTCACATCGCAGCAGTTATCAGAGTGAGAGTTAAACCTAAACTATCATCCCCCACATAAATTCCTCTGAAGAGGAACATGACAGATCTGACTCATATTATAATTGTATTATAATTGTACAATAATCATAGCAAATGTAGTACTTTGGAAACTCTGGTTACTAACATAAATGTATATAAAGGTTTGGCCAACACCAACCACCCAACACAAGAGTTTCACAAGTATGCAAAAATATCAGACTGTTGAACTAGTGTCTGCCTTTGGTGTTTATTGTCATTGATTTGGTGTTTAATGTCATTGATTTGGTGTTTAATGTCATTGATTTGGTGTTTATTGTCATTGATTTGGTGTTTAATGTCATTGATTTGGTGTTTATTGTCATTGATTTGGTGTTTAATGTCATTGATTTGGTGTTTATTGTCATTGATTTGGTGTTTAATGTCATTGATTTGGTGTTTAGTGTCATTGATTTGGTGTTTATTGTCATTGATTTGGTGTTTATTGTCATTGATTTGGTGTTTAATGTCATTGATTTGGTGTTTATTGTCATTGATTTGGTGTTTAATGTCAATGATTTGGTGTTCAGTGTCATTGATTTGGTGTTCAATGTCATTGATTTGGTGTTTAATGTCATTGATTTGGTGTTTAATGTCATTGATTTGGTGTTTAATGTCATTGATTTGGTGTTTAATGTCAATGATTTGGTGTTCAGTGTCATTGATTTGGTGTTCAATGTCATTGATTTGGTGTTTAATGTCATTGAGTTGGTGTTCAATGAATTTGGCCTCAAGACAAGACAAGAGGGACGATCTGACACATCCAGCCATTGTTTGTGTGGCACAATCGATTTATGCTGACTAACAATAGACCCACAAGCCCCTCACTATCTTCAGAGCTAATGTATGGAGGAGCATCTAATTTTCTGCTTGTCTGAATATGAATATAACTTACACCCCCCGCCTCTTCTGCTGCCTGGATGATTGGAAGACATCACCCACACAATCACACTATCAGAAGATTTAAACTTTTATTATGGCTAAGCACAGTTCATTTTAAGAAAAGCAAATGAAGCTAAGAAAAGCATGATTTATTAAAGCTGAAGTGCTAAAATGTTTGAGCACTGCTGCACTACTGAGTTTACCGCAGTAACCTGAATCATTCTGTTGACTACTGGATGGAGAAAGTTAGTTTTCTCATTTTCAGAGAAGAATGTAAGGATATGGCCCATGTTTTCCTGCCTGACAGCACCTCTCTTGCTACTTTATTTGTTTCATAGGATGTCAGGCTCTCATCTCCTACTGCTGTCTGTTCTAAAGCTAAATTAGAGAGCTGGTACAGATTTCTCCTACATCTACTGATGTGCAGGGAAGCAGCTGGGAGTAAGAACAGGCATTGATTGAAATTCCAGCTCTTATGTTATTCAAAGGCTGGTTTGTTGTGTTTTGATCAGTGCTGCTTATTAGGAGGTTAATTTCTCAGCCTTAATTTCTCATTTTGTGCACCTGTCTGCATATACTTTAAATGCGACCCTGATCTCTAAATCACTAAGAGCATTACACACGTGTAAAAGTTGGCGTTTGTGTGTTGCACTCTGCCTTGGTACATGTGTTTCTGTTTACTTGTGATGGCCCTTTGAAGAGGAATATGAATAAAACCTAAAGCATGTGGCAGAGAGCAATAGAGGAGATGGGCTTCAGGAGTGGGCTGTAAGTTAAACACGCTGCTGAATCGTATCACTCAGTTTCAATTTCTCTGTGCACGGTGTTGAGAGACAAGTCTCTGCTTCACCTCTCCTCGTCTGAGTTCTCAGCTGTTTCTCTATTTCTTCACAGAAAAGGCTTTTTTAACATTTCCAAACACAAATCCATCACTTGCAGTGTTGTATCAATAAATCAGTAGAATGTCTAGGGCTCACTGCATGGGAGGGAAAAGTGTTTGAGTAGCCATCATTCTGAAGGGTTGCTGTAAAGTACCAGTTTGTAGTTGTTGAAACGTTGCCACCCTAACCCAAGAAATGATCTCTCTGAGCGAAGCATCGGAGCTGTAATAAACAACTTGTGTGGCATTACAGTTACAGCAGAGGGCATGTTGTCTCTCTCTCAGTGAGCTGTACAATGTACTGTAAGATGTGCTGCTTTGTTCTGATCATGTTGGTGAGGTGAATCTGTTCTGCTGCAGACAGACAATCACTGGTTCAAGCAGTTGGGTTTGTTTGCATCATCCATGGATTTGTCACAGGTAGTAGATTATTTCATGCTGTGCTTTGCTTTGAGTTTGCATCAGTTTGAGAAGGAGCCTCACTGATACAGACTCAGGCAGATTGAAATTCATTTTCTATTCTTCCGCTTTCACCCACATTTGTTTTTTTCCTTTTGAAGGTGGCAGATGTTTCAAGAAGGCATTAGGATCATGGTTTCATGCTCAGATATTATGTATAGGCCTTGTACCCAAGAACCTATAGCAATAAGATTTGTTCAAACACAGTACATTGATGTGATGTAGGGGTTAAACACCTGGGTGGGTAACCCAAAGGTTGCAGGTTTGAGCCTTACAAGAAGCAATACATGAACTATCAAGAATTTTGTCCTTGCTCAAAGCACATACAGAAATGCTTCAGGTTGGATACGAGCTCCTCAGTTACCACAGAAAATCTGACAAAATTGAGACACAATGTAAAAATACTTTTATATAGAATGTACTTGTGTGTTACCTGTGAAGTTATATTCAATCTATCGCTCAGTTTCCTGTTATGACCAGGTAAAGCCAGTAAACTCTATTAGACTTCCGATGTAAGTGCCTCACACATCACAGATGCTGTAAGAAAAACATTCAGAGCCCTGAAATTTATTTACCATCAGTTTACTGCAGAAAGACTCTAATAACAGTACAGTAAATTACTATATAAGTGTCATACATGACATACAGTCATTTCCTTCCTTCCAGAATGATGAGCAGGAGCCCAACATATGAAGTAATAATAAAAGACAGAATAACTGGATCAAACTAGAGACCTTCAATGACACAGTATTTTGTGTCTGTTTATTTAGATGCTGAGAAAAGTGAGACGACATCAACAAAGGAAAATACCAGCAGCACTAAAGGTAAAACATTATTATTTGTTTTTGTGAGGGAATGGCGAGAAGAAGAGGGGAGAAATGGGATCAGGGAATGTTGTATGTATAAGTGACAAAATGCCTTTGTTGGTAAACATGCACTTATCAGCAGCAAATGCATGGTTTATGAATTCTGCAGGAGAATCAATAGTGTGTGTGGATGCATTTTTAAATCATGCTCAGGTGTATCTGGTCTTTCTGAGCTTTACATTGTCATGTGTTCTGTTCAAGTCTCTGTTGCCTCAGGCGTAGCCTTTAGCATCTCCTGCATTCATTTCAGTATCCAGTAAGATGTCACCCAGTGGGTTCTAATTTAAATCCTTTGCTCAGCTGTAATCTTGAGTCCCTCACTCTCTCGTCTGTCTCTCTCTCTGTCTCAGTCCAGGACAAGAGCTCACAAGAACCTGAATCAGCTCCAGCAGACAGCGTTCAGTCCAAAGGTAAATCAAGTAAATGCAGTTAAAAAAGAAAAAAGTTAAAAGACTGACGAAACACAGACAATGCTCATCTTTACTCAGTGGCCCCGTGTCTGTCAGTGTCCTGCATATTTAACACCTTCTGTTCATCTTACTCTACCACTGGTGCTTGTTTATCAAAAAGCTGCTTTGAAAGTGAAAATCATTTACTTATATTATTGCTTTATATTTAGGTATGCTCCTCTCTCTCTCTCTCTCTCTCTTTATTTATTTTTTATTTATATGTATGTGTGTGTGTGTGTTGGCACGTTTCTTTAAATTGAGTTTGATGAATTGCCCACATGGTCACCTCACAGACTTTAATAAATCAAACCCAGAGCGTGTGATGGGAGTGCAGAGATGACGTAGTGCCAGAAGTCTGATAAATCATGAGCTGATAGGAGTTTTGCTGTGCTGTCGTTTCAGGAACTTAGGGTCAGCTTTCCTCTTGGGGCCTCACATACAAGCTCCCAGCATTTATATTCATTCCTTCATGTGTTTGATAGGAAAATATTTAGTACAGTATCTTGATGTGTATTTATACAAACACAGGCATACCTACCTAAACAGAAACAATTTTATTTAATTTAATCAAATTTATGTAATTTAAAAATAAAGTGTTTACAACCCACTTCAATAACAGCTGTCTGACATATTTTAGAGGAAAACAAGATATTCAACAATAACAGATGAAGGACGGGACTTGATATTATCAGTCAGGATTTGATTGGATCATTATAAAAGTCTGTGTTGTTTATAACACTGTAGTCAGATGCAGCAGCTGAAAAAGGACTTTGTGACATCAGCAGGATGGGGAAGTTTCCGATGTGGAGCACATTATTACAATAAATGTATTAGTTAATTAGTGAATTATTATGTGATCTCGTTTTTTTTAGTTTTTTTTACATTTTTTATTGTAGGTAGTTTTTTAAATTAATTTTATGATACTAGTAGAAATATGTATTAAGAAAGCCAGCAGGAGTGATTTTGGTTTTATTTTGAGGTGAATTCTGTCACAGGATAACTGGTTAACTGTTTTTTAGGTAACATGTACATCCTCCTGTTTACCTCATTGAGTTTGTGTGTTTGCTTCTTCCAAGATGGTGAAAAGAACCTCCATGACGTCATCCAGAGAAAAGAATGAAATGACAATCAGCCTCGTAGGAGCGAGTGCCGGCAAACTGTGTGAAGGCAAACATTACATCAATTCTGTCCCACGTCAGGGAGTCGCCTGCGATCACTGAGACGAGCCCCATTTCATTCACTGTCTGTCCTTTGGTTCAACCTGTCTTTCTTTACCACTTCCTCATATAAATCAATCAAATATAAGTATATAAGCGGAACAAATGAGAGTCTGGACATATCTGAGCGAGTGCAGGGGTTATAGAGTTGAAGGAGCTATGATACCTCATTTACAAGCTGCTTCATCTATATATTTTTAGTGGGAAATCCTGGTGCTGGATCTGAACTAGTTTCAATTAGATCGATGGTTCTAACACATCCTAAAATCATTCTGATGTTTTTATTTACATGCTGATTTGTACAGCCACAGCTGAATTATCCATCCAACTCCTAATGCAACATTCAGACCAAATATGATCAGATTCTATAGTCCTGTGTAAGATTCCATGCAGGTTAACACTAAATGTGTATTTGTGCATGAGTGCGCGTGCGTGTGTGCATATGCAAGCAGATGATGTCACTTTAAAGAGATTATCACTTCGTGTGTGAGCTTAAGAACCAAGTCAATTAAATCCAGGAGAACGTTGCATGATTCTGATCTCATCGAGTGCCAATATTCAACACCTACTGCAGCATATCAAGTTCTTAGCTTCAAAAGAGGCTCTCGTGCACAGTTCTCCTTTCAAACAAAACGTCACATTCGCAGATCTTCCCTCTTAACACCACAAGTGAGCACTGATCACGTTTCATCTCTGAATCCGCTCGACTGCTGCGAATTCCTTATGAAAAGGAAAACCTCTGTTGTGTCAGACTGATGTGGCTGTTTTTGGATGAGTGTGCCAACAGATTCATTCCCTCTGAGTGTATTTAGATGCCTGACAGCGTTGTTTCAATAGTTTTAGTTACAGCCCGTTCTCTCTCTCTCTGTCACTTGCATGAACAGATCTTCCATCTCACATGCAAACTTTCAATATTTTTACCACATGCATCTCCAAAAAAATCTGCCTTATTTTATGAGATACATAATTATCACAAATTGGTGATGGCAAAAAACTGGCAAATATTAAGTGTGGCATTGAATGAATTAAAGATGAAAATAAATAATAAATGTATTAAAAATGTGTTTTTCGGTCTTCTTTGGTTGGGTTTTGATTTAAGTTTAATTTTTCTTGAATTCAATATTTTGTTTGATTAAAAAAGTTAATTCAAAAGATTATTTTGCTCTTTTAAGTGGTGCCATAATTGTATATCAGATCATGTCCTGCCTTCATTCTTTGGTGTTTGCTTTGCTATAAAATAATGATGAATAAAGTTATGAAGTTGTTTCTCTGGGCACGATGTCTGTGTGTTTAATGATTAAACTTCAGATTCAGTAGAATGTAAGGAAAGGTTATTAAATACGGCTGAATTGTTTTTCATTTGTTGAATTATCAACTTTAATGGCTACATCACAGACAGAAATATGCTTGTAATGTTTTCTAATATCAGACTTTTTATATAACTGAATTTGCCAGTAGCTTTTACTCTTTAACTGAAGCGCCTGATAAAATATTTTAAAAATATTTAAAATAAAAAACATATAATACATGAAACAATATTTGTAATTCAAAAATGTTCCCCTCATTGAAAGATTTCTTTAAATTGTTAAAAGATGTTAAATTTGTACTTATTAGAAATTGTTAAATGAAGTACAAAAGAGCTAATAGGTTTCACATGAAGACACATCAGCACAGTCTAACTAAAAGCTGACATCAGTCAGTCAAGTTATTTTACATAGTGGGTGCCTCTGACTTTCATATTTAATAGGTCGGTAAATAAAAGAAAACTCACCCATAATCCCTTATGATGCGACTCAAAACATATTTTGATACAAATGTAACAGTAATTTGTCATGTTTCCGCTCACCAAAAAGACAAATGCCAGAATGTAGATGCTCCACAAGGTCAAAGAAATCGGAAGAATTAGAAACTGTGGAAGCTAGATTACAAAAATTGAGAAAAGGAAGTGTAACAAGCTGGGTGGGATGGAGTTTAGCATCCAAAACAGAACAGATGTATCTACATTAACCCATAGACAGTTTTCTCAACAAGCAAGTTGTCAAAAAGATCCACAAGAATGGAATATGCAGTTCTAAATTCATATATAAAATAGGCCTGTGGCTTCCCAGCACGATTCATTATATTGCACCCTTGCGCCCTGCTGCTGCCACTATTGCATGATATATTTCCATAACAAACTCCTTATGAAGGTAGAGGAGGACAACGGCCCCTCTGCCCCGCACCTCAGCTGTGCTGTCTGACATTCAGAGCAGAGCAGATGATCCCCATACATTTAAACAAAGCAGAGAGAAATCAGCAGAAAGAAAACAGAAGAACTTTAACTGGAGGAGAGGATGGAAAGTGGCATAATGGATGACCTCTGAATTCAAGCTGTTTTTGAATGTTTGTTGGCTTTGACAGTGAGTAATTTTATGGGGGTGTTAAAGCACAGAACATTTACTAATAATGTTGATTTAGATGGCTGAGATCTACGTTATATGAGCCTGTACATCTTACAGTATCAAAATTATGTAATTTAAGTTGTTTCAAACTGATATATTCATGTACTGCAGCTCAACTGGTAGATCATGGCGATAACCAATCAAAAGTTTAATTATCAAGAAACGCTTGATAAAATATATATAATAAATATACCTCAAATTCACTGTACGTTGCATCAGATAAAAGCATCTCCAGTTTCTTCCATTTCATTTATTACAAGTCTTCACTGAAACACTGTCCCTGGTGAGATGTGTGAACAGACAGAATAAGATCTTGACACTGACAGCCATGGAATGAGTCTTAGGAGTTTACTGACGGCAATTTCTCCATATTTTCTGTCATTACTAACAAACTCTGCATCTGGTTAAGTCAGCAGCTCTGACAGGAAGATGATGGGAATCAGAAGATCTCGATTTTTCTTTCCATTACCTGTCACACACAACAGAACTGCATCACCTCTTGAACAGCCTCAAATGACAGACTGTATTGCTCAATCAATACGCCAGGATGCGTTTACTTTGTGTGCTGAGGTGTGCTCAATTCCTAAATCACTATCTGTGTAAATAGACCAGAATAATTTCCATGTGTCAACTGACATTTTTACCGTCTGGACCTGATAAGTGCATTATGCTCCGCTAAGACTGTAATATAGTTTTTCATTCTCATATCTTTCTCGCATTATCACACCTGTCGTCCAACCAGTAAAACATTTTATGCTGTTTTCTCCGCAGATGAAAAGTGCAGTGATCTTCATCTGAAAGCTACAAAAGGAAGGTGAAAAGTTTGAAATCTTCTCCTCCGTCATCCCTTCATTCTAATCTGAAGATCATCAGGCCAGCTCTTAGCTCATCTGGGACACTTTTAAGATCTCTTTTTTCTGATATAAGGCCATCACTTCACCTGAAAGCCATACAGATCCTAACCACTTCAGTGAAGACTGCCATCAGCCCTTGATAATGCTGCTTTTGACCATCTGTCAGGGCGCTGTCACTGCTATAAACATTGAGAGAGAGAGAGAGAGAGAGAGAGAGAGAATTAAGAAAGGTGAGAAATCAATTGTCACCATTCTAAATGGTCTCAAACATATCCTGTCACGGGTGTGTATGAGAGAGACTGGCCATCAGATCAGCTGACACAAAGCATTTACATGTCACTCTCCTGAAGAGAAACCGGCCCTTCCTCTCCAGCCCAAGCCAGTGGAGTGATAGATCATCTGAAGATGGAGAGGCACGTGACAGCAGCTATGTCTTCATTGTGGAGGGAGAAATGTCCTGATTGTTTAGTCGTCTGCATGAGTATTGACCATCTGACAGAAAAGAGATCCAAATGTCATCAAAATGCTTTTAAGAGATACCTTAACCTCATCATCATCATCACCATCATCAGACAGACAGACAGTTTTTAATGGAATTTTTAAAATATGTTTGAATAACAGACAATAATGTTAATACAACATCAATAAAAAACGTTTTGAACTCTTAGAATGTTCAAAATAAAATATTTGTTACTTAATGAAAACATTACGGCAATGTTCTTACAACCTAAAGCTGTTAGCTGAGGTAATCTGCTCTCTGCTCTCTCTGACAGACAGATCATCCGCAGACACATACACAAAGTTCTTGACTTTCTCATCTCTTTCACATCACATTCATTTAAGACCTGAACTGGATGCAGAGACTGTGTGATGTCAAGCGTGTGATTCATGTGTTGAGGATCGAAACAACTGTGATGGAATTCCTGTCACAAATAACAAAGAAATGAGGCTTAAAGGTCAAAGGTTTCTAAATGGGAATATTATCCAAGAATGAACAGATCACATGTAATCCATACAAGAGCATTCATTTATTATCTAGAGACAGCATTCCTTCTGTTGAACTCTGACCTTCATCCTGGCGTGAACACACTGAAGATCAATGGTTACAGCTCAGCATGAAGCCTCATATTTAGTATCAATCGTGTGAACACCTTGAAAGTTGCTTTCTCTGTGTGTTTCTGCCCATTCCAGCGGGGGGCGCTAAAGTTCAGTGTTCACTTACCACACAACGTTTGTGCCAAGCTGGTTAAAGACATGACGTCAAAATGACCTGAGAAAACAGAGCACAAAATATTGATGACTCATATTGCACTACACACATTTTTGTCCAATCAGATGCTCCCTAGAAAGAGAATCGCTATAATACTATTTGCTATAATACTATTTGCTATAATACTATATAATAAGTCTAATTAAAATAGATTCCAGTATAGGAAAGGAAACTTCATTTAATCATGGAATAAAACACTTGCTGTTGTTCAGAAAGAAATAAAGATAAATCAGAGTTAGTGAGTTATGCAGACATCTGTGTTAAGACTTCAGATTCATTCAGGAGTGTCTTGGCCCTGAGATTATTATGAAATTAAGAGTTCATTTATTTTGTGCTGCTGCTCCTTTGTATTCAAGGTGAATGGTGTCAAAAAAACAGCTGAAAAAATTACATGAGTGTAATGAGAAAACATAAGAAGGGTGTCTAGCAGAGTTCAGGTCTGTCAAACATTTCAAACAATTGCTCCTCAATGTGAGGGCCAAAACTAGAGCAGAGGAAATCTGTTGTTAAAAAATAAACGTGACATATCAAGTGAAAATTGTCCTCTGAGTTTCTTAAACGGTTTCATGCTCTCTGCTTTTCCACACCTCCAAGTTTGTTGCTAGCAGTGTGGAGCTGAGCTCAGAAAATGATGTTTCGTGACTTTAGATGCAGAGGGAAGATGATGTTTGTTAGTGGGGCGAGACGGAGGCTTCAGACTCAGCTGGCTGTTGGGGTAATTGGGGAGGTTGGGAGGTGGGCTGCCACGGCTGGTCGGACCCATATGTGTTGCACAGTGATGGGGAGCCCAGCCAAAGTCTCCCTGCTGGTGGATACGCTCCAGCACATGATGCTGCTGTGCCCAGCACCTCACGCTGCAGGCCAGCTGTCACCTCTCTGAAAGGGCTTGACTCCACTCATGACTATTCATGAGAGAAAAAATCAAAAGACATACTAATGTTAACTATTCATTATTCAACTTATGATTTTTTGCAGGTTCTTTTTGCAAAACGGTGTAGTCTTCTACAATTTTCAACTGTCTCTCAGACCCTTACAATTGATCTCTTTTTGCTACTGTCCCTTTAAGACTTTTATGTAAATGGCCTCTGTTATGATTGGCTAAACCGTGCCACAGTTACGGCTGTCATTCCTTTGGGCAGCCCTAGTTTAAAAATGCTGAATAAGCATTAATACAGCAACATGGACAGTAATATGTTAATGAGTTGTTGTTTATGATAGTTTCAAAAAAGGAGGAAATTATTTTCTGACATTTCACCTTTAAATATATTTACACGAACACATTATAATAAGAAACAATTGCTTGAAATGCATATGGGGGTATAAATGCTTGTGATGTTTAGTGGCATTGTGGTGTTTAGTGGCATTGTGATGTTTAGTGGCATTGTGGTGTTTAGTGGCATTGTGATGTTTAGTGCCATTGTGATGTTTAGTGGCATTGTGATGTTTAGTGGCATTGTGATGTTTAGTGGCACTGTGATGTTTAGTGCCATTGTGATGTTTAGTGGCATTGTGATGTTTAGTGCCATTGTGATGTATAGTGGCATTGTGATGTATAGTGGCATTGTGATGTATAGTGGCACTGTGATGTTTAGTGGCACTGTGATGTTTAGTGCCATTGTGATGTTTAGTGCCATTGTGATGTTTAGTGGCACTGTGGTGTTTAGTGGCACTGTGGTGTTTAGTGGCATTGTGATGTTTAGTGCCATTGTGATGTTTAGTGCCATTGTGATGTTTAGTGGCACTGTGGTGTTTAGTGGCACTGTGGTGTTTAGTGGCACTGTGGTGTTTAGTGGCACTGTGATGTTTAGTGGCATTGTGATGTTTAGTGCCATTGTGATGTTTAGTGCCATTGTGATGTTTAGTGGCACTGTGGTGTTTAGTGGCACTGTGGTGTTTAGTGGCATTGTGATGTTTAGTGGCATTGTGATGTTTAGTGGCATTGTGATGTTTAGTGCCATTGTGATGTTTAGTGGCACTGTGGTGTTTAGTGGCATTGTGATGTTTAGTGGCATTGTGATGTTTAGTGGCATTGTGATGTTTAGTGCCATTGTGATGTTTAGTGCCATTGTGATGTTTAGTGGCATTGTGATGTTTAGTGGCACTGTGATGTTTAGTGGCACTGTGGTGTTTAGTGGCACTGTGGTGTTTAGTGGCACTGTGGTGTTTAGTGGCATTGTGATGTTTAGTGCCATTGTGATGTTTAGTGGCACTGTGATGTTTAGTGGCACTGTGGTGTTTAGTGGCACTGTGGTGTTTAGTGGCACTGTGATGTTTAGTGGCACTGTGATGTTTAGTGGCACTGTGGTGTTTAGTGGCACTGTGGTGTTTAGTGGCACTGTGGTGTTTAGTGGCACTGTGGTGTTTAGTGGCATTGTGATGTTTAGTGGCACTGTGATGTTTAGTGCCATTGTGATGTTTAGTGGCATTGTGATGTTTAGTGCCATTGTGATGTTTAGTGGCATTGTGATGTTTAGTGGCACTGTGATGTTTAGTGCCATTGTGATGTATAGTGGCATTGTGATGTTTAGTGCCATTGTGATGTTTAGTGGCACTGTGGTGTTTAGTGGCACTGTGATGTTTAGTGGCACTGTGATGTTTAGTGGCATTGTGATGTTTAGTGGCATTGTGATGTTTAGTGGCATTGTGATGTTTAGTGGCATTGTGATGTTTAGTGGCACTGTGATGTTTAGTGGCACTGTGGTGTTTAGTGGCACTGTGGTGTTTAGTGGCACTGTGGTGTTTATGGGATGTGGTGTTTAGTGGCATTGTGATGTTTAGTGGCACTGTGATGTTTAGTGGCACTGTGGTGTTTAGTGGCACTGTGGTGTTTAGTGGCACTGTGATGTTTAGTGGCATTGTGATGTTTAGTGGCATTGTGATGTATAGTGGCATTGTGATGTTTAGTGGCATTGTGATGTTTAGTGGCACTGTGATGTTTAGTGCCATTGTGATGTTTAGTGCCATTGTGATGTTTAGTGGCACTGTGGTGTTTAGTGGCACTGTGGTGTTTAGTGGCATTGTGATGTTTAGTGCCATTGTGATGTTTAGTGCCATTGTGATGTTTAGTGGCACTGTGGTGTTTAGTGGCACTGTGGTGTTTAGTGGCACTGTGGTGTTTAGTGGCATTGTGATGTTTAGTGGCACTGTGATGTTTAGTGCCATTGTGATGTTTAGTGCCATTGTGATGTTTAGTGGCACTGTGGTGTTTAGTGGCATTGTGATGTTTAGTGGCATTGTGATGTTTAGTGGCATTGTGATGTTTAGTGGCATTGTGATGTTTAGTGCCATTGTGATGTTTAGTGGCACTGTGGTGTTTAGTGGCATTGTGATGTTTAGTGGCATTGTGATGTTTAGTGGCATTGTGATGTTTAGTGCCATTGTGATGTTTAGTGCCATTGTGATGTTTAGTGGCACTGTGATGTTTAGTGGCATTGTGATGTTTAGTGGCACTGTGATGTTTAGTGGCACTGTGGTGTTTAGTGGCACTGTGGTGTTTAGTGGCACTGTGGTGTTTAGTGGCATTGTGGTGTTTAGTGGCATTGTGATGTTTAGTGGCATTGTGATGTTTAGTGGCACTGTGATGTTTAGTGGCACTGTGGTGTTTAGTGGCACTGTGGTGTTTAGTGGCACTGTGGTGTTTAGTGGCATTGTGATGTTTAGTGGCACTGTGATGTTTAGTGGCATTGTGATGTTTAGTGGCATTGTGATGTTTAGTGCCATTGTGATGTTTAGTGGCATTGTGATGTTTAGTGGCACTGTGATGTTTAGTGCCATTGTGATGTATAGTGGCATTGTGATGTTTAGTGCCATTGTGATGTTTAGTGGCACTGTGGTGTTTAGTGGCATTGTGGTGTTTAGTGGCATTGTGATGTTTAGTGGCATTGTGATGTTTAGTGGCATTGTGATGTTTAGTGGCATTGTGATGTTTAGTGGCACTGTGATGTTTAGTGGCACTGTGGTGTTTAGTGGCACTGTGGTGTTTAGTGGCACTGTGGTGTTTAGTGGCATTGTGATGTTTAGTGGCACTGTGATGTTTAGTGGCACTGTGGTGTTTAGTGGCACTGTGGTGTTTAGTGGCACTGTGATGTTTAGTGGCATTGTGATGTTTAGTGGCATTGTGATGTATAGTGGCATTCTGATGTTTAGTGGCATTGTGATGTTTAGTGGCATTGTGGTGTTTAGTGGCACTGTGATGTTTAGTGGCATTGTGATGTTTAGTGGCATTGTGATGTTTAGTGGCACTGTGGTGTTTAGTGGCACTGTGGTGTTTAGTGGCACTGTGGTGTTTAGTGGCATTGTGATGTTTAGTGGCACTGTGATGTTTAGTGGCACTGTGGTGTTTAGTGGCACTGTGGTGTTTAGTGGCACTGTGATGTTTAGTGGCATTGTGATGTTTAGTGGCATTGTGATGTATAGTGGCATTGTGATGTTTAGTGGCATTGTGATGTTTAGTGGCACTGTGATGTTTAGTGGCATTGTGATGTTTAGTGGCACTGTGGTGTTTAGTGGCATTGTGATGTTTAGTGGCACTGTGATGTTTAGTGGCACTGTGGTGTTTAGTGGCACTGTGGTGTTTAGTGGCACTGTGATGTTTAGTGGCATTGTGATGTTTAGTGGCATTGTGATGTATAGTGGCATTGTGATGTTTAGTGGCATTGTGATGTTTAGTGGCATTGTGATGTTTAGTGGCATTGTGATGTTTAGTGGCATTGTGATGTTTAGTGGCACTGTGGTGTTTAGTGCCATTGTGATGTTTAGTGGCACTGTGGTGTTTAGTGGCACTGTGATGTTTAGTGGCATTGTGATGTTTAGTGGCATTGTGATGTTTAGTGGCACTGTGGTGTTTAGTGGCACTGTGATGTTTAGTGGCACTGTGGTGTTTAGTGGCACTGTGGTGTTTAGTGGCACTGTGATGTTTAGTGGCATTGTGATGTATAGTGGCATTGTGATGTTTAGTGGCACTGTGATGTTTAGTGGCATTGTGATGTTTAGTGGCACTGTGGTGTTTAGTGGCACTGTGGTGTTTAGTGGCACTGTGGTGTTTAGCAGGTGGCACAATTAGAAGTGTCAAGAAAAGCAGAGGTGAAGCTGTTGGCACAGATGCTGTCGTCCGTGCTACATTTCCTCCACCCGAGCTCACAGCCGCCCGTGTGTGTGTGTTGGGGGGAGGAATCGATTCCTTTCACACTGGGCGCTGTATTAATTAATGCCACCGCTGTCACACGACAGGACTTCCTGTTTCTCTTGTTCATGTTCCACTTGTTCCATTTCTCTGCTTGTTTTCTATCCCCCCTTTTCAAAATCACAAGGCTGTGAACAGCAGTGTAGAGGATTAATGCTTACAGACACCATGAACACATGAAAACGCAGATATATCCTCACAACGTCAATGCAGTTATGTGCCATTTTGCTAGAATTAGTTTTTTTTATTTATACTCACTGTCTTTCAAGCAGCCAGATAGGAGAGAGAGAGAACAGTGTGGTGCGCTACTGCCCCCAGCTGATCACAGCCCTGCACATCACATCGCTTTAAAACTAAATAGATGTGAACACAACCCGTTTTATTCATTAATACACTGAAAAAACAACAGCGAGATATGTTGCAGTCATCCAAAACATGCGCATAAAAAATATTTTAGAAACAGCACAGATGGATGCAAAGAAAATCACTGTAAATTAAAAATCATCCGCCACTGAAACGTACTGTTATACATGATAACCACGCCTGCATATCTTCACGACTTTATCTGTAGTATAATGCCATTCAAAAGCCAAATAATTCTGTCAAATAAACAGAAAGTTTTAGAACACAGAAATGTTGTGGCATAAAATAAAGAATCATTGATGCTTCTTGTTTTCAGGTCACTAATCAAATAAAAACATTAAAGCCATTTTCTTTGCATTGACTGAATCACACAAGATTCTGCTCACAACATTCACAGATCATGCTGGAATAACATGGATCATCAGGTTTAACACACAGCTGGAGTACATTCCGCTTATAAAACAAAACGGCAACATCCAAATCCAAAAACAATTTACTTAAATTATGCTGAAAGAAATAATTATAAAAAAACGATGCTAAATTTAAAAAGCTATCTACAAATGTTTTCTCAAGCAAACCCAGACTTTATATGACTATATATAATTCATGTAACAGGAATGATACAGGCTGTGTGAGAAAGCAAATGGAGAGACAGAGGAAGTGGGATAGTAAAAGTGACTGCGGTTCTCTCCGGGGACATGAGAAAGATGGCTTCACTAAGCAGTGGGGGAAAATCAGATCACCTTGAATTAGCATAAACTATCTTCAGATGGAGATATATACACACAGTCTAAATGCAGGCAATCCCAGCAGAAATAACTTCTAGTGCTGGATCACTATTGAGTTCAGCCAGGTCGTTTAGCACTTAGAAAGTGTCCCTGTAGACACAGAGAGCTTTTAGGTTGGACAAACTGCACCAGCGCTGTGGCAGGTCTCCACCAGAGGAAGGGTGTCTAGGGAACTCACTGCCTCAATTTACAAAGTTCAGAAACTAAGCTTGACACCTTGAAAGACAGAGAGCGAGAGGTGGCATGAACTCACGGTAACTAAAGTGCCAATTCCACGATTACACAGAGACGGGTCATCACGGATTCAGATTAGACGACTCTGACAGGTCACAGGAGGCGGCTCCTGCCCTGAGGGAAAGGAAATGCTGAATGGCTCCTCTGAACAGGGAGAACCTTCAAAGTTCTGTAGGAACCTTCAATCTATTGTGTGAACTTGGCAGTGCAATTGTGGCCTCTGGAGGGCCTTTAAGTGTGAGAGTGGGTGTGTCTCATCGGGATTCAGGGGAGAGATGATGCACAGATCCCAGATGTTTGAGCTCCTTGGCTGAAGAAGTTCTTCAGGGGCTTTCAGAGTGTCTACACTGAAAGTCACTAGCTCCCAGAGCCATGTGGACATGTCTGGAAAAGACAAAAGCAGAGATGCTGTGTGTCAGTTTCATGTGAAATCAGAGTGTTCATCAATCCACAAGGTGAGGTGGTAAAGTATAACTTCACCTGCTGAGGGTTTATGGTTATCATACATGTCTTCACACTGAATCAAAACACACTCATACAACCTCTGATTAGTGTAACATCTGACAAATAGACACATACGAAGAAGAAGAGATGAGAAAACCGATATGAACACTTATACACACACACACAACATGAACACAACATTACAGGATATCCCTGCTGTGTTTTGAATGCTGGTAAACTGGTGTCTCTTCCAGGCTTCTTAACTAGCTTAATCAAACAGCTTTCTTTTACAAACCAACTTTAAAAGAGGGACCATGCTGACTGATTTAACTGTTTTAACTAAACAACAACATGGCCATGCCCGTCCACCAGCTAGACAAACACAAACCAACACTAACCCGCATGAAAAGTTAATGCTGCGCAAAGACGGCATGTACAGAAAACAGACAAATATATAGCACTGCATAATCTGATGCATGCCAGCTGCAACTGTCACTCCAATAAGCACAAATGACAGGAAACACATCAATCATTTCAAACAGCATCCCGAACATGTTGTGCATATTTTTCTATTTTTACATGTTCTGCTTCTTTCTTTTTATATGAAGCAGTGTCACCTCCAGCAGCTGAAACAAGCAGGACTCACAGGATATATTCCTCTAATTCACCTGCTGTTTAATAACTGACTGAAGCAGAACGGACAGAAACTCATGAGAAGCTGCTCATGGGAAAATGGAAGAGCTGGAGTGTGTCTGGAGCAAAAGCTAGCCTGAGGTTTTACAGACTGAAGTTTATGCTCTCTTCTATATCAGAAGGGTAAGATTGAGATCTTATGTGATAAAAAGGTTCTTTGCAGAGTGTTTGGAGTGCTTAAAAAACAGCAAAACTCAAATAATAATAATTACCCTAAATAAGATTTTGTTCAAAAGACAAGATATTGTCCTCTACTGACCTGTGCTGAATCTTTGGTTTGTGATGCCAATGTAGAAACTATTGTTTTCTTCACACAGTGGCCAAAACTTAAAATATAATGACTATTTCCAGACAGTGGTGTGAGACGTGTAATTGTCTTAGGATATTAGGGTTAGCTTGTTAACACCAGCTCAGTCGTTTGTCTAAAATACTAGTAATTATCCAACAACATGACCTATGAATCAGTCTGTTGCAAACTAATTATGCCTTCTCTTACCCGTGCAATTTATCACAGCGATCTGCCTGCAGTCACATTTAACTTCTGCGGTGTGATTAATGACTTCACACTGAAGCTCCAGACTGGCCCAAAAGAAATGACGGTGAAAGACGAGAAGAACGAGGGATCTGAAGAAACTTCCCGGACATCAGTGTTCTCATGGACAGTTCTTCCAAACTCAGAGGCTATGAAAAAGCAAAGCTTAGCAACAACCTTGTCTTGTTTGTGAGAGTGCTTGGGGGCAAAGAAAACAGTAAGTGTGTGCTGAAACTGTGAGACAGGAGTGAATGGAAGTTAGACAGATTTCAGCTCTTTACATCTTGAATATAAAGTAGACCTTGAAAATATCTACAATTATAGCTAAACAAATTTGCTATGGGTAATTTAGAAAGTTGGAGTGTGGTCTTAATATATTTTGCCCGGAGGAGAAGGCCCTGAAAAGTCTGGTAACCTAACTTTTTTTCTTCATTCTTTATTCCACTCTTCTTTCTGCTGAGGAAACGCTTGGATCAGATCTGAGCAGGACGATGGATCGTCAGTTCACTGGTCACTGCCAAGACTGAAAGAGTCCCAATTAAATTACAGTACAAGTTCAAAAGAGGTTGAAAGTGGACCTGAGTCAGCACGGCCAGACACGCACCCAACTCTCTCCAACTTTCCAAGTAAGTAAATTAGGTTTATGACTGAAAATCTCCAGTCATGCATAACTATAACCTGCCAGCATCAATAGAGAAAATCTTATATTATCAGCATCCATTCAAGCTTCTGAATTTTGTTTAAGGTCTTTATGACAAATGCAGCCATAACAACTAACTTACAACCTCAACACAAAAACTTTAGGATTCACTTTTATAAGGAGCTACTAAACTGTCAAGAATTGTTTCTATTCTGCTGTAAATCAAGCAAAACATATTAGTTGGTGGTTATTGTCCCCCACAGATTGAACAGTGTTACGGGGCGCATCAGCAGTAAACAGACCCTGAGAAGTGTCTTCAGGAGTTGTTTTAGGGGAATTTTCTTTAAACCAAATGCACCCTGGTGCACAATATGATGTGTTTTGTCTCAGCGCTTCATGTCTGTGATTTAAAAAGTGGGAGAGCCTTTACCAGAGTATGCTTCATAAATACATTATAATATAAATTTCTTCTAAATTACTATGAAAAATATAGTTAATGTTCTGTAAAGTTGCTCTCTGGTGCTAAGAAGCTGCAAAATGACTTGATCTGTACAGGATGTGTGCTGCATCACTTCACATATCCAACAAAATGTAAACCATGACCCTGAACATTTTAGTCCTTCCTTTCCAGAGCAGGTCATTGAATGTGTCTGTAATAATTCACCAGCCTTCTATATATATTTACTTGCATAGCACTTTGCAATATTTCCTTCCCATGTATGGATCACACATTTCAAACTAGCGTTTCATTGCATCTCTTAACCCACAGGTGTGAGGGTTTGTGATTAGCACAGTTTCAAATCATTACAGCTAAATAAAAGGCAGAACAGTGAACACACCTTCATCTCCAAAGCATAACTCCAAACGTACCTCAGCGGTAATTTCCCATACTCAGATTCTCAGCTTTTACTGCAGCAAGTGTTGAAAGCCACGGGTGAAATCACAGCCCAACACTTCTATCTGAGGTCTGGAGTGCAGCAGGCAGCCAGGACAGGAAATTGTCTTTAAAGACCTGCTGGCTTCACTATCAACAGATGGAGAACTCTGTCTCTCCCCCTCAGGATAATTGTTCAAATTGAGCTCACAAAATGTCTCGTGGTTTCTGCTAATGCTAATGTGACTTGTGCCGAGTCCAAAAAAAGGGAAAAAAATGGATGATGGGATAGAGTGTTCCGATTTAAAAAAATGACATCGGATGACAACATCATCTTTCTAAAGGGCAGAGAAATACGTTTGGCTACAGGACAGACATTCACAAATGAGTCGAGGCCCATAGAGCCGGATGACATTCAGGGCTGGCATAATGAGCGTGTGTGTGCGTCCTGTGAGCCTCACCCTTACTTGCCAAATTCCATCAGAGTTCCTGTTACACACACTGGCCGACTACAACAGACTGAGCCTCAGTAATGAGGCAAGATATCCAGAGTTAAAGGAACAGACCAGCAGCTTGCTAACATGAATTAACATACACAGAATCACTGGAGCATCACAGTGACAGTTCACCAGAGAGAAACTAGAGAACTTAGTAAAGTGTCCTCAGTGCTAGAACACAGAAAGAAATGAGAAAAAAGCAATTAAACCAAAACGACGTTTTTTTGTTCAACATGGAAATCCAGTATCATCAAAACTTCTGTATTAGTAAAATGTTTTTTAATATGTATTAATGACATGAATTAACAATGATCAAGACTTCTACAGCATTTACTGTTTACTAATGTTAACAAATGGAACCGTATTGTTGTGTTGCCATTCACCACCTACACATACACATTATTCCTTACACGCTGTCCTAAAAAAAACTTGATTCTGATTTGTCATTTACAGCATTTTTGGTCAAACTTATTTGTGTAATGATTGGATTTGTTGTGTAATCTACTCTGTGCGAGTTTCATGTCTGTTCATGTCAAAATAAAATGATTTACTCCAACCATTTATCTCATAATCACTTAGTATATTTAATTATTTGGTATGTATCTGTGTACAGTCAATAAACAATCCACTTTAGGATGATACAACATCTTTTACATAGTGGTAAATAACACAAAAAAATCAAAACTGCTTTGTTGACAGAAAAAAATAGAGATGTTGTATTCCTCATCAAAACTTTGACAGGGAAATACATTGTTGCTATTCATAAAAAGTTACCCAGAACAAACCCATAAACTGCCATCTGGTGTATTGTGATATGATGACGCTTATTAATTCTCTCTCATATAATAACCTCCGTTTTTGATTAACAAATATGACTTTGCCTAAAAAGGCATTGTTAGGGACACGCAGCCTTATATTTCAAAGTCATTGTTGTCCAGCTTAATGTTCTGTACTCAGACTTGATAGATCTTCTGGGATTAGGCAGGTAAGGTCACAAACAATGTGCATGATTGATGGTTCTTTCAGAGAGAGAGAGAGAGAAAGCAAAGAGAGTAAAGAAGCCTAAATGAGAAATTTTCTCAGGAGTTGTCGGTTTTCTGAGAGGCCCCACCCATTTTCCCATCAGGCACTGGGCCCTTCCTGAAGCCATTAAAGCAGAAGAGGTGTGAAGTATATTAATGAAAGAGAGCGCATCCCACCTCACAGGGCCTGCAAAGGTGAGATAAGCGGTCTCGCTGGACCAGGAGAGAACCTGCACTGGAACACACACACGCTTTTTCAGAATAAACCCCACACATCACTCCCTGCTTTTGTCTGCCTGACCTGATCAGTGGTTCTGAGCGGGAGGAGGCTGCCTCACTGTTTACGCTGTCCTCCATCCTTTATTTGTTGTTCTTTGAACAGGCTTTCGTCTAATATGCTGCATAAAGTGTCCAGACAGCGTCCACAGGGAGTCTGGTAGCACAGAGCACTTGCCTGTACAATTGATTGACCAGCATGGCAGCAATACACTTTCTACTATTGTTATCATGGTGGCCAGCAAATTTTGGGGCCGCTGTTGGGTTGATTAATAAAATCCAGAGCCGCACTCCAGTCCTGCAGTAACATTATTTGTTAGGGAAGCCTTTTATGCTCAGAATCTAAATCAAGCAAATAAGCGTTTATATACACAGACACGAGCCTTCCTCTCATAACAGAGATTGATGCACTCTTTATCTGCACAATACATGAGCACAAGAATCATGCTGTTGTATTAGGGTATTAATATTATCATGCTGTTGTATTAGGGTATTAGTGTGCAAGTGTGTGCTTGTGTATGTGTGCATGACGCCATTTCAGAAACTTTGCTTATGTAGATGAGTTTTGGTTAGACAGATGTTATCATTAGTCTTAAATGTTGTCAACAAGCATATGAAGATCACAAAGAGCAAATCTACATCACAACACTATAATTCACTATTCAACCACTTCTGGTGGTAAACGGCTCACTGACCTGCTTGTCTTTATCACTGACGCTTTTGTATGTACAGAACTCTATGTTACAGAAACTAACATTTATTTTGAACCTAAAACCAGTCTGCATAAGCACTATAACTTCTTACAGCAATTAATGAGCCGCCCATCTCAGCCTGTAATTTTTACATGATAAAAATATAAAGCATACATGAATCATAAACAGGAGCACATGGAAGATTCCAGAATAATGCAGTCTTATTAAAGCCTGCAACCTCCTGACATCTTAAACATGCACGTCTGCTGTGTGTGTGTATATATTATACACACCATTATTCTAAAGCAGGATGAAACAGATGAAATTACTTACTGTTAGCTACAGGCTAAATGAGATCACTTTTCTGGGAAAGTTTGCTGTAGAGAGAAAGCTTTTCACTCACTGTATTTCAAACCTAAAAGGGTAAAAGCAATGATTTCTGAGAAGGTACATGATGTGCTTTTAAGTTTTATTAAAAGGAAGAGTGTCGTTTCTCTCTGGCATTGTCAAAGAAAAGCTCTAGCTGATGCACTGCACAAACTCCTCTAATTCCACACACCAGTATAGCTGTACTCTCTTTAGACAGGGCAAAAATACTTTCCTCTTTCTCCTCTTCACTGGTCTTCAGTCTACAGCAGGAAGCAAAAGAAAGAGCGCATAAAAAACAGCAGAAACATCACCTTGACCCCAGCATCTTCCACACCACGATGAGCTCAAGAGATGCATACAGATAACTGCTGCATGAGTATTCTGCGAGTCAAAGCTGTGAGCAGCTGCCACGATGGTGCTGAGAAAAATAAACACATTAGCATGTGAAAATGGAAACTGTATGTGCAAACAGTGGAACTTAAATTATGCAATATCAAACATGAATAAGCACACTGGTGACATACAGAGATAAACATGATGAACACAAATGAGAATCTCATATCGTTCTTAATTTAACTGGCAATGAACAGAATGAAGTGAAAAGAGTTTGAGTCTTTTATTCTGATTATGCACTTTTTTCTTGATGGATGAAGTTCCGCACTTGACTTTGATTTAACCTCCATCATTCTTCACATATATTACCTGCCAGCTAGACATAATTACAAATGTCAGCACACAATCTCAAACAGTGTTACAGCCTCATCATCCAGTGCGTGGACAATACATTTTTAATGATAAGGACTATATATGAAGTTACATTTCTAAGCAAATTTAAAGATAAATCTTACGAGACAGGAATGAGTTATCACAACGTGAAACATATGAAACTTTATGTAAAACTGAACAGAAAATAACAAAAATCATTATACAACATCTTCATTTCTCCAATCCTAGAGGCATAGACTGATGTCATGTTTTTGGTGCATGCAGCCCTTTCACAGTCCGCTGTCGAATTCTCACTGAGCTGTTAATTATTTTGCTGGGAGGTCCTTGATCAAACGTTTGACAAGTTATTCATCAGGAAGGTGGCCTCAGCGGAGCTGCTGAAAGTTAATTTTCACACTTCATTCCAGGGAGATGATTCAGAGATAGAGACGGGGCAGCTGCCTCATCAGCACTGCAGACCCCCCGACCCCCTGTACCACATGATCTCCACCTCTCACAGACCAAAACTATATCCAGACACAATCTACTATATCCATCTCCAGCTCACAACGGACTCTGAATGTTTGCTGCAGGCTTTCTAGCCTGAACTGGGTCTGCTGACGGTGGACTGATGGTGGAGGTGGGTGGTAAACAGCATCCACCTGCAGGAGACCCAGGTGGGTGTCAATCAGAACAAGCTGGACAAGTTCAGAGTCCAAGAGTGTTTGTGTTGCCTGCCAGTCTGACTCAGGCTGTGAGCAGCTGGTTTCTCCAAGCCAATATAAAGCCAACATTCTCTCTTCCATGAAAAGGGAGTCTGAGATGACACTGTGTGGGCAGGACAGAAGCTGCTGAGGTGGAAGATTCTGGAGAAGGACCAAGGATTCAGTATTGTTTTGGAGTCCCTCACTTCTCTGGATGGTCTGAACTCCTGGTCAGAGTGGCTTCCAAGACTGCCAGAAGGTTCTTTCCTGTATATGGAAGGTGAGGCTACATTCTGTTCCCTTGTTAACAGTCTCAATGGATGGACTGCACTGAAGCTGGCTTGCCTCCAGAAAGTTGGCCTGTCGTCCCAGGGTCAACTCAAACTGGATGTTTTGTGCAAAGAGTAGATCTTTATCCAGTGAGCACATGATTGTACCAGCCCCCTTCTGTGCCACCAGTCTGTTCCTTCAAAGAGTTTGGAGCACACGTCCTGCGTCCGCCAGGATCCAGGACACTCTGCCTACATAACTCCCCTGACTGGAGCTGAACCTGCTTCCCTCTGGATGGTCTTTGGCTCTCAGCAGAAGTTCTGGATAAAAAGTGCTCACTAAATTGGCCCCGCATGGTAAGCGTGCTGGATGGGTTGTGTCTCTGTAAGCTGAGGACCAGGGCTCTGTATATGAGATTCCTTAGCTAACAAGCTCCCTTCTGAGCCCATGAGACACCACTGCTCGACACTGAGGAACCCAGAGGTCCCGTTACAGTGCTCCTCAAGTACACTGGTGTCCCAGAGACCTCCCTTCACCTGTTTCCTCCTTATCCGTCACATCTGCTGACGTAACTTCAGTTTCTGATTTATGGGAGGCTGAGTGCTGCCTCTCCCCTTGGGTGTTGAGGTGTGTCTGGGTCTCTTTTCTGTAGCATTTGGAATCTCCTGCTGGGTTGCTAGTGGTAGTTCTGTTAGTGCCCTGGGTGTGTTGGAAGTGTGCAATAAATGTTGAAGGTCCACTGAAACTACTGGCTGTCTTGTGTTGGAGACAAAACAAGTCTGTAGAAGCAGGAGATGTGGAAAATATCTGTAGAGAAATAAGGTATAAAGGGAGTTATTAGGTCACTTCATTGTTTAAAATATGATTTAATAAACAATTTATTAACATTGTTTTATAGGGACAGTCCACCCAAAAATGAAACTTCTATCATTTACTCACCCTCATGTCATTCCAAACCTGTATGACTTTTTAGTACATTGGTAACCAAACAAAAGTGGCATATCAGCTTCCATTATATGGACACAACACCACAGAAACATTGCTCAAAATATCTTCTTTTGCGTTCCACAGAAAAGTCATGCAGGTTTGGAATGACATGAGGGTGAGTAAACGATGGAAAAAAGTTCATTTTGGGTGAACTGTCCCTTAAACATTTTACTTGTGTTTAACAAACATTTTAGTAGAACATACAGTTTTAATTCTAAGTAACTTCCTCTTGCTGCAATTACAAATAACTGCAATTGACTAATGTGTATTTCTTAGAAGGGGCTTTGAAAGCTGTGAAAATGTCTCATTCTGCATTGCACTGCTCGCTTCTGTTTATCTTGTAGGTCTCTGGATAAACAGACTAAACACTTCACCCAGTATAAACAGAGAAAGCAAGTGGTTGGAAACTACTCTATGAATCTTCATATGAGTTAGGAGGCCCCACATGCTGTTTGCATTACCTGCTTTTCACAGGAGAAAATATGATTAAGCTGTTGCTTTGATGCACTCCTCTTCCAGGAAGCAGCTATCAAGAGGCGCAAAATGCACATAATAGGTATAAAATATGTACATCAGAACAATGCTAGCTGAGAGAGGGAAAAACAGCCTTTTAAACGCAAACATTATTGCCTCATGCTTAAGACAGTCAGTCCATGTTTGTAAGAAAGAGAATGAAATGAAAGAACAGCATGTTTTCACAGTAATAAGACACAAACACCCACAGCGCTGACTGAACTCACAACATCCAGGAGCTCATCTGTAATATCACAATGAGCTGTACTTTTTATTTCACTCAGTTAAAGCAAAACACTGTTAATGAGTTATAATCATTCATTATAGTATTCATACAGTCAATTCTTTATGTGCTGAATAAATATGACATTATTACAACAAATTCTGCAGCTGTTCATTGAAATTGTTATTCTTTCATTTTCAAAAGCAAACACAAAATGTTCTGCCCCGCCGGGTCTCTCAGGCGGCTGCACTGCTGAAGGCTGTGACCGACTTCATGCTAACCTACATTTCACTGTAACGTTGCCTGAAATGTCTTCGCTTACACAACCCAACTAACAGGGAACGTTCTCAAAATGTTGGCTAAAAATAAAAAAAATGTTCTTGCAGCATCATAAGCAGAACTTTTTTAATGCTGACTTAATGCTTAAGTTGTTAGTGGAACATTTTAAAAAATTACAGAATTAAAAGTTTGAATAACGTTCATGTAATCAAGCAATAACTTCTAAAAAACTCGACGTTTTGAACTTTCCTAGAACATTTAAACTAACATGTTTAATGGTTTTGTTACTTAATGGAAACGTTAGGGAAATGTTCCTACAACCTAAAATTGTTAACTGGGCAGCTAACAAGCTACTGTCAGCCACAGTCAGACACACAAGGGACCGGATTCAACAATCAGTGCTCTGTTTTAATCACTTCTCTGTAAGGTCTCTGAAGAGCGTTAAGTCTATGTCATTCTAGTAACAATAGAACAGATACAGTAATAAATGTCAGAGTGCAAAACCACATTTACCCCCTGACCCTCTCCTGAGAGATGGTGCTTACCACCAAGCTTCTGGGTCATCTTTGGTTTGGTCAGAAATCCTTTCAGAGCTGCAAAGACAAACAGATCCAACATTTGTAATTATATTACAGGGATTAAAAGGAAAAAAAATGCACATTTTTTAATGATATTTACACTGGAGCACAGCCACACAAGAGCAGAGCAATTAGATTAATATTCAGAGCCACACTGCTGTAGTCTTGTTTTGAAGAGTGATTTTAATTATTTTTGCTACGGTTATGACACAAGAGACCTCCAACAGCCAGCACCACAAAAGACTTTAAACCGCACAGTGTCCCAAAAGCATCTATTGGATTTGTAAAGCGAAGGGCCCAAATGTGGGGATGCGATTAGGACCACTCAGCTAGCTGTGAAATTAAACAGAAAGTGCTTCTGTAGATTCAAGGATTTATATACAAGCACTTCAGTCTAAGAATGTTCGCACGGGGAGGGAAAGTAGCTTGGTGGGAAACGAAGAGAACTTTCTCTGAAGCTCAGCAGGATTTTGGACAGAAAGCCAAAGATTTAATGGCATCTTGTGCACAGCACAGGAATAGCAGAATAGCAGAGCATGTAGAAGTTAAAACCCACAAAAATATCAAGAAATATACCCTGGGAAACAATAAGAGTGTGTGGAGCTCACCCTTGAGCCCAGCGTATCAAACAATACCCTGTCTATATCTGTAGTGGATTGTTTTAAGCAAAGCAAAAATACTTTTTTGTAGTGATATTGGAAGTAAATTGCACTTAGAATTTTTACTTGAAAATTCAATATAAAAGATTGCGAGAACTTAGCTTCCAGCTAAACTATACCGTTACATCTCTGTTTGTCTAAAACGACCAAGCTGAGATAGACATTAAATAGCACCAAGATAACATTACGAGAAAACATTTTTACAAATTGAGTAAAAATACAGAAGAAATTTACCAAAAATGAATTGCTTGTGCTGTTACCGACATTAGCATTCACATCGCATCACATTCTGTGTTGTTTAGCACCCGATACACTAAACGCATCAGGCAGATCAGGGAATGACACAAACTCAGAATCTGTTTTTGCAGGCTGATATTCTCCATCTTTCTGGTGGAGTGTAAGTGGCAGAGAATACGGCACATTCCCCTGCACCACACACCATCATCTGTGCAATTATATTTCTATATTAAAATCACTTCCTGCTGCCACAGTCAGGAGAACAGGTGTATAAACATCCCATAAATTAAATTCAAACAAACACAAGGTTAATTACACCAGGTAAATGGCACTGATTTATGAGAATGAGATGCATCAATGTATATCTGTCGAATAATTATCATTTAACAAAGAATGCATAGAAAGTCACATTAAAAACAGCACTAGCTGAAATACAGTGCAGTGCTAGTTCAACACATTAAGTGTCTGGTTAAACTGGACTGAGATCTGAGTTCTTACACTAAAACGATATTGGATGGAGTTAAAGCAGGCTGTGTTGGTTTTAAACTTTAGCACCACTGAGAACTGTTCTGTATTTTCAGGATAAATGACTTTACAAGACAGTCCTCACATCTACCTTTTCGTACAATGTAAATGAGCATTCATATGTATTCCAAAGACACACGTGAAAGAAACAACTGCAAAAACTATTGTTATCAAAACCGTCAGTACTTTTCTGGATTGAAAAATGGTTTATTAAATCACTGCAGCAAAAACCAAAGGAACGCTTCCATTCAGCAGCCACACAAACACCAAAACCCAAAACAGAGCTGCATCAGATGCCCTCTGCTGCCATGATGCGCAGAATTTCATCTCATCCAGTGAAAACAAAGTCTTTAGGTGCAAGACACTAGAATGCAATATTACAAAACCTATGTGCTATTCCCCATGTACTTATCAATTAAAAACAATAACACTGCTGTTTCTCTCCTTGCAGCGACGCCAAACAAGATTATTTTGTTTCCAACATGAAATCTGAAACACAATTTAGGCCAATAAAAATTGGTTTCTAAATTGGTTTGTGCAGCGCACATAATACTGTCAGGAGACAGATCTCTCTATCCCAGCTCAACCAGGGTAGCTAACTAACACTAGTTGTTCAGCTAACACATGATCCTCTGCAAGCTCACAACCCTGCCTGACACATGGGCCACACACCAAACACAGTTATAAATGTGCAGAAGATTTTGTGTCAGTTCTTTGTATCAACATCGATGACTCTCAGGGCTGACCTGTGGCCCAGTATATGAACTATCAGCACACTTAATTAAACAGGTGCTTGGTCATTTCTTTCCAGTTTTGTTTAGTCACTTGCTGCAAAAGTCCTGCGTACATCTTCTGTACAAGCTTGTGAGTCAAAAAAAGTACTGGTAGTCTATATTTACAGAAAAAAGAAATGTATGTGTAAATGAAGCATAATGAAAGAGTGAAAACAGAGTGAAACAGTTTTCCAGCGGAGTGACAGAACAGGTGAGAGGCATCTGTTTCTCAAGCTGATGAAGAAACTTTTGCAGGAGCACACCTTCTGTTTGCAAACTCAAAGAAAATGAGGAAAAGGGGGGGGGACCCATGCAGACACACACACACACACACACAAGCATATTTGGGCAGTGAAATACTTTTCTTTTATTGCTCTTCTCATATTTAACAGCATTTGATGCATGTATTGAATTCCACTAAGCTGTTATTTCACTTTTGCAGAAACCAAATCCACAGTCTATCAAATGAAAGCCAGAACAAAAGAAATGAGCAATCTGATCAGCTGGCGGAGCTCACTTCAAACACACAGATCCATTATCTATAGAAAGCTTTGAACAACAAAGCCCAAGAAGACAGAACAAACAGATATTTTGTAAACGCTGACAATGGCACAATTAGGGGAACAGTGAACAGAACACCGCTGAAGGCATCGAGAGCGGCACAGATAGATTTTGTGTGTGCATGTGTGAGAAATGCCTGGAGGTTTGCAGATGATGCATGATGTCTCCTGACTCCATCTGCAAACAGTAGCACTTCGGAAAGAGTCCCTCAGCTGGGAACGGAGCTTTCTTTTGTTGTCATAGTTGTCTCCACCAAGCTCCTGTGGAGAATCGTGAACCTCTCGAGCTGTCTTATTCTCTTGCTTTATCTCATCAGACTTTACTGTGTATCAAAAATTCATCCTACAAACACACATAACAGACAGAAATAATGTGCTTGTCACGCTGTTCTTTTAGACTAAACTTAAACATTTCAAGACTTCCATAAAGAGTAAATAATCAACATATTAATGTAAATTTTATTGTAATACAACTCTCAAACATGCGCAGGAAGTGTCTGAGTATGTCAAGATAATCATGCTGGCATGACTTTTGACTTTTTTCTTTCTTTTCTCTTGATTGTGTTAATTTTTTAAAAAGATAAAAAGTCACTCATTTAAAATACACCTAATGATGTATTAGAAATGAAGCAATCACACATCTGAAAACAGTTTACCGTGAAACCAGCACATCTCTCAGCAGGTGTGCTCACCTGCAGAGACTAAGAGAGTTCTCAGAGGACTCAGACATGGTGGAGTTGTAAAGAACCCAGACTGTGCAGAAACAACACACATGCATACAGACCTATGAGCATACACACACACACACACACACTTGTGTGGTGAAAGCCCCTCATCTAACACACAGCAATTACAGCACACTAATTAAAGCAAACATGCCATTAGACAACATTACAAATCCCCATCATTTATAGTGGAATGAGAGCGTGAGTGTAAGCAGACTGATAAACATAACCGCAAAATGCCTGCAAACCAAATGACTTTTATAGCTATACGTCCCTGTTTAATTTCAAGTTTAAAATGTCTTAACTTGAAGCTGATCATGTCAAATTACACATTAGCTACAGGTCAGATTCAGATACAGATTCTGTTCCATAACAGGAAACAGCTTCATCTTTTCAGTATTCCCTTACTGACTTTCAAATGAGAATACTGGACCTTAAAGGAACAGCTCACAAAAAATGCTAATTCTTTTTATTTATTTACTCGTTTTATACCTGTATGATCAGTATATATATGATCTAACCTTTTTCTGAATAGAATAGAATATCCTTTTCCATAGAAAAAGTGAAGGAGGACCAGGGCTGTCAAACATCAGATTTCTGAAGACTTGAGGCATATGGACAACTTGGCCATGTTTCACAGCTAGACAGTTTTATCATCCTAGAGTAATTTCTATCATGACCCTGTTAAAAAGACTAGCATAGATAAGCATTACATTTCAATGGAGAACACTGGTTATTGCTTATTTGGTTCTTGTCTAGCAGAACTTCTGGTCAACCACCAAGACCTTTGTAATGAAGAAGGTTCCTCATGACAGGCTTGTAGTTCAGAAGTCTGGTAGATCCATTAGCATCCCAGAGTCTCATGCTGGGGGGACCAGCAACCAGAACAGCATATGCTGGTAACCAGCAGCCCTGATCAACAGAGAACATGAATCTCGACTCAAAAGATTAATGGCAAACACAATCCAGTTTTTCAGATTGTGTGAGACTGTGTACAGAAGCAATCGTCAAACTATAACATGCCATTGTTTTAGCATTGAAATTAGCAGTTTGTCTGCGTGAAAACGAAGCTCTGTTCAACATAAATGACTAAATAGTGCCGCCAAAAGTTCCCTAAGGCAAGTTATCAGTTTGTGAGTGTAAGAATAGCTCATGCAGAAGACTAAACAGCTGCTGTCTAACTTTACAATGAGAGACTTTAACAGTCAGGAAATATTTAATTACCTGTCTCAGCAGTAAGAGAAAGTGGGAGAGAGTTGAGAGAGTTACAGAGAGGCAGAAAATAAAACAGGAAATGGAGGTGCACACTTGCAAACTGAAGACAGAGACACGTTCAGCTCTTATCAGAAGTTGCAGCGCACAATTACTTTCCCTCTCTGAGGAAATAAAGAAAAAGGAGTAAAATATAGAAAGAGAAAGCCAGCACTTGGCAAACATACCGAGAGGGATTTATAATTTGAGCTTGAGGGAGGTGTAGCTGCACCTCTGAAGAAGAAAGCGTGTGGGGAACCAGCTGGCATAACAGTTAGAGTGAGAGTTTCTGATGACTTGCATTTTATTAACACAAGCTCTTAATTCTGCCCACTTTCTTTTCCAGCCACGTTTAACACAATGTTTCACAAAGAATTTCAAAGAAATCACCTGCGTTTCTCTGGAAGATGTGCTGTAACTTGGGGAACACAGTGGCCCTTCCAGCTGATTTCAATATCTGATTTTTCCAGTCTGGATTTTCAATATAAAAAAAAAAATTAAATTTTTTTTTTTTTTTTAAAAAAAAAAAAAAAAAAAATATTTATAAAAAAAATTTTTTTTTTCACAAAAAAAAATTAAAAAATTTTAAAATTTTTTATTTTTAAAAAAAGGACAACCCTGTGAAATGCCCAAGATTCAATATTTATCATCTCTGATATAAATCACTAAATCAGTTTACCTATATAATAAAACACAACACTCTCAAAGATGATGATACAGGAATATAAAGAGAACTGAACACACAATCCTGACCTTTCTTACAAACACATTATGTATAAGATTGCTGAAACTACTGTAGAACATGACACTGTGGTTCTTTAAAAGCAGATGCCTGTTTCTCTCTCCCTTTCCTCCTTTCTGGGGTGATAAAAACTCATCTTGCCTGTATTAATGATCCAGAAGGTGACAAAGCACTTGAAAGGCTGTTATCAGACGGATCTGGGCAATGGCTGCTGTGGAAATGACTATCATTTGTTCAAAGGAAATGGCTTGCAATGCTACCGTGTCTAAAGAGAAGACTGGCAAACTGAAATCTGTGAAAGCAGGGTTCTCGGTCTCCCCTTTTGTAATTTGCAGCCAGAACAGATGAAGCGCAGGAGACAGGCTGTTCTGTCTGAATGCTGCAGGTTTAACTCTGTTGAAAGGTTAATCCCACAAATGCACTTCAAACCGGCTGAATTCAGTCTGTTTATCTGCCAGTTAACTGCGGGTCAGGCACTTTGTCCACCAGACTCTTAACCTCAGTCATGTTTGGCTGTTCTGTGAGTCTTACTCTGAGTCTCTCTGGTGGACCTGGACCAGAACTGAAGCAGCCGGACGAGTCTGTCTCATTTCAAAGAGCCAAGAATGTAGACAGGAAGATCTCCAGTTAAAACAGTTTGGCAGGCTTCATCCAGACATCCTTTATTTTTGTTGTAAATCTGCTGGCTTGGCAGTGAAGCTGCATGTTAGTTTATAACAAAAGTAAAAAATAAAAATGGATTTAATAAAACAAATAGTTCAGACTCCTAATTCTGATTAAGATGAGCCTGTTGAAGATTTTGAAACGCAGATAAACTTCTACATGTCACTGCAGATATACTTTGAGAACTGTATAAAGCATACAGTCAGCCTAAGAAACTAAATTACCTCAAAAAAGTCCAGTTATTTTATTAAGAAATTATAATTTGTTGAACATCACTGACGTGTCATATTACTGTTGCTGTCGATAAAATCGTTACACTAATTTTACCATGCTGAGGTGGTACGACTTTCCATTATGGTTAACATCTCTTAATAATGAAGACAGTCTGGCACTTCAACACAACTACAATCTCAGATGAAACACTGAGACAGCGCAGTTTATTAGCCTGGGTCAGGAGACAGGGCTGAGTCACCTCCACCCCACTGACTGCACACCTAGCTCCTGAGAGCGGCAGTACGTGACGGCCCCTCTCTGCTTCTCAGACACAGTGTTCCTCTGAAGAGCTTCACCGTGGAGAATTGAGAAACAGAATGCAATGAAAGAGGCGCTGACACTGTCGACAACTTCCTGTCTGGAACAAACTCGATGTGCACAGAATACAAACAGAGTTCTGTCTTCCTGCAGTACAACAGCACAGTGAATGCTCAGAACCCTTATACAGGTCAAAACAATTCTACAATCCACCTTTAAGTGACAGAGGATGACCCCTGTACTGAGTAGATCTTCACCAATGCAAATCAAATGTGGCAATTTGGGAGATTGGCTAGAAAGATGATAAAATAAACCATCAGAAAGTGAAAAAAAATCTCTAAATAACCGTTTAGAGAAGCAGGAGCACTTTATAAACCTAAAATGACAGATATTTAATTGTAAAGCATCGGAGCAGAGGAAACGTCTGTGCCTGGTTTATGACCCTGCCTGTAGGCCTCAAGGCCAAGCAGAATAAAATCTGTCTTTAGCTTTATGTCAGAGGGCTGGGAGTGTGGGATGCTGGGAATAAGACACCATAAATCATTTGGATCACTTTGAGTCAAACTCTGCATTAAGTTTGCCAAGAGAAACCAATCGCACAGGAGACGTGCTGCTGAGCCCTGATAAAACAAGCACAAGACACAATCAATATACTACATACATAAAACAAAACAAATGTGGGATTAAATGGATAAAGGACGTCACATATTTGAGGTATTGCTGGTCTTGTATACTGCGCACAAAGTGAAAACAACTTTTTCAATCTAGCAAGTGCTAATCTGATTGGAATTTTAAGTTCATCTATTTTACTCTGATCTGTTATTGTAGTTTAATAACTCTGGGTTCTGTGTACATTGTAACTATAAATGTCATTCAGTATGACAGAGTAAGGGAGTGTGTGTGCATGTGTGTGTGAGAGCGAGAGAGAGAGGAGAGAGAGAAATCTAGATGTAATGTGAATAAAAAAGGAAGGCTCCATGCAAGCGAAAATATAAATATAAAATTATAAAATAAATTGAAAACCATTTTTGGCATGTATTGTGAGAACAGAATATGGAAAAAGATATTTCGACTCTGCCCTCCGAAGACAATTTCCATATCCACAAATGCTCACAGCAGGTGAAACATGTGGAAATGGTGTCACTATTCCATCACAGCTTGTGATAAACGCAGTGATATAGCCGTGCTGACATTTGTATAAAACACCATTACACCCCAGTATCAACACTCCAATCATACACTTACAACCAGAGTTCAATCAGTATAAATCCATTAAATCTGAACTGTGGGAGGAAACACAACTGCTAAATATGTGTTTAATGGCATCTGAGCATCCCTCCACAGGAAAGGGAAACTATTTCTGCTTCTCGTCTTTTTCTTTAATATTATAGCATGTGTTCATGATACACCCCTTACTGTTGTAATCACAGATGGGAGACGCCATGAAACTCACATTCTTCAAAGACTGTTTGACAACCAGGATGGTGCCCCCAGATGCCCCAAATCAAAGCTTGTACTATTCTGACCTCTGATTCTACAGGAGTCGCTCTCAATCATGCGCTCTGGCTTCCTGTCTCCTTTCACATTTAATCACATGTTAACCCTCACACCATAGTGTGCATGGTGGAATATGTGCATTACACAAGCCCTAGAAGACATACTTCTCCAGCAAGGGTTTTTGCAAATGTAGTATGCTTAGACCATGTGAATTTCCAGGCTGATCTATCAAGCTGGTCTACCAGCATAATCTTTAGAGTGAAGCTGGATGACCAATAAGCGTTTGCTCATTAAGCTAATTGGTCTTTTCAACAAAACTAGTTTAGCTTTGGAAAGAAATGTGATATATAGGTTTCAGGAAAATATTGCAAACTGGTGCTCCTGTTTAGCCATCATGGTCCTGTATGATCAACAAACAAACAAACAAACAAACAAAATCTCTCTCTGTTTATTAGACTGTGACTTATGCCTGCCATTCTTCTCAAGACACTGAAAACATTTTCTGTATTGCTATATCTTCTTCTGGTCTACCAGAACTTTGAAACATTTTTATGCCATTACCATCTTATACAAACAAACATCAGTGAGATGACAGAAAGTGACATGCCTCATCAAATAAGCACTCTGCTTTAAATAATGCGCTTTCATGGGGAAACAGACACCTGCTTCCCTATACAAGGGGGAAAATAATGACAACAATCCGCCTAACTGAGGAATGAAACAAGACCTTCCTACAGCTTGAGCATACTGAAAGAGCAGTGCAACAAAAGAAAAAACTTGCATGCCAATCTGTCCACCATGTTGAATTCACATTGGAGAGGGCCAGAGGACGTCTTGAAAGCAGCCGTCGACTTGAACAGTGTTGGTATTAATTCGTTTTGGAAACTGGAGCACCTGGGATTTTCTCGTCAGAATGAAAGGGAAGCTAATGTGTTTTGGTTCCTGCGCACAGTGACCTGAGCACCGAAATGTTTTTAATTCTCTGCATGTTATAAAAAGTAACTGCTTCCAAACTTCTCCCTGCATACGTGCAAGTGATTTAAAGTGATTTATCAAACAGATTACCAAAGAACTTTCTACCAGCACTCTGCGTTTAGGAAATGTGCCCGTTTCTAGCCCATCATCCCCTCATCTGCTATTCCAGCCTCATACTCAACCCACCTCAGGCAAGAGAGCAATGTGTCTATTTCCACCTCATCCAGTGGTGGGTGTGAAGTGAAAATCCTTTTCTCCTAACGAAGAGGGAGAGGCATTGATTGTGAGGAGGGTCTTCTCTCCACACTTAATTAAATGAATTCTTCCAAGACTTCATTAGATCAAAAGTGAGAGACTGAGAGAGAGAGGAGGCAGAGAGATACATAGAAACCATGTCGGCAGATGAATGCATCGTCTTCCGGGGAAGAGAGAGGAAAAGAGAGTCAGGTTGAGGGTACAGGTTCTGCCCTGAGAACTTCTCTGGCATGAGGTGGTTGTAAAATTGCACTCTCGACTTTTGAAGCAAATGAGAATCAGGTGGCATTTGAAAGCGCATAAAAGTGTTATTTTAGTCTCTCTGCAAATTAAAGTGGTCCTGGTGCCCAACACTGAGGCTATTCGAGGCACTGAATGATTTTTGAAAGGGAGGCAGATGCACCGGGTGAAGAAGATTAAAAGAGCTTTGAAAACATATTGGTTGAGAGATCAAGAGAGGATAAGAGCTCCACAATAGTGCAGAGACTGAGAGAAAATGAAGAGGGCACAAACAAAGTCAAGAGGCAGGGCTATGTTTTAATGTTATATGTTTATATGTTATAGAGCACCCAATCTTAACACAACAAATAACTTGATTTTTATATTTACAGCGTACCTGCTTTTGTGAAATTAAGGTTGAGGTGATTCTGCCACATGATTTTGCCTTCTTCTGACAAGCTTGTCAGGCTCTTCTGTTGGTCCTGGAAGCTTTCTGTTGGTCCTGGAAGCTCTTCTGTTGGTCCTGGAACAATATTTCTTTCAAAGAAACATAGCCTTACTCTAAACCCTACTCATAACTAAACTCTTAAAATCAGAAGGAAATAATGGGTTCATAAGAATAGTACACTGTATAAGCCCTAACCCAGTCCTGAGGCTAAATCTAACATTGACCATACACCTTATCCTACAATCTGATTGGTTGCAAGTTGCATGTTGATTCAGGTACATGTCCATGTGACCATAAAACTTAAGACCATGATGCATGGCATTGTGCAGCTAGGGTATTTTGAGCACATTTCTGGGCAGTTACTATAGTTTTCTGAGTGTTTTCTAGGTAGTAAACTTGCTGTCTTAAATCAAAAGATCCAACCTCCACATTTAGACAGATATGGCTCAGGTCCGTCCTCCAATGTTTTCATCTGTTTTAGCATCTGCCATTTGTCACAGCTTACAGTGTATTAATATCACACCTATCCTCAACCGAATGCAGGTTTAGGATAGGTTTCAGGTTTATTCATGTTTCTAGTATAAACAGTCCAAGACTAGTTATGTGGCAAAGTTTAATAGTGGTTTTTCAAATCCCTAATCCTAAGAATGAGAAATATTACTATTAGAGCATTCTTCACCTTCACATACACTGTGAAAACTAACAGCCATGAATGCATCAGAATGAACATTCAGGTTTTAATATTTACTGAAGTAAAGTCCATGCTGGTCAAGCAGCAGGGCCAATAAAAACATTCATTCTTTTTTCTTTTGTCCACAGCTTGATATGGTTCTCCGACTGATGAGACGTGCACATGCACAGCACAAACGCTACATTATTTATTCTGCTTTCACACTGCTCATTAAAAGAATGCTTAATTCACATCAAGCAATTGTATTATCTCAAGATATTTTACACCTATCCATGCTGGAAAAACATGACTCTGTTGCAATCACAACACTGCAGTTAAACCTAGTCGTCGTGCATAATTAAAGAAGAGCTTTTAATAAACATTGAAAGTGATAAAGAAACAAGAGAAAGTGAGAAGACAAAAAGGAGGACAAAAAACAAATTGCACAAACGCTTTTCAAAAGCACCTCAAGACGAGAGTGAGCGATCGTGTTAGCCTGCATGTGCGTTTGCCTCTGGGGACTTGATGCATCTTTTCCAAAATGAAAACAAATGGTACAGTTGACTGTAAGATAAACTGCTACTGTTAGGCTGCCATGTTCTCCATCATTTCCCTTCAGTTCTGTATGAGCACTCTTAAATGAACAAATGTGATGAGGGCACATCACCTCGCCAGCTGCCAGAGATTGGGAGAGTCACTGAGAGCCGAATTACAGTCAGAAATTTTGCTCTCAGAGGAATAAGAACAAAATTCTTAAACAGAAAATCAGTTTTTGTCAAGCCAACATTACTTCATATGGTACCTATACTCTGGATGGCCTTCAGGTAGAAATCTGCTCTCTGTGAGCCGCACACATAAGACTGAGGTAAATTATTCTTAGTGGTGACCTTTCTGTAGACATTTCTGCCTCTGTATCAGATCTTAACAGCCCTGAGCATTTTCTTCTCAAGTAACTCTTAATGGTTCATTGCGAAGGGTATAAAAGGTTTGGTCAACAAGACACCTATGACGAAACTGCTTTTATTTGGATTACGTCCACCAAACATCTTCAGACTGATCTAAGACGACCAGAATAGCTTCATAAAACACAGTAAGAGGTCCATCCTGCTTGCTAGTCTGCATCCATGCTACTAGTGTGTCGTTTATTCAGACCATCTTGTGGACCCATTTGTTCACATTTCCGCCTGCATTCTGTTCATTTTGCTAGCAACTGCAACTCCAACTGAACGCCAATGGACAGAATTACAACACGGCCGTATTCACTAGAGCACAGATGCACTGAGATTAATCCACCATATGTGACTAATCAAAATCTCTTAATTAAGGATGATAACATTGTCTTGTAACGTGCCTCATTGCTCGTGGGCTTCTTGAATTAACCTGTTCTATTCCCCTGACTTCCCATTTAAATGTACTCACAGGAGTTCTTCATTCGGCAAGCTTTACTATCAGCTTTATGGACACTTCATCAACCTGTGGCATGTTTTCAGAGGTCTTATGCTTACTGGAGACAGACCTGAGGGCTTTGCTTTCTGTTTAGCGCTCTGTGGTCAGGGTCACTAGTACCAACATGAGAAAAGGTTTGATTGACTAAGAGCTGTAGAAGTTTAAGTAATACATGCGCAAAGATAGCACAGTAGTGAAACTGGACTAGAAATAACAAAGTTTCTACAAAGTAAATTAGGAAAGTCTTCTAAACAATCACCTTATACTCTACATGCAAACCATATTCATCTTATTTGCAAATTACATGTGGATTAAAAGTACAAGACCACATTCTGATTCAAAATCTGCTTTAAATTAAGGATGTGATAGAAAATAAAGAATAATCAGGTGAGCAAAAGAACCATACCAATCACCAAGTTCATGTTAAGTACATGTTAGCTTCTTAAACCCCAGAATACAACAGCACTAGTGTGAGAACGTGTGTCCTCAAAGCCTATTTTTACACACATTTGCTCTCTCTTATGCTCTGTAATTTGTTTCATACTACACAGCTTCAATTAATAAATTAGCACAGAAATATAAAATACTCACAGGTCTACAGAACACATTTGTTTTAACAGGAAGGTACTTCACTAAACGTAATGATTTCAGGGCATCTCAATGAAAACATACATTTACTAATCACGTACAGTCATCACTCCAACAGCCCGCAAACACACTTACTGGGTGGCAACTGCGGATATTAAGATCAGAGAAAGAGAAACAACAAACAGAACAGAACACACATTCTCAGCTAATACTTCTTCACCCAGAGAAGCCATTTTAATCATCCGCTGTACGCCACCCCCATCCCTTCCCCTCTGCCACATGTTGACTTCACTGTTAAAGCAGTTTTATGGAGGCTGGATGACAAAGTAATCTAAAGCTTGAAAATTAAATATAAACCACAGCCAGACTTTCTTTTGTTTATTTCATTGCTTCCCGCACATGTTGAAGAGCAGGAAATGTACTACAGAAGGTGCTGCAGTGCCATCTTTTGGCTCAACACTTTCACCTGCTTTTTCAAAGGACATTCAAACTCATATATTCCAAATCCAAATCTAAAACCCACCTTAGCAACCGCACAGAAATGTCCCCACACACAACAACAACATTTTGGTGGTTGCTAGGACATAGCTGTGCAGTTGCTAAGGTGTTCTGTTTTCAGTGTGTGGTGGTGTGGTTGCCTGGGGGTTCTGGTCGGTTGCTAGGTCGGAGTTTTGGGGTTTGCAAAATCGTTTCATTGAGATATGTTCTGTTTCTCTGCCTATTCCAGAACTTGTGAGCTTTGAGATGTGTTCCTTTGTTTATTCTCTTGGTGGGCTAACTCTTTCTCACTTTCCCTCAAAAAAAGAGACCAATGCACTTGAAAACGGTGACACAGAATAAGCAGTGAAGAAGCGAATAAGAAGCGAACGTGGTCATTATGACGGGACTTGTGAAAACAGCCCAGATGAAGTGCTATTTGAAGTGATTATCTACAATTCAATTCAGCAGATGCATCAACGGCTCGTTCCCGTGCTGTTAGGCGTCTTGGCGAAGACATACTAGAAATGTACAAAAACTGATGACAAATTGGTCCCAGGATATTTCCTCAACTTTCTATTTCCAACAGCAACACGCACACACACCCATTCTGATTGGCTACAAGCAGGATGGTCAGAGAGAGGCGGCTGGCATGGCAGGAAGTGAGTGATAGTTAAAGGGGACTGAGTATTTTGGCCCTCTGTGGTGTCTGTGTGCTGCCGGCCTTGACTGGAGAAGAACAGCTAAAAGTGCAAAGAATGACCATCTGCCATCTCTGCAAAAAAAATCTGTGTGAATCTGTTTGTGTATAAATGACAGGAAGACATGACGTGTGACAAATGAGAAGCAAAACAATAAGAACAAATACAACTACTTCTCTCCTCTGTCACACAAACACGCAGAAGCAGGACAGTGGCAGTAACAGTAGCATACGAATGAGCTTTTGCTGTGGCTTTCTGACAGTTCCAGCTTGTGGCCTGAATCTGACCTCAGACTGCAACTCCAGTCTGAAAACCTCCATTTACAACCCCACAGACTGCCACACAACTCGCCATCAAACCTGCCAATGGCGAAACCACTGCACTCCGCAAGCCCAACACTACCACCTAGCTGTGGGAACAAAATTACACTGTGAAAGCCAAGTATGGTAACATTGAGATCTGAACAGGGAAAGAATACTTCACTTATACTTCACTGACAAATAAATAGTGCACAGTGAAAAGAGTAAAAGCACTGAATCCAAATGACTAAATTCTGTTCTCAGGACTGAATGTGTGTGTGGCACAGCAGGAAGTTGTTTAGGTGATGACCAGCAGTGTTTTCCTCTCGATTTAGCACTAAACGGAGCCACAGGAAAGCACAGAGTTAAAGTGATGCTGTTTACCAGCACACAAGTGGACTACTTCACTGACAGCCACAGTCTGCACAGAAGGGTGCTGCTGCGAGAAGAGCTGAATGGATTTAGAGTGTCAGGTCACTGCGGATGAACAGATTAGCTACAGAAGCAAAATCAATTCTGGACACTTAAAGGTAAAGGTGATTCTAGGAAGGAGACACACAGGCTATGAGACCTGATAAATATTAAATAACAACAAACATTTATTGTGTCAGTATTTATGTTTTATAGTATATAACCATTTCTGGGTTTATTTGTATATTTTGTATATCATTTGAACTGCATTTACATTACATATACATTCATTCATTTAGCAGATAATTTTATCCAAAGCGACTTACAAATGAGAGTGCATTTAACATTTTTTCATAAGAGCCAGCAAGCCGAGTCAACAAAGTAACAAGAAGAAATAAATATGAAGCTCGAAAAAGGATGTACAGTATAAAAGGACAGCCTTCAAAAGTTAAACAGTGGACGGATCACAGCCTTTCATAATTAGGAACAGTGTTTGGGTTAGATTTATTCATAATTGTCTTTATAGAAAAACGGAGGTCTAGGGTATGTCCTCATTAAGACGTGTGTGTCAGTAATCCCAAGAATAAGATTCTGGATTTCATTTCAACGATTAGCTGACTGGTTTGTCAGCTCCTGAAAACAGAACAGAGAGATAATTTGCATTTCCTACATAAATATGCAGTAATTCAACAAGTTCTGAGACATTTTCATGGGATTATGAATATAGATCGTAAGTATTAGAGCTAAAAGAGCAGCAAGCCACATTCCTTAATCCCAAAAATTAGAACAATTAAATCATTCTGAGACCGGAACAACTTTTTTGCTGTACAGACACAATGAGAGTTGAAAAATATACATATTCAAACCTGAAAGGAGGATACAAGCATAAAATTAAAGTCCTTCTGCTGACCTTCTCCAACAGTCTTTAATTATCTTCTAAATCAGCATGTACAGATGCTGGATCTCACTCAGCAGAAGGTCAGTTGAAGTAGTCAAGTGAAGTTCAATTCATGTTTATGGTGCACGTTTAGACAATCAATCTGATTCTGATTTAATGTCTTAATCCACCACTCCATCCTTTGGAGGAAGTTTTTTTTAATGTAAAGTGGAGATAACAATGCCCATCTGCTCTTTCACTTGCTGCCAGGTCAACCAGATGTATTTTACTCACCGTCTAGCTCTGTGACTGTCAAACTAGGCCTATAAGGACATGTGTAGGTTGATGGAAAGATCAGCCATACTGTCAGATAATTTATATTCCAGTTTTTAAATCAAACAACAAACATGCAGTAAGAAGTAAAAAAAAGCAAAAGCGCTTTTGATTGAAAGAGGAAATGAAGATTGGAAATGCTTACTGCTGCGTGACAGCTGATCCAGCTGAGATGATCACGAAAATATAAAAATGAAAACTGGATGTATTCATTTATTCAAAACATTAGTGACATAACACACCATGGAAAAATGAGAAATGTGCCAGAAAACGACAAATTACAGATATGAAACTTTTAAAAAAATGCTGCATTTTATCATTCAGCAAATATTTATATATATTTTAGATTTCCGTCAGCTGCCCAATCTCAGTGTAGCTCTGAACCTGCTGTATGGACATGCAGGCCAAGCAGCATTAGAGCTGGTGCTGTCTGAAAACTAACCTTTTCAATCCTTGTAATGCCTAATGTTCTGTAAAGTTGTTCACTGTCTGAAAAGTAAACAGAACATGATGATGTGTTTTTGTATGAGACATAAACAGAACCTTTATTTTCATACATTATTCTGTCTTTGGCAACAGTATAAAAGCATGCACATCATAAAGCATAATGAAATGTTCAAGTCATGTTCAATGTTGAAAGTCAGGGTCAGGTATGCTGAAGTCCATTTTAAATATTCCAAAGCTTTAGTGTACATCACAGTTTTTATTTTAATAGTGTTTTATTTCCTGCAACACCTACCAAGCAAAGATAGTTCACTTTTACAGTCCTCTTGAAGCACGACTTTCTTCAGAAATGACGAGCTCCTGTTGTAGAATATAATGAGATGAAGCGATGTCATCACAGACTTCAACAGTGACTCTGTCTCTAAATGAAGCCTGTAACACTTATTCCCAGCGCTAACTGCGCTAAACGACGCTTGTTTAGTTTATGTCTCATTTCAGTAGCTCAAATTGAGTCGTTAGCTTATTAAATCAGCTTTGTTTTGCTGAAATCATTCATAAAGCAATTGCCTGGAAAACTCAAGTCAATTAGCGGCCTCGTTTGAATATCATTGAGCATGAATAAAATTATCATAAACTCTGGCGTGATGGGACGCGCAGACTTGATGAGGTATTAGATGTCACACATTATCCTTGAATATAAATATATAGCGGTACATCACAACACAGCTTTTAACAGCTATCGAGGGTGAAGATAAAGCTTCAACATTCAGAAAACATGAAATCCCCTGAGATGCGAAACCTATTTCAGTCTCAGTGCACAAATCACGGGTATGGTTAAACAGACTGCCAGAATGAAAGTCATGAGGCCCCATAATGGCCTCCTTACAGCATCCTCCAGCAGGCGTTAAGTGAACCAGCCAAAACCTGTCGACTGTTTTCGACAGATCCAAGCATTAAAAGTTACAGACAATAATTCCCCATGATGCTTTGCCCTCCCTGTCACCAGAAGTACAGAAACTGTAGCTCTCCCTCGTGTCTGACAATAAGCAAAGACAGGGAAACATCAGGGTTCAGATCTTTGAATATCTAAGAAAGGCAGGTGACATAAAAAGACACAACATGAGGTTGTATGACTTATGCCTGACTTCTGTACAACAGCAATGATTTTTATCACTCATGACATCCCTCTGTTATTCATCATCTATAATTTTGACACAAGCTTGCTGTCTCATATATTGTTACCCAGCACGACCTGCCCGACCTGATGTTACGTTTATCACGCAGCGTAAATATAATATGTGATGTCACGTGAACACCTTTACCTGTGTTCATGTGACGTGAACACAGGTAAAGGTGTTCTTATAAATATTAATTATGTTGCGCTAGCCTTCATTGGAAGCGTCCATGGCTTTGGTCATGAATATTAATTAATGTAGTCTAACGTTGCTTGATGCCCTTCCAATGGTCATAGCGAACAAGGCTTCGAATAATTAATATTCATGTCCTGTAGATTGTAGTCTTTCTCCAGTTACAAGACATTAAGAGCTTTTTAATTTGGTAATACACCGACTGGTTCATATTTTGTGCTTTTCTTATATATTGTTTTGGATCATTTTCAGTTTTAATGTCATAATTTCAGCTGTTGGGGGAAAACAAAATACGACATAACTATCGAATGCATAACACCAGCCATAAACTTGCTTGATTTTGATTGAAAGGGGATAACAAGAAACAACATTACGTGATACAATGAAGGCCTTTCAATCAAAACAAGAGAGAAATCTGAAGAACCATGGCCAAATAAACAGACAACAGTCATGAGCAGATGTGCTTTAGATAAATAAATAATGTGATGCATGTTAGCTTGGCACACAGGCCTTTTGATTTGAAGGACACAAGCGTGCTGGAGATGTTTTTCTTATCCTCAGAGCTTTCCTCCGCTGATTATTTTGTTTGAGACGTTCTTCTCCAATCACCACTGAAGAATATAAGGGGAGGAAGTTGTCCGTCACCGATCACATGGTGTGCAGACTCGGCCTGGTGTCAGAAAAAACATTTCTTCTGTTGTGGGGTAAAGACACATTTAAAAACACATTTTGTCACATGACCCAGGACAGCCCTTCCCCTGACAGCCCTGTCCAGTGGTCATAAACATAATCTGGATCTGTTCTAGTATGGAGACTATGTTTGAACATACCATGCCAAGAAATAAAACTGAAGACAAACCTGAAGTCTGCTCTAGTCAAGTGGTCTGTGTGGTTTGACTTACAATGTCTCATTCTCATGTGGCATCTATGTGTTTATTCTGGAATCCTTTGAGAAAGATTATATGGCTGTCTGTCTGTGCGGTTTTTAAAAATTAACACACAACAGAACATTCATATTTTTTAGGATATGACAATTTTTTGACTCACCACTTTAATCTGTTGTACTTAATACACAGTGTGATGGAAAACAAAAATAGTACACAAAGAAACTAAATTGGGCTGATAAAAAGGGGTTCAACTATTCCCGTTTGGCTATATGAAGTCCTTAAACTTTAAATAAAACTGCAGTGTGAATGTTAGCCAACCTAAGTGCCATTAATAAGGAAACAGATGATTAAAAAAATGCACTTGTTCATTGGCAAATGTACAACCATCTGGACACAATGCTTGGGAGAAAAGATGAAACAATTCCCTTTAAAAGCACTGAGAGCTCTTATAAAAGAGTTCAAATACATACTTCATAGTCAGTATTGTTTAAAATGTAACCTGAGTTGTCACAACAGTTCAGATACTTCCTCACATGTCTTCAGTACATATCAAATAGTTAATGGACATCACAGAGTGGTGAAATTAAGTGCTATTGCTTAAACTGTTTCCAGATGTGAAGATCAACCACAGAAAGATGAGACTGTTGTCTGTCTGTATGTCTGCAGAGCACATGATGGCTGAACTGAAAAGGTTTTGAGAAGATCTTGTATTACTTGCATAAATTTGTGGATTTTCGAGTCTTGAGATGCTTGTTCTTTATTACATAACATGTGTTCTGTTTCAGGAGCCTTTATCACTGATCTGTATGAATAATAATCCAAAGAAAACACAATTACTCCAGCATCAACAAATGCCACAGCATTAAACAATATGAAAAAATCGCAATACACCCTGCAGGAGGAGAAAAACAATAAAGACAGCATAAAGAATACATTTGTTTTAGTTTTGACAGACCGGTTGTTTGCAGCTTAAACAGGCGTGTAATGTGTCAACTTCACAGATTGAATTTAATCATTAACTCTGAACTGCAAAGTGGCAAAAGTCTAAATGATGGATTCATTTAACAGAAATAAAACAAATCAATCTGCCAGTCTGAGCCTGGAACGCAGCAGCTCTCATACAATCACACACATTTTTGTTTCAGATTCACTGTCAGGGTTGGTTTATTTGACATGACTCCAGAGTCCATCTGTTCAGAATAATAACATCAAGCTGAGCTTATTAACAAAATCCTTACGGTATCACATATAGAACTCCATGATGTTATCTCCGTCTTTCTGTTGGACAATAAGATGAAATACTGGAAGTGGCTTATCTTAATGTTTAATTTATATATCATCGTGTCCTCAGTGTGTTGTACTTTATCTTTGACATTAGGGCATACTAAATGGACATGGTTTCAAGACTGTCATAGCCACGTAACAAAATCTATTTAGTCAATACTGGAAGGATGCTTGACATAATGCACTAAATGAAAACACATTTCATCTGCATGCACGATGACTTGGTGGTATTCACAGCACACGTGTGCCATCTCTGTACTGAGCGTCACTTCCTGAATTCACTAGTGCAACAGTGACAGGAAACAACAGCTCTGCACATGCACAGCAGCTGTCTCAACACTCAAGTCAGTGTTGATTTTATTGTGCAGACATGAGAAACTGGAGAAACTCTGACTGCACTTTATCTGACACCTGCTGCATTCAGCGCAATGCTCGAGTCAGCCGCTGGGCGCCGCTGTTGTGCGTCACACGGTCACGTGTGCCACTGAACCAGGAAGTGTTTTGGTGCGCCGCTCGCCATCCCATCACGCACATGCAGTAACACATCTGCCCTCACTCTTCACTTCAGTCGGTGCGTTGGGTTATCGGTAGAGATGTTAAGCCATGCAGGCGATGGTGGAGACGTGCGATCGTCCGTCGTCATGCAACTAAACTTTTCCCCCGAGTGAGTCGCGAAGTCTGTGTGTTTTCATGCTGTTTGGGTCTGTGAAGGAAAAGCGTCGTTTGGTGTGATCATGATGTGATATATGCATGATGTTGTGATCATGATGTTGTGATATATGCATGATGTTGTGATCATGATGTGTTGGATAGTTGTGATATTGATCATGATGTGATATATGCATGATGTTGTGATCATGATGTTGTGATATGTGATCATGATGTTATGCATGATTTTTTATGTGAATATGCATGTTTGATATGATGATGTGATATGTATCATGATGTTGTGATATATGCATGATGTTGTGATCATATTTGTGATATATGCATGATGTTGTGATATATGTATTCATGATGTTGTGATCATGATGTTATATGTGATCATGATGTTGTGATATATGCATGATGTTGTGATCATGATGTGATATATGCATGATGTTGTGATCATGATGATGTGATATGTGATCATGATGTTGTGATATATGCATGATGTTGTGATCATGATGTTGTGATATATGCATGATGTTGTGATCATGATGTTGTGATATATGCATGATGTTGTGATCATGATGTGATATATGCATGATGTTGTGATCATGATGATGTGATATGTGATCATGATGTTGTGATATATGCATGATGTTGTGATCATGATGTTGTGATATGTGATCATGATGTTGTGATATATGCATAATGTTGTGATATGTGATCATGATGTTGTGATATCATGATTTTATATCATGATGTTGTGATCATGATGTTGTGATCATGATGTTGTGATATGATGATATATCATTATATGCATGATGTTGTGATCATGATTGTGATATATCATGATGTTGTGATATATGCATGATGTTGTGATATATGCATGATGTTGTGATATATGCATGATGTTGTGATCATGCATGATGTTGTATTATGATGTTGTGATATATGCATGATGTTGTGATATATGCATGATGTTGTGATCATGATGTTGTGATATATGCATGATGTTGTGATCATGATGTTGTGATATATGCATGATGTTGTGATCTATGCATGATGTTGTGATATATGCATGATGTTGTGATCTATGCATGATGTTGTGATATATGCATGATGTTGTGATATATGCATGATGTTGTGATATATGCATGATGTTGTGATATATGCATGATGTTGTGATATATGCATGATGTTGTGATCATGATGTTGTGATCTATGCATGATGTTGTGATCATTGCTGATACAGGAAATGTGTGCAGTCCGTCTCTCTCTGTCTCTCAGGACCTGGAGGATGTTGAACCAGTGAATGAATGATGGGTCAGGAGGCACGCTGGTCATGGAGGATCTAGATCACTCGTCAGATTGTGAGGAGACTGTGTCTCCACTGAACCATTCAGGGTCTGTACTGAACAGCAGCCCAGCTCATTGTGATGGGAGGTCTGTGGGGTTTGTGCTGGTCCATGCAGGTGAATTTATGTCCCTTTGCATCTGCATCAGACTGCATTTCTGTGGAAGGTTTTGGGAGTATCTTCTTAACCCTGATCTCCTGTATTCTGGACTTAGATGTGCATAATGTATGCTATTCTCTGATATTCATAATATTTATATATGTATAATGCATTCTGTATTTAGATGATTTAGTGAATGTTTACGCCTCACGACAGTTCAAATCCAGTTCCTCATATTTGGATCATTGGCATTAGGCGTTAGTGAACGTTGAAGATGAAATGGAGGTTAACTTGACGTGCAGGGGTGTAGATTCTGCTGGAGGGAAACTGTGGGCTGTTGAAGACGCTCCATCTGTCTTACTTTTGTGATTTTGGTCTCCTCAGGGGCTGGGTATCATTCAGAATCCAAAGCCAAGGAATACAAACATGTGTGCAAGAGAGCCTGCCAGAGAGTGAGTTGCATGCGATTCTTCATTAAAAACTTCATACCTTCAGGGCTCTGATACATTTCTGCTGTCACCTCTGATCATTGGATAGCTCTGCCAGAGGTCGTATCGACTGGACGCCGGTTCAGATGTCAATCTCAGTTCGCACGTCTGTCTGATGTTTTGTGTGTCATTTTAAAGATAAATCTAGCTATTTGTAATGCTTTGCACTTGTTTTCACTTCATATTAAATAGGTGCTTTAAGTATATTTTACAAAATCTAAATCATGCCAAGTATAGTGGATAACAGGGTAGCTCAGACAGGCAAGTGTATGGGCAGCGCTTTGTGTGTGTCTGAAGTGCTGTGCGAAGGCTGAAAATAAAAGATCAAGCCGCAGTGAATTTGGTGTGCCAGGGAATTTGGGTTATGTGTTAATAATCTGACACCAAAAGCCACCTGAGCTGCTACCCAGCTTAATATAACATTCAACACTCGCCGCCTAAAGCTCGTCCAATGGAGAGCATGACATCAGCTTCAGCCTTGTTCTTAGCTGCTTGTATTAATCACTTTTTGCAGTTTGTATTATTGTAGTGTGAGCTTTTTGCTGTAAAGCCCAAAATAAGTCAGAGAATTCTTACTCTCAGTGCATGTTGGGTTGGCTTTAGGCTTTGGCACATGTGATATTTCTGTCATCAGGTGTGATTTATTGTGTTTCAGGCAGTGGAGAAGCTCAGAGCTGGAGGACTGGCGCTGGAAGCCGTGACAGCAGCTCTTATAGAACTGGAGGTGATGGTGGATCACAGTAACACATCTTCTGTTTTTCAGTGTATCCTAACCATACCCTGATCCACCCTGCCCCTGTCTGCCATTGGGTGGACCAATAAGAAGTCCTGCCCAAAACTCACACCATTGGTTGTACCAGAAATTGAATAGTTTTTTTTTTTTTAAGTGTTTACAATCTTCAGTAATAAATATAAGTTAAAAAGACATTAACACCGACAGTGTAAGACTGAAAGACATGTGATTCTGGTGTCCCCATTGTTCAGTTTCACAATCAAGCATAGATGCTGAGATGCTGGTGAATGGTTTTGTGTGGTGTCTCCTATTTCTTGCCAAAATTAACATGAATGTTTATTTACAGGACTCTCCATTCACTAACGCCGGAACCGGGTCCAATCTGAACCTGTCGGGTGAGATTGAGTGTGACGCAAGCATCATGGACGGAAGGTCACTAAACTATGGAGCAGTCGGAGCTTTGAGTGGTGGGTTCTGTTCCACAGTCTCATTTTAGCCAGACCACTTTATATCATTTAAAACATGTTTCTATTTATGTTTAAAAAGCTGTAATCTCATTTGGTGATGTGTTTATTGTTAATCAGGAATCAAGAATCCAGTGCTGGTAGCCAGAAGGTTATTAAGTGAAGCTCAGAAGGGGAAGCTGTCAGCGGGCCGGATCCCTCCCTGGTGAGCTTCTCTCTCTGCTCTCTGTTGAGATATACATGAACAGACAGGCTTCATTAATGCCTGAGAGAAAATTCAAGTGTAAAACAGCAGAATATAAATTGTAATATGCACAGAATTCACTGTTTCTCTGTTTGTCAGCAGATCTCAATATACATTGACCCAAAAAGTATATGGGCATTGAAGGCATGTTTAAAAATATATGAATGTCGTTGCATTAGATTAAACTTTACATTTTAAAGAAAAAAACTTGTAAGAAGTGTAAATTCGGTGAAAAGTGGAAGGGTTTTGTGTCATAAGATTGCTCTTCCGTTACTTTCCTTGCCTCAGTTTCTTAGTGGGCAGAGGAGCAGAACAGTGGGCAATCAGCCACGGTATCCCAGCCTGCCCAGCAGAGAAGATGACCAGCAGTGAGTATCACACCCGCCACACTCTCTTTAGAGGACGTCTGTGCTGTACTGCAGCATTTCTTTGTTCAATTCATCATCTGTTCATAATGAGCAGGAACGGATTAGGTGCAGATTTCAGAACAATTTCTTTTTTAAAAAAGCTAATTGGAGGCAGTTTTAATTTGTCTAAAAGGTCTTGCACAATTCCTTCCCTATTTTTTGAATGTACAAGGTGAGACAGTCATCCAAATTTCTTTATTAAAGAAGCTTGCAATTTATTTTCTCATACAATGTAATAAAAGGTTTTGTGAGAGGTCTGCGGTGAAGTTTCAACCTGTTACACAACGGTTTCACACTGCCTGTGATGTGTGCTTTTGTTTTTAACATTTCTTTAGTTACTTTAATGAATAAATGAATAAATTACATATTCTGTCACAAGCAAAATATACCTGAAATACCTGTGTATGTTTTATTCTGTAAGTTTTAATGCAGATCTGGAATATAGATAGAATCTCACTGTTACCAAGTATTTCCTGTTTCTGCACGATACTTCAGAATGACAGAGGACAATGTCTGCATAATAATGCGAGTTAAATAAAGATTTAGCTGTGCGCTGGCCCGACAGTTGCTTTCACACACAGATGTGGAATTAATTTAGGTGTGAGATGAAGGTTTCATCAATTTAAGATATTTTTCTTCTTCAGTCCCCAGCCAGCAATTGTATTACTTAATTAAGCTTACTTAGTAAATGTTAACTTTGCAGTCTAGAGATAAATTATAGTGCAGGACTGTATCGATATTTCTGGTTTTAAAACTCTAACTGTAAGTATTAAACTCTTGCAGTTAATTCAGCCTGAATTTAGACTCTGTTCCTACTTTAAGTATTTAATTTCTTGCCTGTGTTTGTATGTACATTCAGTTTTGCTGTCTGCCTTTTTTCTTTAAATCAAACGGCAAGTTAAAGTTTGAAAATCTACCACTGACTTACATTGATAGAATTTCTGACGTTCAAAACGTGATAATTTGGAATTCAGAAAGTTTTCTTTTAGTGTGGGTCAGGGTTTGGTTATATTGCTTCATAACTATATATATAACTAGCTGTATATAAAAACAATAGAATTATGTGGAATGTCCCTATTTAGATAGATGATCTGATGCCAAAAGCATGATTTCATTACATGTCTCATTATTTAAGAAGGAAAAAAAGGATTTCCACCAGTAGACTGATATATTTTGAGAATGTAGTCTTCACTTGGCCAAACACAGTGTTGCTGCACTTTAATTTCATGATGAATATTATTATTATAAATAATACTGACAATAAGATCAGCAGTACGAGCACGTAAAGCTAAGAGTCAATCAGCATTCAGCAGATCATGACTCAAACACACACACACATTCTTGTCTTGGGTGGAAGTCAGTTGTGCAGTAATGTCTGTTATGGACCTTCATGGTTTTTGCATCTCTTTCCAGAGTTCAGTTTGTCGGCCTACAAAAGGAACAAGAGGAAGATGGAGCTGGCGGAGCAGGTGGAGACGAAGAGGAGACGACAATCAAGTAAATGCGTGAGTGAACGTCTGCAGTGATTTGATCCAGAATATCTGCCCTCATTTATTGCTTTAGTATTCCATACAGTATTGAACAGCATCTTTTTTTACCAGTTTGTCCTAATTAAGCCTAATGTGACAAGGACTTAGGCTGCACCAATCAAAACATCTTTCTAAAGGGGGGCGTGACTACCCAGTGCAGCACAGTTAGAAACCAATTGACCGCCAAAGTCTTTTCACATGAACGAAACCTTTAACTGCTTGTGATTTGAACACAATGCATCCGGTTAACACAGTATGAATCTGGTCACATTATTAGTTTTCTTCTCATTAACAAATAAAGAGTGCAATGCACAGGATAAGTTTTATAAGCATTCTCCAAACGTGATTTAAAACAAAAAAGACTGCACTAAACGTGCCGGTTTCTCTTGTAAACGCTCTGTGATCTGTAGGTTTCCACCCTTCCGTTGAGTTCGCACATTTAATGAGGTTTAAACAGAGGCACTCGCTCTGACATTATTACTGGACTAATAACAGGATCTGCATCTGTTGAGTCCTCTAATTCAAAACCAGAACGCATCCAGAAGAGGAAACCCGTCGGGTAATGAGGACCTTGAGCAGAAATGTGGGACTTAAATTACTTACAACAGGGGGAAACCCACATGTAAATGTACACACTGCTCACATGGCATTGCACAGTAAGGAATTTTGCGTAGGTGACTCGGTTCTCAGGGGCTTTTGTAATTTAATGCTGCTGACCTGACATCAGCATTTGTCGTGTGTTCACCAGCCAGAGAATGTTCATTAACGTTTACAATTGACAGACGCTTTAATCCAAAATGACTTGCAGTGTATTCAGGCGATACATTTAATCAGTATGTGTGTTACCTGGGAATCGAACCCACAACCTCTGTGCTGTTAATGCAATTCTCAACCAGCTACTGGCTACACATGTAGTTTTAAGATTTTATTTATGTTACCGTTTAATGTAATCAAAAACCACAGGTTTGTGAGTTGTGGATCTGAAGCCTTGTGAATGTTACAGGAGATTTGATACGATTGTTATCACTCCGTTGTGATTTGAGAGTCTGTGGTGTTTCAGCACCACCTCTGCCCTGCTGCCCCATCTCCTGCTCACATATCTTGAAGTTATTTTACTGATTCTTTCACCGTAATGTGCTCGAACATGCTGAATCGCTCCTGCTTTTCTGGTAGGTTTTCAGGGAAGCGATTTGACAGGTACACTTGAAATGCAGGTATTGTGGGAAAACAGTTCCCAGCACCAGTCTGTCAGTGTGTGGTCCTGAAGAGAAAGCCAAACATGGGTCACTTGTGGGTCGTTAGCTGCAAATTACAGTGTCTAAATATCCCAGGGAAAATGTGGCCGTAATGTAATTTGACAGGAAAGACAAGTACGTCTAACTTGTTTCAGAATAGATGGTGTCTGTGTTTAAAGTTAGAACCGTGTTTTAAAGATAGCTTTGGTTTAAAGCAACTGAGTGCTCTTGGTTATGTCTACATAAATCATCTGTGCCTGCAGGGTGCCACATGGTACCACGTCCCTGTTTCTGAATGCAGTCCGGTTCAATACATCCTTTGGTCCGAAGCTGTGCATTAAATGATAATTAACATAACATAACATAATTAACAGCCTGCTCTGAAGAGGCCTGTGATTTGTTTGATTTTATAAGTGGCATATTTATTGTTCTACTGAGGATAAAATGCTCTTGTATCGCTCGTCTGGAGGCCTTTAGATCCTCTGTCATTTATAACATGTTAAATGTGCTTGACAGATCTCTCCGTAACCTCTGTTATGTGGGTAGACTCAATTAGAATTAAAGTCTGCTGCAGTTTTTGTATTAATCTCATCTTAAGACAATATACTTTAAACTTTTCATGACATTGAAATTCAGCAGCCTAACAGAAGTTTCCCCTCACTGAGCTGATTAAAGATTTTTAATAAACTGTCTACTTCCCACACCAAAATAAAGACAAAACGCCCCATTTCAAAGATATAAAGGGTATACAAACAGCTACCCATAAAAGAGAAGAAAACTGATGCTCTTCTTTGGAACGTGTCTGGAAGCAGATGTTGTAACTGGAGTTGATTTTGTCAGATTTATAGCTGATGGGGAAATCAGTAAAAAATAATGTTTTTGCCTGTTCTCTGATGTTTTAGAAAGTTATTTCATGTAATGATCCATCGAGGTCTGTAGATCTAATCTCCAGTAATGGCACTCTGTTCATAGGAATACTGAATAAGAAATTAAAATCATTCCGTCTCTTGCTGCAGTTTCCCAGGAAAGATTCATTTATAAAGTGGTTCTAATAATTCTCACCAAAGTCCACAGCAATCAGCCAATTAAAACTTGTGCTTTCAGAGTGACCACTTCACTCATTATGAAGGAGCGCTGGCATCGTTTATCAGATGCTGATAGATAATGGACCACAACTGGGCTTTATTTGCTCAAGTTAGATAGTGAAGTATACTTCATTTCTCAGGTTTGAAGAAAATGTTTAGGTTTGGTTCTGGTAGACAGCTGGGTCCTGAAACAAACTTCATAGACTCCATCAAAACACCCCCAAAAAACAAGTTAACATTCAATCATGGGTTCTGGAAATGTGCCTTTGTGATGTTGCCAGTAACTACGGCCTCTTTGTTCATCTTTATTGGCCCTCAGTTAAGCATGAAGATGATACTGTAAAAGAGTACATTTATTTTTGAGTTGGACGGCAGAAACTGTTTAATGTTTTGTGTGCAATAGGAAATTGTAATTTGAACAGCAGTTTTGTCTGCAGGAGAATGATTTTGGCTGTGTGGAGCCGGTGGGAGACGTTATTGTGGATGGTGAGGAGAATAATTTAGCTCGGCTGGACACGGTTGGGGCCATCGTGGTGGATCGGGATGGAAATGTGGCGGCTGCCGTTTCAAGCGGAGGCCTGGCCATGAAACACCCGGGCCGGGTAGGACAGGTAACTATCTGATTATACTCTGTTTGACCTTCATGCTGTTTAACAAATCAGCATTGGAAGTGGTTCTCAACTAGCTTCTGGACCCATATTTTACACTGAACATCAACACACTACCAACATTGTACAGCCAATTAAACACACAGAAGTCGGCAAAAGACTTTGTCGCAAGAGATTCTGAATTTAATGTAGTGTTTACTTTTATAGTTAGTTTTGTTTTTTAGCATGAGGGCATGTCACACAAGCTATATCTGTGGACATCTCTCTTTTTCTTTAGTGTAGAAAGTAGTTTTTGTAGAAGAAAGTTTTAACAACATATTGCAAGCTTTTTGGAGGCAAACAAACTTTTACATTTCAGTGTGTGCAATTGTGAATTGTTTTACTGATTTTGTTTTTGTGTCACTCTTGGTGTGAATAGGATTGTATATTAATGTATTGTCAAAAAGTGCTTTACGACCAGGTAAAGAGCAAATGCAGGAATGTTTGAATCTGTAAGTGTAGTGTGTGTTCTGATTGTGAAATGTTTTTGGGTGTCTCAGGCCGCTCACTACGGGTGTGGCTGCTGGGCTGAAAATGCCCGTGATGTCGGTCTTTACTCCACAGCTGTGAGTACCTCAGGTATTACAACACTGTAACATCACATGACTCCATTCACTGTTTCTCCATTCAGCATTAAAAGAGTTAATCTGTCCGTCAGGTTAATAAATGCCACAACAGTTCATTGAATATTTAAGAAATCTGAATAGTTTTAATTATTTAAATTGTTTGTGTCTTATGTCAGCGACTATACTTTCTATTAACGTTACAGGCTAACTGTCAAGTAATTTTTTTATGTATGCACCAAAGCAGATTTTTTTATTTAATTTGTTAATTGGTAAGTAGTAATATGTTCATTGCTTGGTATTTCTGCCTTGAGCGATGCCCAAGGCCCTGTGCTTTGAGTTTGAAACTAATGCATTCTGTCACTTAAAAAAAGCTTTTCTCTTTATATTATTTGTGCCACAGACATGATTCACTGTCTGTACAACAAATAGTTCTTTGTGTCCAAGAGGATGTCTGGATTTCTGAAAGCTGTAATGATAAATGACAGCATGTTATTCCTGGCTAGACACGGAAGAAGATGAGACAGTTGTGTGTGAACAAATGCTATACAAGCTTTTAGATTTAGTTTAAATCGGTTTTGTTTTTGGCTTTTAGTTTAAAGAAGGGGAAAAAAGGTCTGTTTGGGTGAAAACATCACATAGTTTTTTTTATATGTGTAACGCTTTTTGAAAATAAATGTATTTTCAGGAGCTAGATTTTTTTAAAAATCTTTTCTACCTGCAGGACTGACTAACATCAGGTGGTATGAATTTGCACTTGAGCATCTCTTAACCACGACACAGCGTGAAGTACTTTTCAGGCATAACTGCACCTATAACTTTATTATAATATTTCACAAGGTTGCTATGTTGCTTTAACAACCAGACACCTTGTAAAAGAAACTCTGATTTGCCAAACTGTAGCCTCTGATAATATGTTTCCCTGTGCCATAATCACTTACACAACTTCCAGAGAATGTTCTGCTAAGATGGAGGCCATATTTCTTCTTCCCTCTTCAGTCTTTGTGTCACATCCATACACATGGACTCTGGCCTGCTGCACACTTGTGTGAGCGCACCTTTGGCTCGGCTGATGCCAGAGTGAACGCACACCTGGCTCACTGCAGCCTGTATGACTTCCTCCACTAAAACATAATCGCATGAAAGTTGCTTGTGTTGTTGACCACACTTTCTTTTTGAGGGAAATTCTGGTTTATGTTTGGCAACTTCGACTCATTTGGTGTTCGTGTTTGTTTTCTGCTTTAACAGTTAAAAGGTAAAATTTAAAGTCTACCACAAAGCCCTTATTTTCTTTAAGCTTTTTAAGGTTTTCTACATTGTAACATTATTTTCATACTTAAGTTAAAAGTTAAAAAAAGCTTTATTACACTTTTTTTGTTTTAAAGCATATGAGAAGTGAGAAGGAAACTTTGTCATGTAAATAGTCACAGTGCAAAAAATCTAACATTCTTGTAATTTGGCTGCATTTTCTTTATGCAAAACATCATTTTTCATTGTCATCTTTCAGTTGTAGAGGCCCGGACACTTTCTTGACAGCTTTCGTGAGATTCGCTCTTGCTCGAGTCAACAGCTCTGATATAATTCGAGCGCTGTTTTACATGTGTGCTCCCTGTTGACATTTTGCTTTATAATCACACAACTCATATGCAGGAGGCACGAAACTGCCGTTCGTATTTTGCGCCTCGTTGTTTTTGATTGTTGGCCATTTCAGAAACAAAAGCAGAATCGCATTTTATCACCTTCTCACCCCTTGGCCATTTCAGCATGTTTCTCTTTCATCCTTTTGGAAATTGAAAGCGCATGACGGGAAGGACGGCCTGTTCGAATATGCGCTCCAGCGGTGCACCTGCTTTTCATTTCAAGTTAAAGGGCCTTCCTATCAAAAGGGGGGAGAAAAACGATCATTCTGGCTTCGTACTGACACACACGGCTCGATTTCTACCTCTGCTTGTGCGTGGGTGCCCGGGTCAGTCACTCTCTGCAGTGTTTGCTGTGCTTTCGCTAAAGGACAAGCGTCCCGTGTTGTTTCCTTTCGTGGCCTTTTCATGTCGTCTCTGGTTTCTTTTGTTGTTTCTTTTAATGCTTTTGCATTATCATGGCACTGTTTGCATGTTAAATTAACTGTTAACTTGCTGTAATGTTACACCAATAACATCCATTTCTCTTTTTATGAAGAGAATTTAATGTAGAAATTTAGCATTGAATTAAAAATTTAGAATTTATTCTAACCCAAAAATTTGTTTAACCTTTTGTTCAAAAAAATAAAAGGTGAAAAGGTGAAAAAAATTAGCATCTTGTTTTGTTGAGTTTTGTTGTAGTTGCCTGATATTTTATCTTTAGACTTTATGGGTAGTTTCCAGACTTTTGTGTTGAAGGCATTTCCTCATCCCTGTTCTTATGAAAACTGGCTGCTGTACATGTTTACCCTTGTGATTGGCTTGTGATCGGCTTTTTTCATGTATCTTTCAGAGACAGAGTTCATCATTTTAAAGTTGCTCTTAGGGGAATTGGCTTGTTCTGTGTACCGGTACAGAACTGTCCTGTAAGTCTCGAGTCTCGCAGTCTTCCCATCAAATGAGATGGGGTGGCAAAGCACGTGCGTTTGGTAGATGGAGGTTTTTCCAAAACGCCCTGGACAAAGAGCCTGAATATGTGCTGTTATTAACATTGACGCAAAATTGTGTGGTAGATGTACAATCTGTAAACCATTAAGAAAATAAGAAATTGACATAGGAGGGAAACTGGTTTCATACGTTTGCTTGCTTTGATATTTTGTGACATACAATTTAGTGTGATTTGTCTAGGGAGCCACTTTATTTGATCTAGTTATTGTATTTCTCATGCAGTGTGGTTTTTTGTCATGCAGTGATAAATAATTGTGGAATTTGGGCATGTGTACGTTTGTCTGTACCGTTGCAGGTTCTGGAGAGCACCTGATTCGCACCGTATTGGCCCGAGAATGTTCTGCAGCTCTGCAGGCTGAGAATGCACATCAGGCCCTGCTGGAGGCTATGCAAAAGAAATTCATCAGTGAGTGACTTTCACAGACTCTCCCTTCCTTCTTCTCTCTCTCTGTCTCTGATCTAAATCTAAACCACAAAATCATTAACAACTCGCTTGACTGGAAATGAATGCTGCAAATATTTGCCTGCCGTGATGCTTGTTTGTCTGGATTCAGGGATCAGTGGAAGTCTTTTGAATGTACTCCACAAGTTTTGGGTTAAATCATATTTCTGTGGCCACAGTTATTTTCAGATTGGGTAAATCCTCTGTTGACCGTGCATTTGAAGATGTTGGTACTCTTTCATGCTCAGAAGCTCTGCTCATTTGTTTTGTCTTTCTGGCCTCGTGAAGTTTTCTGACCTCTTTGTTTTTATATTAAATGTAACAGTTCATGTGGGAATATTTGTTGGTTTTGGCTTTTGACCTTAATAGTTTTGTTGCACGGAAATTCATGACACGAGTGCAGATATTTAGAGGTTCTTAGAGCTTATTTTCCTTGTTTATTTAAGTTTAGTGAACAGTACTATATAAAAGCCCAACTCCAAAGTCAATCAAAAAAGTGAATAATTTACCCCTTTTGTTATAGAAAAGTCTTTTAAATGAAATATTACAGATGTGGAATAATACAACTGCGTTTTCTGATGCCTTCTAAATGTGGTGTTGAAACCATATTCTGTGTTTGTTTTGGGAAAACTATTTGATTCTGTCCATGTGGGGTTACAAAAATAACTACTTTTATCATTAACCGAAAAGGGAAAAGTGGATTTACTCCCAATTCTTCTCATTTGGTTAATAAAACAAACTCTTTGGAAGGAATAATTGTTTTCAGTTGTTTAGGTTGGCAGCGGGCACTGCTGTAATGTATAGCCTTACTTCTCAGAACAGAGCGCTTGTAAATCATTCACAGAATGGCTAGATTGACCGCAATGGCTATATTGTGTTTTCATGTGAACTTCAGATCTGAACAGATTGACTGAAGTGAATCTGGTGATGGTGGGAAAAGGGTCACGACTGAAGTTCAGGTGGTTTGTGTGTGTGTTTGTGTGTGGAAGGCTCTCCGTTCTTGGCAGGTGAGGACTGTGTTTTGGGCGGAGTCATCGTCCTAAGATGCTGCACGTGTGAAGACCAGAAGTCTGAAGATATCAAGGCTCTGCTGGGTACGTGCTCCTCTCTCCAAAACAACACAACAAAACATCATGTACCACAAAACTGTGTACCACAGTGAACTCTGAATCAACCGAAACAGTAGCTCTATCATACATACATAGATTTTTATCCGTGGTTTCTGAATTTTGTAAATCACAATTATGTTCAAGATCTGTTTGGGTGAGTGTGCCAGATTGATTCAGACCAGTGTATGCCAGTTCAAAAATGTTGCCTCTTACATTCTTGTTCAAATGTTTTCAAGTTGAACTGTAATGAAACAAAGACACATTTAGGAAGCTTTTTAAGGTATGTGAAGGAGATCCTGTATTAGTTAACTTTCTAGTAATAATATCTGTAAAAATCTGCAGAAATGTAGACACATCAAGGGCTTTACTTCAGATAGAAACTACAGTAATGAAGGATAAAGAGACATCAGATCATGATCACCTGTCAATCATCATGTTGCTCATACCATGTTTTTACACTTTCTGATTGTTTAACGCTGGCAGCTCGCTGCTTTCACAAACAGCAGAAGAAAGCAGTTTGTTCTGGTCTCAGAGTATACAGGCATTGTTCTGAGTCATGTAGGCCACAGTCAATAAATAGTCACTTGGAGGCTGATAACGTTTTGGTACATGGTCTTGATTAATGTACCTTTCCAGCATCAGTCTCTGTTGTGGTGATGGGCTGATGGGTTTGTTAGTGTGTTGTCATTTTACTTTAGCAGTTGAATCTCACTATCATTCTCTCTCTCTTTGTTTGCACGCAGTTGAGTTCTTGTGGAGCCACACCACAGAGAGCATGTGTGTGGGATACATGTCCACTCAGGACAGTAAAGCCCGGGTAAGTTCCTGCAGTGACGTTCCCTCATTAGATGCCCAGAATTTCTCCACAGAGGAGCATGTTTGATGTGGTTGGATGAAGTTTAAAAACACTTCTTTATTACTTCTTTATTTACGTCTTTTCTAGTAAAGTGATGTGAAGTATGGTGATACATACTCAGAATTTGTCCTCTGCATTTAACCCATCCATTTAGTGCACACACATTTTAGTAGTGGGCAACACTGCGGGGTAAGGGGCCTTGGTCACCTCAGTTGTTTCCTGCCAACATTGAGAATCAAACTTCTTGTTGTCCAACTCCAGCTCCCTAACCAGTAGGCCACAACAACCCTATTTGCAACCGTAGTTAGTGTTATTGTCCAAATTCATTGGATAATAAACATGTAGCATACACAATCCATTGATTTCTGGCGTCTAATTGGCACTTTGTCTTCATCACCTGAAGTTGTATTAAATGAACAGAGGTGATGAAGATCATGACTCCTCTGCTTCAGTCTGTCTTCAGGCCGCTTTTAGGAGAAAGTTCAGCAGAAAGATACAGTTATTCCTGCTGCATGCCAGAAGCATTCCTTCATTCCTGCGTGTAGTGAAGTGCAGTATGTGTGTGTGTGATTGGCAGTTTGGTGAGATAGAGGACACAGTCCAGGGTTCTTGGAGTGTGTTGTTTTAACTGTTTCTGTTCAGGCTAGTAGCTCAGAGTGTGCCTGGAAGTGTGCAGTGACCTGATTTAGAGTTGTTCTATGTTGGATTTATTCTCTGAACAGGGGCTGTAGGCAGGTCTTGTGGGAACCAGTGTACTCTTTGTCCAGTCTTTGTCAGTGTGGGTTTGGGTTGGTAGAAAGCTGGGGCTCTCTGTTTGGCTCTTATGTTTCAGTGAGGGCTTCTCAGCGGCCTGTATAGAGGCCCTTCAAGTGCAGAGCATGTTAGAAAAGCGTAATTTTACTCATGATGGTCTTTTGAAGGTAAGAAAAACTGTTCTGTTGGCAAATGTGCTGAATGGTTTGAATGTTTGGGAGCCTTGACATCCATCTAGAATTAATCTCTGGTTCGCCGCCGCATTTTGAGTCTTATCGGCATTCAGGTTGGGTTCTTATTTATTTCCAGCAGTGGTAATGGTAAACCAAAAGTGAAATCATCTTAGATAAAACTCTAAAGTTGATTTAGTGTGCTCAGCTTTACAGCACTGTTTGTTGTCTTTTATCTGAGGAATCAGTCTCATTACAGCCGACGGTTGGAGACGGCCGCCTGTGCTAGATGGTCATGTGATGTGCGGATGTGTGTTATGGATCAGTTGAAAGCATAACTGACACCCGGAGACATGCCAAAAGAGGGTCACCGTTTTCCACTGACTGCTGCCATATGTGTCATCTCTTGACGGGTCTGATGCTGCTGACAGGTGGCCCAGGAGCTCGATGATAACACCACTGCTCTCATTCTCCACACACTCCGACAGAGTTGTTGGATTCCTTTTGCTTCTAGAGGGCCACTTATCGTAGCCTGTCAGAGAGCGTGGCCGTGTGTGTGCTGGAGTCAGGATAAGATGCTTCACTCCCAACATGCACCAGCTGTGTGCTTCTCCTTGACACTTATGTTCTACTCTAAACACTCTCTCTCTTTCTGTTTGCCAGACTCGTATATCCAGACTTCCTCCGGGGGCGGTGGCAGGGCAGTCGCTGGCCATCGAAGGTGGAGTTTGTCGTCTCGGGACAGCGAGTGACTGAAGCAGTGTGAAATCCTCCTCTATTTCTGCAGCAATATGCCAGCACTGTATTCTTTATTGTAAGTGCTGGACATTGTCAGTATAGGGCACAATTATAAATGGGCAAAACGATTGCAATACGTCTTTTCTTCCATTGTCCTACATTTTCTTTTCACATTGATTTCCAGTATAATTTTTTTATTCATCTTTTCTATTAAACCAGCTCTTTCTGTGAACAGTGTCACCTGTTTAACTGACGTTTAAAAGAGGGTCGGCAGCATTATTTACGCTCAGTGAGTGCACTTCAGGACTAGTGCACTACACTGGTTTTAATGTGCTTCCAAGAAACTTCTCAGCCTTTAGTATGCGCTGGACAAGACTTGATGCTCCGTTTCCTTCCTTTGGAACAATGTTCAGTGTTCCTACCTTTTGTAAATAAGCTGTGGGTTGTTAAAACAGGGTTCTAAAGGCTTGTTTTTGCTTACGGTTTTAATACTTGATGTTTAATATTACTTTTACTGTTAAGTTTTGATATATAGCGAAGATGATGCTCGTTTTGTGAAAAGGTCAGTGAAGTAACTCAGTTTCAGGTTTGGAGATTTCTCGCTGTGCTTAAAGTGAGTCTGGCTGAGTCAGTTACGTACGCAGGGTGAAAATCTTTATTACAGCAATCACCTTTTCAGTTGATTTATACAAAGCTTGTTAACAGTTTAGTTCAAAAGTTGGAGTATTATCAAATCTAACTTTTTGCACTGTTGAATCAAGATTGCTACAGTTTTTACAAGGTTGATGGAAGATCAGGAAGATATTCTGACGAGAATAGATGCACATGCACTTTTGCCTAGCGTCTTACTAAAGTGCACTACTCTGACTAACTGACTCTAACTGCACTGCTTGTAAGTGTGCTAAGCAAACACATGCCCAGTTCCCTTGAATGGTGCATGATGATCAATCCAAGTATGCATTCTTTAGTGTACCTTTAGTTCACTTGATCTTGTCTGAAAGCTGTGTAGTGCACTTCTGTGGTCGAGCTGTATTATCAGTGGAACAGCTGGTTGTTTTCTAATGCCGTGTGTGATGCTCAGGAGATACAAGGAGACCCCAAAAAGTAAGCTTAAAAAAGACTGTTAATCCATCTCTGAAAATGCAAAATATATTTGTAAGCAGATAAAAGAGGTCTGTATTTTATAATGGCAGAAAAACGAGAGGATCTTTGAAATGTATTTATGTGACACTCAGTCAAATATGCTAAAGTTTATTGCAGTGATGAGGGTGTTTTTGGAAGTGGGTAAAGTCAACTGAACTGGTGTGTAAGATAATCATGCAGTTTTTTTAGTCTCTCGCGGTACAAGAACAATGTAATGTGTATATGCTATGTTTATTTGACCTTGCATTTATTATGAAACGTCTGTTAACGTTTGCAACAGCAGATTGTAATAACCTCTTGCTATTATAATGCTCAATAAAACGGAAACATGGTGTGTAGCTGTCTGTTTTTATTGTGTAATTAACTGATCATTTGGCCCTTTTAAACAATGACCTTGTAGTAAAGGTTTCATTTGTTCTGGTCAGTCGTATCTATCGTTTGCATTTACATGAACAATGATTCAAGTCCTCTTTGAGTTAACTATAACCTCAGGTCTCTTTAAGTCACCTATTAATGAAAAGTGTGGAAAAGAACCTAGTTCTTTTAGCATTCACACTGGTTTTTAAAGTAGACTAGGATCTCTTCTTGATCCACTTTCCATTCATTGTTGTTGTTTGGATTACAAGCCACCTGTATATTTAGTATATTGTTTATTCTTTGGAAATGTTGAAATCTGTTGTCTACAGTCTGCTGTTTGTGTTTATCTGTCCTGTTCTCTTGTGTTTCATCTCCACAGCCCATGAGGCTTGTAGAGTCCAGACACAAACACAAGTCTATTTGTAGCATCACATATGTTTTTGAGGCTCTGACAGACATCAAGGGTTCAATCTCTGTCACATTGCTGCCTGTTCTGCTCCCCACATCTCTTATAATCTTAACTGTGGGCTGCCAAAGATTTACAGTCTGAAATAAAATTACACACTGGACAATAACACATTGATGAAAATAGAAGCTGGAGAAAAGACAGAGCTCACGAATGTCTTCGTCTCATGTCACATTGCAGAAACATGGCTGTCTTACAGCATGTCTTACTGTAGGCTTGTTGCTGAAGCATGATGCTCCAGAGTTATAGTTTTATTATTTTTAATTTGCTTTCATTTTAGCTATCTTGTTGTGCTTTTGTCAGTTTATTGTTTATTTTTAATATTGCCATATAGGATTAATTTTTATTTTAGGTTTTATTTTCAGGCAATAATTTTAGTGCCTCAAGTTTTATTCGGTTTATTGCTAAGGCTACATTTCTCATTTTCGTATAGTTTAGGTTTGAAAAAAAAGCTTGTCTATATTTTATTTGATAGTAAATATTAATAACACTGGACATTAGCGATGCCAATGTCATGGACTCAAATCCCTGAACGTTGCATAGATGTTTTCTACAGTTAAGTGTCACCAGCAACACTAAGGTTGTAGGTTTGATTCCCAGGGAATACATGAATTGATCAAATGCGTAAGACCTGGAATGCACTGTAAGAGGCTTTGTGTAGCAGCGCGCCAAATGCATCAGAGGTTGGAAGCTCTATGTTTGCATGCAAGCTCTGTGTCTGGTTCACATGTTGTACAGGGTGTCTGGAGATTTACTGTTGGCCTGTTGTGTTTGTGGTCAGTACCACATCAGTGATGGCTTTCATTTACAGCCTATAAGAGTGTTGTTTTTTCTTTAAATTCAACCTTTTTAATTCCTATATTGTGTGTTGAGTCTTTTGTGTTATTCCTGGTAAAGACAGTAACCTCTGCATAAACGAGTCAACATTTGATTTGAGCTGAAGTCCCAGCAGTTTTGCTTTTTTAAGTTTATATACTGTAATTGTATACTCAAGTATAGCCTCCTATGGGGACATATTGGAAGATTTTGTTTACAATTCAGAATAAATCAAGGAGCTTGTTAACCTGTCAGAATTCCATTCATTTATATTGGGAACAGAAATGGTATGTTATGACGCTCAGGAGCAGGAATTATGATAGATCTGTTTTGCTCTCAAAGATGGGCATCTACCTGCATAGCCTGAGCACAAACAGAAACATTACAAAACCATAACTCACATTGCATCCCGGCACTTAACACAAGCATAACTTGTATCTATTGTATTTTCAATTTCAGTTCTCTAATTCAGTGGCACTTTTGTGTTGCACTTCAGTGCTATTTGTGAATTCATGGTAGAGGTTTTCAGAGCGGCCCCTTCAGCTTTAAAAATAAATACTGGGTTTTTAAGAGGTAGCAGGGCACAGGAGTCCCTGGCATTCAAGGTGTATGTCAGCTCACACACAGGTAACTGCTGCTGTCTGCCACCAAACACTGTCTATCTGAACCATGTGTACAGTCATGTACTTCCTCTGCTTCTCCACCAGACAGGCAGACGCTCTTCCATCTCAGCACAAAACAGAAATAAGGAGACTTAGTCTATGCATAAATATACACAGTTTTCTGTTCTTTTTCTCTTATCTGTAAGGCTGTACACTTGAAGTGATGTGAGGCCGAAAGGTTGTGAGGTCAGAGGGTGGTGTGTGTATTTTTAGCCACATTTGCAGCTTTCTTGTGTATAAGGTCAAACACCCAGAGAGGTTAATCTGAGTTCCGAACCCTTTGAGGTGTTTGTCAGCTACTTGACCTGTTTGTTTAGCTGCATGTACCTCATTCCTCACCCATCTCCTGCCTTTTGTATGCCCTGTGCCAGCAGGCCTACTGTAGGACGGGCATCGGGCCAGGTAATGCCGTATTCTGCAGCAGCCCAGGCATTCGCGCAAGTCCTCGCCAAACAGCATCCTGGTGCTCCAGGTCAGCTATTCCAGGTTTGACAGTCTAATTTGCCCTGCCATACGACCACAGCGTTGCAGGCACTTCTGGAAGTGTGCTACACCACCCATAAAGTGCCAGAGCTGAAGAAAAGTACCCCTCACCTCTCACCAATAAAATAAGATCTCATAAAACAGCCTCACTGCAGACATCCTGGGCCTGAGCTCTCACTGTTTTTATTTCTTCTCTGCAATCGTAGATTTTCAGTTTTCAGTGGTTACTTTCAGAAAATTTAAAAGGCGTAAGATATTAACACTTGTTTTCAATGCATCTGTCCTGAATGACATTTATTTTTTTTTTTTGTTTTTCATTTTAACTTTTTTATTTCAACATCACACTTTAAAACATGTAAATAGGGTGTAAAAGTACTTCATTGAAGGTCCATTTCAGCTTACAGTAAACTGTAAAATACAGTAAACAGTATTTTTAAAGATTACTGAAAACAGGACCACTGTTAATATGATATTCTGAAGCATAGCAGAGAGAGCTGGAAATAGAAACAGCATATCAATGTTCTTGAAGGACATGTGGAGATCTGCTGCCACTTTAACACGAGCCTGATGTTTGGAAATAAAACAGTCTGTTTGCTTTGATGTTGAGGGGCCTCTGAAGCTGACAGATGATTCAATAAAGATCACTGCTGCTTTCTTCAGTTTTCACCTAGAGGTGCTTTCATTAGGTGAGACAGGAGAAGAGCATGAGAATTCACTAACCGCAGATGCATTGCGAACCTCTCCTGAGCTGCATCCTGCTGCTCTGCATCTTCAGGGTGAGCTGATGGTGCGGTTATGGTCGGTGTCAGAGCGGGTGAGAACACACGGGTGCTCTGGGTGAATGAATTCATTTTGATCTGTGGCTGTTATGAAGGATCACCTGTCTAACTGCACCTCACCGACTGTGTGCAGAAGCCTTGTGTTCATGTGAAGTGCAGTCGATTTATGTGTTTGACATTTTATGCACGCAGTGGTCAAATGAGGCCTTCTGTTCACGCGACTGTATGATCATGGCTGGAGAAATTACTGAGGAGTCTGAGAATGTGTGTGTGCAAAGAAGAATTTGAGCTGTGTTTGAAGGGGGAGTGTATTTTACATCAGACATGAGAAGCAGAGCTTAGGTCAGTTTCTGGATGAGGTTAATAAGAGTCTTGTGGAAAGTGTTTAATATCTGAGGACGGATCCTATTCAACTGGTAACAACCTTTGACCTCAGCAGAGACAAAAAACATTTTCACATTTGATGTTTAATGCGATACAATCTATTTATTTATCACTCAGTGTCCATACAGCTCTACAAATTCTGTTATGAATTTTTACCACTGAAACCATGACTCAATAAATACTTTGTGAAGATTATACAGGGCCTGTTTAAACCACTATTTTTCACAAAAGAAGGAGAACAAGGGAACATAACATTATATATGATTTCAGTTCATATCAACTAGGTATGTATTTTGTGTATATTGGGCCCTGAATATTATTTATTATTCCACGTCAGTATCCAAAATACTCTGATCTGCCCAAGAATCCTGAAAGGCTTACTAACTGCAGGCTGGGTGTAATTTGTGTCATTTTGAACCTGTGTCCTGAATGTAACAAAGCATAGCATGAGGATTCCTGACACGATTTCCCTGAAATAAAAAATTGATCATTTTTTCCTTTTTACAAAAGACCGAATGGCAAATATCTTGAGATGCCCAGAGTCATAGATGCAAGACAAAGAGAACCATGAGAGGTAACTCAATTATCTTGAATATTATTTGTTTTGTGAGAATCTTCAGCATTCCTGTAGCTCAATTAGTAGAGCATTGCATTAGCAGCGCAAAGGTTATGGGTTCGATTCCCAGGGAAGGGGAACTGATACTGTATCATACAAGTACTGATAAAAAAAAACTGAAATTGAAAACTTGAATGTACTGTAAGTAATGTACTGTAAGTTGCTTTAGATAAAAGTGTCTGCCAAATGCATAAATGTAATCCAGGGACTCCCTGTGAAGACTCAGAGGGGAACTCTGCTGTTTGTTTCTCATACGTCTTGTTCAAACACAGTCACAGTTATTTTTGCAATAACACAAGTTCTGCTCAATCCATGAAAGTCTCCAGCACTTTCAGTTCAGAACTCTCTGGCCTCCTCGAACTGTTTATAGTAGTCCTCATCCTGTGGGTTCTCTGCACATTTCTGCCCGTTATTGGGCGGTCGGGCTGTGTTGTACCGGCTCCAGTCTCCCTTGCAATTGATCCATGGCAGGATGTCCACTTTGTAGTGCAGATCAGCGGAGAACTCTGTGCTGATAAGGTTGGGTGTTCCCGCCCCTTTGCCGCGGGTGATGAGCTTCATGCTGTCGTCATAGCAACAGTGCTGGGCAGCCAGAGTGGTGGACTCTAACGTGAGCATGGAGCGTATGCAGTAGCGTGCAGTGGGTTTGTAGATCTCCAACTTCTCCTTTGGCCCGCTGACATCCTTCCATCGGAAGTCACGTCTGGTGGTGGCATCGTGGATGTCTGCGGTGCTATAGGCCACCTCGGTTGGGTAAATGCAGGGGCAGCTGGGCAAGTCACTGGCCACTTTGCTCATGTATTTCCTGAGAAACTCACTCTTGCAATTCATCCAACGCTCACAACTGTCTGTATCTGAGGAGAATTAACCCAAATCAGAATCATCAGTCATGATCATACAGTTATTTTAAGGTTAGAACGTTAACATCTCAAAAAATGAATACTGATAGTCACAAACTCACCCACTCCAAAGAGCTCTGTGGCGTTAAACTGCTCTGTGCCGGCGAGCAGACTGACTTCTGTTGCAGCTGTCCTGAAGGCATCTTCAATACCTGCATAAATAAAAGCGGTCAACTCACTACTAGTTTTTTATATATATATATATATATATATAATATAATAGTCAGAGGAGTGCAGTCTCACCCGGGCAGCTGGGCATGTCACACGTTCGTGACTCTGTGGCGGTGCAGGCATAGCCGCATGACCTGGTCCTCTTCTGGTTGCCATTTCCACAGGTTACGCTGCACGGTGACCAACCACTCCAGTCACCTTCCCCGTCTACATAGTCTAACAGAGGAAATGAAGAAAATGAGTCAAACCTCACACAGTCTCTGGTGCTTAGAAACTTACACAGTTAAAGCACAAGTTGTGTTCCTAGCTCCACTGTGTAAATCTGAAACATCCAGACTGTATGTTTGAGATATCTGAGACACACAAATCCCACCCGCTGGCTGTATTATTAGCATACCTCTTTAATTGTCTCATCCACATGGGAATGTGTGAATAAATGAGCCAGGATTGCATACTTAAGCCAACTTCCAGCTACTTTTAAACAATGTACAAGCAGTACTCTTAAACATCACTCCTGATTCAATACTACCTGAAAGCCAATTTGCTAAAAATCTGTTACTTTTTTCTTAGAATCAAAAGAGGCCTTTTACTGCACGTTTAACAGGTTCTTTACTATATTTTAGAAGCATGTTAAGGCACATAACAACTGGATTTTTGGCCTTTAATTACGTCAGGGCTGCAATAGACACTGGTTTTAATTATCGGTTGACTGATATGTGTTTTAATTGTCTGATGCTTAAAATATTACATTTTCCCTCCAGTCCTAAATATGTGGTTTCATCCTGGGTACGGCTTACTCATACTGCTATAGCTTCCACACGTGTATACACACGCAGACCATCTGTCCAACCACAGTTTATATCAATTCCTCCTCATGAAGTCAAAGACCTTTGGGCTTAAAAAGCAATGTTATCAGCTCAGAGCTGTCAAGCCACACGCTCACAGTCGAGTGCAGCCCAGCTCACAGGCAGAAACATGCCTGAAACCCACATGACTTCCACACACCGCAGTAATGCCGACTAACACGCCAATCAAGAGCACATCCACACGACAGACTGCGGGTGAGACATGAGGAGCAGACACAGAAAACCTCAGTACTGTACCACTGTAACGCACTGATCAAAGAGAATTCCTCCAAGAATAAAGGGCAAGTGTTGACGGGTAAGAATGCGCTTCACATAAAGTCAGTTCTCTGGCAGTTACACATATTCACTCATTTAGCTCCACTTGAGCAAAGAGAGAGAGATGGAGAAAGAACGAGAGCTATTAGGCTAAGAGAACAGATGCTCTGGATTCTCTCCTTCTTGCTTTGATGTCTGGGTGTGTTTTTTATCACACAGACACACGGGGACCTGTTTCTTACAGAAAGAGCAAAGTCTACAATCACACACTCCGAAAGGCCTTCATGAACACATTAACTCTTTGTGTGCCGTCAGTCAACATAAGCCTGTCACTCACGTACCGTACTCTGTCTGGGTTTTGCTTCCTGTGCTCCTGTTCCTGTTCCCTCTCTGTTCCCAGTCTCCAAGCAGTTTGAGGAAGTTACTGTTTTCTGTGTTGCTCTCGTGGGTGTGCTCCTGTTCATCAGGCCCCTTTGGGGTCGACACGGATGAGGAGGAGGAAGAGGAGCGCTGCCACCAGTTCCTCCAGTTAGGAGCCGCCCAGCTGGGCTTGTTTTCTTTGTGCGTTCCCTTCTCTGGCTCAGAACCTTCCAGACTGTCCACCACTTCTATAGTAACCTATAAAGCGAAGATATTGCTATTGTTACTATAAATTATTACATTTAAATACATATTTTACATAAATACATTATGTACATACATTAGTAAAACACAATACAGTATTTAGCCAAGCCATTGTCAAGTATGTAACATTTCAAAGGCCAGCTGTTGTGTTCATTTTTTGTGCGTTTTTAGACCTTTTTTGCTGTTATATGTGATGAAATCAAAGGCTGCAGTCTGTATCAATACTGTTTCTTGCAAATCTGATTTGTTAGTTTGTTCATGTTAAGAATAATGGCTCAGCTCAAGTGTTGTACTGAGAGATGTTTTGTGAGGGTGATGTGTGATCTGATGGGGGGTGCAGATGGATGTTGCATTAGGTCATGGTCATGTTCTGAGACACTGTCATTCTGTTGTGACACCCCCACCCCATCCAAACACCACACAGAACATGTGCGTCCCAGACTGGGCTCCCCCTCTTTAACCTCTCTCTCTCTCTCTCTCTCTCTTTCTCTCTCTCCACCTAAACATCAAGTTCAAAGGGCCTCTCGGCCTCCTCATGACCATGAAAGCCAGATTATTCTGTGGATCAAAGATACCCATGCCCACTGCCCCTCCCAATCTCTCACCTTCACTCACTGACTTTAAACACTGATGCACTTTATCTGTTCTGCGATTCCTGTTTTCCCTCAATGTGGATCAGCTGGCCAGTGATTTAGGTGGTTACTGAGACTCAACTACATGTTAAGGATTGTTTGAAGTGTGTGTGTGTTTGTGAGAAAGAGACAGCGAGATAAAGTGTGAGGACATCTGAATAGAGGTGCTGATGTGCAGCGGGGCTTTCTGCAGCTTTCTGTGTGAGATCTGGCTTCACTGTGTGCTGTGTGCCGTGTCTCTTTGTTTGTGTCGGGTTGCTTTAAAATTTCTATACAGTTCATTTGTTATTCTATTTGTTATTTATCATTGCATGCTAAGGAAACAAATGGATTGTTTTCAGATGATCTGACCAAAAGACCAAAAAAATGTACATAGACACAAAGAGATTTTCTCCTCAAAATCTGATCTCTAGTGATCCCAGAACTACACACAACTCATTTGGTTAAAGGGTAAATGCATTCATTTCTACCTGTATATTGGGGTTCTGTCCATTAATGTCAGCTTTGGAAAGATCAGGTAAGTTTGGCAGGTCCAGCAGAAAAGCTCCCGGGCCGTCCCGCTGTAGACCGCCTCCTGTCACATGACTCTGAACCCAGGGCTGAGACGCTGGACTGTGAGCCATTCTGGACTGTGTGGCCCCGGGCCCTAGCTGAACGGAGGAGCTGCTTTCTGCATTGACATTATTCTGCTTTAACCAATAACAGAAACAACAGAAACTATTACACAACTATTTGAATCGTTTTCTTGACAAAGAGTGTGACTCATTTTAAAAAGATGAACGCTCAGACTGATTCATTCCACTGTAAATAAAACTCGACAGATGTTGAATGAAATGGAAAATGTCCATGTACGTGCACAGACAGTTGATACTGTAACTCTCATGACCTCTGCTATGTCTCTCATGTGCTCTTACCTGTCTCAGCTCAGTCACAAAACAAGATGTAACTTTGTTTTCCCTACAAACCTCCTTAAGAAATGTCCTTTTTAGAACCCCTTTAACACTGTTTAGACTCTTAGTCTGACTGAATACGGACCAAAAGGAACCAGAGCTCTGGCACACACTGCTAACAATTTTAGGTTGCAAGAACGTGTCCATTATGTAACAAAAATGTTATTTTCTAGGTTCTAGGAAAGTAATTCTGTAGCATTTTAAAAACATTCCTTTAACAACTTAAGAATAACGTTTGTGATATATGATATATAAGGTTAAATGTTTTACTAACATTACTGCAAGAAATGTTTTGATTACTTTGAGTGAACTTTTATGGAATGAAAGCCGATGTTCTGAGAATGTTCCCTACTCGCCCGAGAGTTCATTTTCACTGCAGCTGCTGTTTCTCTCTGCAGGATTGTTGTGTGTCTCGCTCGCTGACAGAAAATACACTTCTCTCTGTCAGACTGGATTGTAATAGTTTTCTCTTAAGACTGCAAAAGCATGTTTTTGTAAATGCAGTTACTCCACAATCAGCTATAAGTAGCTTGTAATCATGCATACTCAGCTGGACAATAAGAGCCCCATCAATCTTTTGTCTCTGTCTCTCCTCCCTCTATCTTTCACCCAAGCATAAGATAAAATAACAGAGACTGAAAGTCCCCAAACAAACTTTTTGTGGCAGCTGAAAGATGGATTCTGAAATTGAATTGAACTGAAAGTGTCCACTCCTCACCAGTGATGGGTTAAATGCAGGATTAAATGCAAACTCATCGACCTCCCACCCTGCCTGCTCTTCCAGACCTGCTTATGTTCATTGTACACACATGTACATTTCTGATATATTTCCAGTATAAACGTGTTCTGAGCAGAGTGACTTTAGTCCCAAGACAGTGGCTAAACTCTCCACACAAAACCACAGAGCGGACCTGCAGGACGTCTCTAAAGACTCAACCTGTAGCGTCGCCAGTCGACAGACTGTTAAAACACAAACTGGGAAACCTTCTGTGGGATTTTCGGAAAAGGAAGCTGGCTTTTGAAAAAAGCTGTTAGGACGCAATTCAGCTGAATCACTTTCCCTCTACATAAGTGTTGATAAACACACTTTTTTAATGGTGTTATGCCAGTGTTTGCAGGCTGACAAAAGCATGCCGGTGTCACACTAAAAATACATCAAAAAGGCAGCGGCAGGGTTTAAAATGCTCCCAACACAGCCCTGTGGATCTCACACGTTCCTGACCTCAGCCTCTGTTCTCTCTAAACAGATGGCTGAACACATTCAGCAGAAATACACACAGACTCATGAAAGGCAGGTCTCATCTCGGCTCCAGAGGTCTCATCTCGGCTCCAGAGGTCTCATCTCGGCTCCAGAGGTCTCATCTCGGCTCCAGAGGACAGAACTGAGACTGCCCTCTGAAAGTCACTGTTGCTCTGTTTTGGGGATGGTTCTGGCTGGATGCCGTAGGGTGGAAGTTCTGCTGTTTTTAAAGATGCTTGGATGACACTGATGGAGATAAATGGTAACCTGCAGCTATCCATCCTTGCACCGTGAGCTGTGTGCTGGGTTATTACATGACTACATAATAAATAAACTCACCTGTGTGGCATTGCCCTGCGGTATCACCGGGCCGCTCCGCAGCACCGTGACGTGCAGCGTCAGCAGAAGAAGTCCGAGCAGCAGGAGCAGCTCCGCCGCCAGCCGCGCCATCCTCTTCACCCGGCCGCTTTTAGGACGCTGCGGTGCCGCCGGGGTTCCGCCGCCCGCCGCCGCAGACACTCCGACCTCCGGATCCGCCGCGGGCGAGGAGCCGCGACACCACCGCGGAGCCACCTCGGGGTCCAGAGGAGCAAAAATCACGGAAAAATAAAGTGAACGGCGGAGCAGATCCTCCACCAGTCCAGTGTTGGTTTGATCGACAAACCCGATCAAACCAACAAGTTGCTCTCAGACCCTCTCGGTGGTGGTTTGCCCTTAAAACAAGTTTAAAAGGTTTAATCCAGTGATGGCTTCACTGGTCCAAAGAAACAGTCTGCATTGCCTTTATAAAGTCCCAAATGTGTGAAGCTCATCCTCCAGCTCTTTGCTCCACTCCATTCAGGTAGATCTTATTTCTTCTGCAAAAGCGAAATATTGGGAGCGCGTATAAAGACGAAATGCACAGATCGGAAATCAGTTGAGTTGCATTCGTGGCTCAACACTAAACCCTGCAGCACTTCTCTCGGATAAACGAGCACCATCTCCTCTGTAAGATCTGCTGAAGGACCTCTGGTCTGGATACGTGGTGCGCTCCGGTGAGTTGCGCAAAGCGGGTTGTCATCCTTTCCACGTTCAGGGTGACGGTCCGTTCACTGTGAGCCCATCTTCATCTTCATCTCCAGCGGGTCTAGCTCGGCTGTGCCCGGACGTGGACACGGACCTTCTGCGTAAAAGTGCGCCGTCCAAAAGCGCACGACAGTCCGGCACAAACAGACAAACTCTGGGTGTTTTATATCTGCTCCTCTTTTGGTTTGCCTCACATCCCTTCTCTACTGAGTTAAGTCCATCACCAGGCGCTCTCCAGATGGCTTAACACTTATTACGCAGAAGATCGACAGATGAGTTAAACAGGAGAGAAGATTAAATAAATGTCACAGTATACAGCCTGTAATATATACAGTATAAGTCTGGATAAAGAGGAGACCACAGCTGGTGGCCACTTTATACTCCACTGGAGATTCACTTACATCAGATACATTTTCACTGTTATTGAACCGGATAAAGTTCATCACACACTTACACCTAAATTACTTTGAAATGGCTTCAACAATACATGAAACAGTTTGTAAAACTGAACATGAAATTGTAACAAAATCATTTTTGACTGACTTATATTCCAATTAACAAACTGTATACAGTTTAAGCATAACCAATGTGTGACTTTCTCCAACCTGATATTTATGAGAAAAGTGTTACAGACTGTTACAGAAAACTTGATTTAAAATCCTATAGTTACTTGTTCAAGTCTACAATACATCTGCAAATGATCTACCGATTAATTCAATTTAAGAAACGAATTAAAAGTGATTAATGGGCTGCATTTGTAAAGGTCTACAGGGCTCGTCTTTGTCTGAGTGATTCTAATGTGAATGGATGTACATTAGACACTCACAGACTCTGATAAGAGAGCTGATGCAGTGAAATGAGGGTCTTTTTCTCCTTGCCCAGATTTCACACTTTCAGGAATGTGTGGAGAGGGGACAAGGTGTCTCACGATTTGCATTTGTTTGTTCTTCATGTGTCGTCGGGGACACACATCAAAAAGTGACAAATGTTCAGCTCCCATCCTGAACTTGTGTATTGCAGGATCGACTGTCTTTCCATGAGACAACTGAACTTCGATAGCTGTTAGTTTGACCTGTCTGTCTTTTCACCAAAACTTTTGCAATACGCAGCATTTCAAAATGACCCTATTGTGTCTGTCGGATCTCAGCGGGTGCTGTTTATCTACAGATCTCTCCACCATCCAGAACAGTGAATCTACAGCCACGCTGGCAGGGCTCAGAACAGCTTTGCAGTTAGTGTGGTACAAGTTTCAAAGGTTGATGAGTAAACTAGCTGGGTCACTTCGATGATGGTCAATGCTTAGACAGATGTTTTCCTGGAGCAGCACTATGCTATGCTGGTAGCAAAGCAGAAGGAAGTGAGCTGACTGGACCCTCAGACATAAACAAAGGGAATTTTTTCTTCACTTGGGCTGTTACAACCAGCAAATTAAAGTCAGCAAGTTTCAGTCTGGAATTAAGAGTCTTGCTCAGGGTTACAACAGTGATCGCTCAGGGTTCTTCTACAAACCCAAACCTATACATAACCACATCACCAGTCTAATGACTATAAACAAGACCGCGTTTGATGTCACTGCTCTCCACAAGACCCTGTTCACACCTAGCATTAAAATCTGATTTGGGTGAATCAGAAGTGGACAGTGCAAAATGCACTTGTAAATGAGGTGTGAAACTACATTCAACAGTAATCACACACACAGGTTTGCACATACAAATTAACACCCACCTGTCAATCATCCACTAAGTCTGAACGTTGCTGGTTACACGTAGCTTTAACAGAAATGAACTGATCAATATCAACAAAAATTCTATTCTATTAAAAAAATCTATAAACTTCTATTCTTAACATCACATTCGTGCTATATTGAAGAGTTTTTCCTCACTATGGTGTTGGTATAACAAACATTGCTTCAAACAAGTGCAGACTGGAGCTCATCTGTCTGCAGGTTTACTATCGTTTTCATTCCCCCTCATGTTAATCAAGTGATTATCCCACACATGAGGAATGTGCATCTCTAAACTAATTACTAAGTTAAGGTAAATATCTTGCAATGGCTCTTGTGCAAAACAGTTGTCATGTTTATTTCCAGTACATTTAGACAGAGCTTTCAGCTCTTTCAAAAGTATTAATTTAGTTTTCTCTCATTTAAAGAAAAGATGTTTCGAGTTTGTTGAAAACATGAACTTAGCCCAAACAGTTTTTGCAGCAAATTAAAGACAAAAAGATAATTATTGTATTGTTATTTTCCCTTGTAATATGGTTTCTATAGAGACTAATATATGAACGCAAACATTTATTTTATACATGTAATCAGTTCATAAATGTTTCTGTTCATTTATTTTAGAAGTAGTTTCTTGCCCATGAAATTCCAATAAAAGCCTGTCAGTCTATATTTGTATGACTGTATTTAAAGTGTTTAATAACTATGAATGACCGAGTCTATAACGTTCTGTCTTGTTCATTCTCTTTCATTCAGTTTACTTGTGAAATAAACACATAATTCAGCAAGGATGGAGCTCTTTCATCTGTCCATCTCAGCAGCAGGATAAAAATAATGCCACTTCAAGGGCTTCTTATCCACAGTTCTGATGTCGGTCAGTGTTAAGGAAGTTAATTGTTTGATATGTTTAGAGCAGCTTTTGATATACAGTCTGCAAACAGCCGTAGCAGCTCTTCTTTCCCACAATGCCCGGAGAAAAGATAATTTAACACAACTTCACAAGCGTGAAAGAGCAGTTAAAAAACTATTTTACAATATACACACTTAAAATGTGTAATTGTAACCGGTTCCGCTCGACCTGCTCTGAGTGGGTATATCGAACCAGCAACCAAGCCGACATGGGAGTCGCGCACACATAAAGGAGGCTAGAGGCATAATGTCCTGAGTCTGTCCACATTTAAAAGCTTTTACATTCTGACGGATCTGACTGCAATCAATCAAAGCCAATTGATGGAGTCAACGATCAGCTGTCCAGCTCATAGTCTGTTTCATCATGTATCGCTGGCCGAACAGAAGGTCTGTGACAAGAGAACTTCAGTCTGATGTCGTCTCCAAGTTCATCAAGGCTCTGGAGAACCTAGAAGAAGAAAGAACACAAAGAGCGAGGCCAAGATATTCAGAGTTAAGAGAGGTTACAGAAAATCACAGAGATATGTCTGTGAGAACTTGGGTGGTGTAGTTTATTACCTTGTCAAGCATTTCTCTGGTGTGGGCAGCAGAGACACAGAAACGAGCTCTGGCTTCTGTGATGGGTGTAGCTGGGAAACCTACGACTACAACCCCAATCTTCCTCTTCAACATAGCCCGTGAAAACGCCCTGAAAGCAGACAGTTACCATATAGTTACCTTATATTCTGCCTCCACAAACAAATGCACCACTGAAAACTTTACATTCTCTTTCATTTTCAGCTGACTGTTTAGTCAGGACTGATATTCTGAGAGAATTCTGGGAAATTAAGTGATTGTTATTCATGGATATTTAAAAAACACAAGATATATACATAATTCTACATTTGAGATTTTAAAACATCTATTATTACATTGTAGTATATTAATGTTATCTAAGGCTTCTGGAATTATGCTGAATGCATAGCATGCTAAATAATTCATTCTCAAAGTTACACTTTAAATTCAAACTGCAATTCTTCCTGTTTACTACCTTACATCAAATTCAGGAATTAAACTGGAATGGAAAATGAATTTTCAACTCCTTTCTGAATGGTACATAGAGAACCATTAAAGAAGCAGATACAGCAGAACAAATACATTTCCACCCACTGTTACTCCTTATAAACATTTCATTTATAAGCTAGCGAAACAGCTTTTAAACTTCCAGATGTTTTCAACACTTTTAAAGTGTCACTCTTCTCTACAGACAGAACAAACAGATGCGTGATCAGATACCATCATGCAGAAGATCAATCATTGCCTGCTGTCCTACAGCTTTTCTAGAACTTTAAGTAAAAACACTTTGCAGGCTGAAGCCGTTGAGATTCTGCTGTCTGCTACCTCTCCCTCACCCTCTGACAGAAGGAAATCTATTCTCAACTGCACAGCTGGGCTGTCATTTGCATTAGCCAAGAGGGAGCAAATATAAGGGCTGACAAGCAAGAGAGACGTATAATGGAGGAGGAAAAAACAGAACGAGATGATGAAGAGAAGACCTCCACTTTGTCAGCTGAGAAGACAGCGATGAGAGAACAGAGCCATGGCAGAGAAAGCTGGATTTAAAAGGCCTCGCAGCTGCCGTTGTCTTTGTTGCTTTGCCAGGAAGCTGTTATCTTTGGAGGAGTCTGAAAATGCCTGTACAGTGATGAGCTGCTCGCATGTCATGTTTTCTTTCTGTCTCTCTTGTTTTTTCTTCCCCACTGATTCAAGGATGAACCAAACCATCCAAGATCCACGGTCCAGCTTCCTTCTCTTGAAAAGACCACAACGTCACATTCTTTGGAATGACCAGTGGAGATGACTGCGGCTTTTGAAAGGGAGATCTAAAGCAGTCGCGTCATTTTCCACATGACATTGAAAGGGATCACCTTTGTAACCCGATGTGGGCCTCACACTGTTGTTTTATTGGCAGCCTGATATGTGGGCAGGTTCACAAGTTCAGAGGGGGATTACTGTAGTGTCCAGACAGTGGCAACTGTCCTGAATCACAAAGACGATGCAGACTTGAACAAAGCTCACAAAGAAAGCTCTCTCTCTAGCCCAACGATCTAAGCTTGGGCTTCTAAAACAGAAAAACTAGGTTTTGTGTAAATGCAAGCAGAGAGATGCTGTTGTGTATACTGGAACTCTTTCAAGATTAAAGATTTGAAGCTATTTACACTTGATCATTGTGTTTTCTGAAGATCACATGTAATGCGTTTGTACACTGCATCTTTATTTTTATTATGGAATTTGCATACCCATATCAGATAGCTCTCAATTAAAACGCATATACATATTGTGTAGCTGCAATTGCATTTACGCATTCATAGACGCATTCATCAAGTGACAGCATTTAGTGCATTCATGTTTTACAATGTTTTAGTATGTGCATTCTTTCGAAATTGAACGTATGGCCTTGGTGTTGCTAGCAGCATGCTCTACCAGCTGGGCTACTGGAAAGCCAGAAGCTTCAAAAGAAAAATGTCACATTATCTGTACAGACCCCTAACTGGGCAGCTACTTACCCAACTTTTCCAGGCAGATAGAGCAGGAGCGGCACCACAGGAGAGTTCTGGTTTCCATATATGATGAAGCCCAACTCCTTCAGCCGAGACCTGAAGTAGCGCGTATTCTCAGCCAGCTGCCGAACTCTACGCTGGCCTGCAGGGGAGATGCAGACACAGGTGTAATCAAGCTGAATTTGTGAGCTTTTATTGGAAAAAGAGAGACATAAAATGGGAGTCCACAACAAAGGTTATGATTTACAAAAGAGAAACTGTAGGTTGCAGGGTGAAGTGCAAACAATGTCAAAGGGCTCCTCCATTGGGCCTGTACTTGAAGGCTATTTTTCCCTTCTAGATCAGAGAGAAACATATTATTCAGCCTGCACAGATAATGTAAAATTATAAATTAGAATAAATTCAGAAAGCAGACAGCATGCAGTCAATCAACGGTTGTTAAAACTACACTTACAACTACAAAGCTCTTTTCAGTGATCTTTGTCACAGTGATCTGTTTTATGAAACACTGTGAATCTGGTCATTTGAAAACAGACTGTGTTGTTGTCACAGTTTCACAGTAATTCTACAGTAATTTGTAGCGTTTAGTGACTCTCTGCCCACTCCGCAGTAGCACAAACACTTTGTGCAGTAAAGTGTAAAGACCGTGTCAAGTCGAGCCTGCAAACCATAGAACAAATATGTGTACAAACTTGCCCCTGAAAACAGCTGGCACAAAGATCAGCTCAATTCTTTCTCTCTTTTTTGACTGCCCTTTTTTGCCTTCTACCAAATCTTGTTAAAAACACTGGGAAAATGATCAAGGAATTGCAGCAGTGTAGTGGCCTAAAGCCACACCACCAGCAGTCACTACTTTTACACAACATACTTAGCATCTATAAGACATAAACTCTGTTTGCTTACACTGTGATTATCTCTAATGTTCAGGTCTAGGAAAGAGGCCCAAATGAGCAAATAGGAAATGACATCATCTGCTCCACTGTTCAGATCTCAGGATCAGTCTTTTAATAGCCCCTCATTAAGACCATTAAGTAGTTAGGCGAGACGGAGCAGATCCATTCGTAAAATAATCCGAGAACATAGTAACAAACAAAACCAGGAAGAAAAACAGTAAAAATCACTTTCCACCAACAGGTACAAAACAGAAACTGAAGCTCTTTATAATGTTTTAGTCATTCATCTAATTGCCAGTGAAAGATGGTTAACCTTCAGAAAAGTTTGTCCCACCATATTATATGAGCCGTTTCATTTTTTATCCATTTTCTCTGGGGTTTTGTAACCTTGTTACCAAAATGTTTAAATGGTTTCAAACCCTGATGTTGTGACAGTAAACATCAAACATGCAATTAAACTCAACTGAGATAAAGACACAATATTCAGATAACAGTTTATCAGACAAACCAAGTGCTTAAACAAACACCTGGGATTTGTGCCTGTAATGCTGTATGTATTAAACATAAATGAATAATGAATAATAAAAGGACACCACAAGTGTTCATATTCCTGGAATGTGTCAGAACATTACTTCCTTATGGACATCATGTTATGGAATTCTGACACCCATTTCTCGGCTCTTCTGAAAACATCTCATGATGTTTGTGTTTGTGGAGTTAGCTGAAACAGTAGCAGCTGGTTTGTTTTGTCAGGCTGAATGGTAGACAAACGTCTGTCTGTGCCAAAAGACTCTTGGCGTGTACGCAGGACACAATGGATCTGGCACACAATTAGAGACTAAGGAACATGAACTGATAACATGGGATCAGTGGTAGCTTAGTGGTTAACACTCTGGACTAGTAATGAGAACTTTGATGCTTTAAACCTCATACTATCAGCTAATATATGACTGAAGACACATGAACAGCTCAATGAAGATAGTTTACTTTTCCACACATCTCAAAGGGTTTCTACCTCTCAGTCTCTCCAGTCTTTTAATGATGTGAATCATGCAGAACTGGGGCATGGCCAGGTCCATCTCACAGTTTGGCACTGGAACTTGAGGTTTTGGAAAACAACAGCATGTTTGCATATAATTACCATTGAGACGACTGGCAGGTATTTAAAGAAGGTGTGTTTTAAAGCCAAGCACAAAAGCCATAGGCTTAGCAGAATGAACACAACCCCTGCTAACCTTCATGCCCTGAGAAACTGCTCAAAAGCAATACTGTAGATGCAGATGCAGATGCTATAAGTAGCAGGTGAAGCTTAAAACACAAAATTAGCTCTGGATGCAGCAAAAGTTTCGATGTGGCGACCTCTTGCAGCACATTGTGTGGCGAATCCAGAGTTGCCTTTGAGAACTGATGGAAAATTGTAACGAGAGCTTTCAAAACAGCGTGACTCACACTCCACAGAGCAACACATTGTGCCAGAAACCATTTTCCCATCTTAGATAAACACATTACATTTACATTTACACATCTGGAAAACACGTTTATCCAAAGTGACAGTCAAGCTATACATTTGCTCAATATGTGCGTTCCCTGGGAATCAAACTCACAATTTTTGCGCTGCTAACACACTGCTCTAGCAGCTGAGCTACAGGAACACTACACACATCATAATGTTACACTACTTATCCAAGAGAAAAACACACAAAATATTTTTTTATTTTTGTTTGTAGTTATTAGAAATAGTTAGCTGGTTAATAAGCTTTGCACTGTAGCCACCCTCTGAGTATGAATTTAAAGATCCCACAAAACTGTCTCTCTCTCTCTCGCTGGAATATGGAATAAAAAATGGATGACTCCTGCTGCATTCACTTACTCACAAAAAGCTCTCTAGAGAAACAGAACATGCCTCCAATTAAAACCACCCATTTCTGAGCAGCAATAACTTTGACTGACTTAGGTGTGCCATCTTTACAAATCCAGGAAGTCAAGTTCAAGTTGGTGCTCGTAGCTCATAAGCAATGTTTTTCTATATGTTTGAAGGTTTATAGTTGTTTCTGTGTTGGAATAAACCAAACTGGCAGCTAAAGCCCCCTAGATACATTTGATGCATTTATGCACAATTCCACAGCTCTAACCCTTCATTACTTTAACTTATGATGTGTTATGTATGATATCAGACAGTGATCGTTATTAATTCCCCTTTTAATTAAGCCCCACCTTTCCTAACCTACTGAACCTCTGTCAGTTACGGAGTGCAGCACACATTCACGTACACTCGTGTGAACACACACCTGGAGCTTACTAACCTTCAGTCATGCCATGTTTTCCCATGATGCATTTCAGTGCCCTGATGATCTGTTCCACAACAGGGGGTGACATGGCTGTGGCGTAGACTGCACTGTGAGAGTGACATTGCAGGAAATCCACCAACTCCTGCACAAACAGAACACATCCAGCATATTTGTGAATAATACTGATCAACACACCATCAGTATGAATACTGCACAAGATGGTTTAGTGTCAGGTCTGTAGCCCCAGACTCAGGACTGGGGGAACAAATGGAACTTCTTAGGTAATGGCCATTTAGGAAGCTATGTAGGTGTATCAGTATTTTAAGTGTTGTCTATGGTGGTTAAGTGAAGTGGTTAAAGTGAAACTTTATCCTTCATTTTTGGATGAATGATTCTGGTTTTGGGAGAATAAGTTAAGACATTCAAATTCAGGTTGGTTGGGGGGCCTAAACCTGTAATAAGCTCACTGTAATTTACTACAATGGTAAAATACTAGATAAATTATAGACCAAGCCATGTTCTGTCAAACGTACACCACTAGAGGGAGATAAAACCACACAGCACAATCCTGACAGAAAATGACAACTACTTTACTGGCTGCTTTACCAACGATTTTTGCTTTTAATTAACAAGGCGACACATTTTGTATCCCAAAACAAGCAGTTTTAGATATTTTGCCTTGCCCATTCTACATCCATTCAAAAGCTGCTAACCAGAAGCCGAGGCCAACCCCGGCTCTTAATCTCTGACATCTGCGTCCACTGTGGAAGGGTGAGGGGAGGAGATGCACCTCACACTGCAATGGGTCTCTGCTTCCAGATGAGTCCTCTGCTTTGAGGATGGGGCGAGGGGGCTTTTAGGGGAAAAATAATCCAAACCAAACATCTGCTTCCACTTAGAGCTAAAGATTTGCAGTGTTTAGGTCCTGGGAGCTTTGTTGAAATCGCGTAAGATAAGTCAGTTAAGAGGATGTGTCCAAAATCAGCCCACATCTGTGAAGCGAAGGAGCGACTGGAGGCATTTGGCAGCTCTCCTCACAAACCTCACACCGCGCTTGTGTACAACTAGCTGTAGAGAACGTGTTTTACTCTGTTTTGTGTACCTTTCAGAAGGAAAACAGTAAACCCAAAGAATTTAAAAATATGTTCCTTAAGACACCCAAGTCAACAAGTAGGATCAAAAAGATCCTACTATCTGATCTTTTGCCGGGCCAGTCAGAAGTGTTCATTATGGTCCACGTTTTGTTATGAGCGCAAGGGAACAAATACTGCCTGTAACAACACATCTGCTTCATGTGCTTTTGTGAGGCTGACAGAAAAAACTACTTCTCCATAAGATTTGGAGATTGTTGTACACAACTACACAATGGGAGTTGTGTACAAGTTGTGTACAACTACACAAAATAATTAATAAATGCAAATAATTAAATCAAGTGGTAAATAGTTAATACAATTTATTTTTATATATTATATAGATAAGATTATATATTTAGTTATTGTAAGAACATTTTTGGAAATTAGTTACTACACATATTACAGACAAATTGCGTGTTAGTAGACATCTCATGAAAACAAGCAATTTTAACAGGTTCCATAAAACAGCAATCAGCCAACACTTTAACCTTATAAAAATCGTAATATTACACAACATGTGCAAAGGGTCTAGCTCTCATTCTTAAGGCATGTGTAATTCAAAAAACATGTCATCATTTTTCATCTTTTCTACGCAGCTGTCATGTCCGTGATGCGGTTATGAGGTGAAGTGGTCTGTTTTAATTGAGTAATGAGATGAGAGGTGTGTTTAGGGAGCGCAAGTGACATTTAGGAAACACGTGTAGAAATGATGAATGAAACAAGACCGTGTGTGCATGTTTGAAAGAGGGGGAGTATGGTGTGGATACCAGGAATTAAACAAACGAGAAGTGTGTCATTTTGGTGACGCTGTTGTCACTAAACAGAACAGCAAAAATATTGACTGTCCTTATGACTGTCTGCTATAGGTCAAACAAAACAGACAGTCCCTCTACACAAACAATCAGCAATGCTTTAAAGGCACACAGACTCACTGTGAAAATCAAGCTACAAATGACTGTATATTCAATTATTTTAAATTCTTTCAAAAAGATGACACCCTTTACCTGTGCATGATAAGCAGACATGCTTTCCACTTGTGCTTAAATCTCTCAATAAAAGAATCCATTTGTGTTTGCTACAGTTTAAAAAATCTGGTTTTCAGGACAAATTTACGTAAAAGTTCTGGCTGATTACGATCCTCACCTTTTTACCAGCTATGTACCCGCCGGCAGCCCCGAAGCTCTTAGTGAAGGTGCCCATAAGAATGTCCACTTCTTTAGGGTCCACCCCAAAATGTTCTGTAACTCCCCGGCCTGTGGGCCCCACTGCCCCAATGCTGTGGGCCTCATCAAGGTACAGATAAGCTTTATACTTTTTCTTTAGTGCCAAGATCTCTGGAAGTCGCACCAGAGAACCTTCCATACTGAAAGAAACATCACAGAAACAGAGGTTAGAAGCCAAAATATGTCCATGACATGACAACATACAAACAATAAAACACACGCCACACACACAGTTGGACAGTTCTGCATGTCAGAACAATGGAGAGTTCTACAGCTCTAATACAAGACTGCAAGTTTGTGAGGAATTTATAATCCAGCATAAACTGAATCTAAAGCATATAAAGTACATAAAACTAGTGCTCATTTCATGGAACAGATTTATAAAACAAATGACTTCGGAAAGAAAGTTATTGATGCTCACAAGGCTGGACAGACTCACAGAACCATGACTGAATTTATTTGGTCTCAATAAATAAACAATAATGCCAGCAGCGTTCTAACAGAACATGATTTACATCACTGTTAGTCCTTCTAAAACTGACTGCTTGGGTCAGCTAATCAGATGAGACTCCACTCAATCCAGATAAGACATTCCAGCTCTTCACCAACTATTTTTCACAAAAGGGTTTCTATGCCTGGAGTCACTAGTTATTTCTACTGTAATATTGATTGAATCAAAGCTTCACAGATGCTCTGCTGTCAGCTCAGGTCTGTTCTCTAACCTGTAGATGCCCTCCACCAAGATGAGGATCTTCTTCCATGAGCGATGGGTTCGAGGCTGTCCAGAGCAGACCGCCTCCTTCAGCAGCTTCTCTAAACTCTGCATGTCTGTGAATCAAGACAAAACACGAGGACACAATCAGGGATCGATATTTATTTAACTTATTATTTTAATAATAATATTTTTTAATACACAAGATAAAATTCCTATTAATATGTAGAATATATATTAATATGTAGTTTAATTAATTTAATTAATTAAATTAAAACAATTAATGATCTCTAAAGCTCACATGACTAGATGATTAGACTTGATTGTCTTAAACCAGAGGTACCTGCACACAAAAACTCACTGACTATCTGGGCAGCAATGCAGCTCCCATTAGTTTTGCACACTTAAATATAAAAACTGTTGATCTGAGAAACTCTGATGATAGATGTAAATGCAAAAACACAGACAGGCCGACAGGTGGCAGCACTGATCTGCAAGATGAGATTTTGAAAATGAACATGCTCATGCACCTGTACTATAAAGCATTTATCAAAGGTAAAGAAATACACTGACCTGTTTGACATGTCAAGACAAATCTATATCTTGACAAATAAGCATGTTAAAGTGTGTAAAACGGCACCTAAATATTTGTATGATGCCTGCACTGGAGTTGCGATCTAGGGGCTGACACATGTTGTAAAAATATTGAGCTGTGGTTTTATTGGTATCTGTACCAATAAAAAAGTAAAAACATGTTCCATATTATTTGCCATTATTATGGCCTCTTTAACAGGTGGAGGTATGCCAGCCAGTGAAGGTCAGGGTGGATTCGATCTACTTTCAGCTGGCATCTGTATCTGCCATCCTGCAGCTCTAAGATACTAGACTCATCTAACCCAGATCTGCCAAAGATTTTAGGCCAGAACAAATACACAAAAAAATCAATTTTGAATGAACACTGTCTGCATATGTCATACTACTATCTTAATCTTGGTGTGTGTTATTCTGTCACTTGTTTATTAAGGATGACAAGTATTCTGTGTGAAACAGAATATTCAGTCTCACCCACTCACCTTAAAAACTTACTGACATACAAAACAGCAATAATCATTATTCAAAACAACAAAGTACATCAACTTTCCTATAAGACAGCAAAACCCCTTTTTTATATAATGTATAGCATTTTTAACACTACAATCTTTCTCTCCTCTGGGAGAATAACAGCAAACTCAAATACATACATAAAAATAAAAGGCTAAAGAAGCAAATAAAAGACTGAAACACTGGTGTGAGTGCTGGTGATTTGAACAAATTGCCTCTGTTTACATCCAAATGTGCATTTCAAATGAGCATCTCACACCAATGGGACAAAAAGAAAAACAATAACATCATCTCTGAGGATGCAACTTCACCCAGAATATAGACTGCATTCAGAATCAGGTGCAAGATCAACTTTACATTACCCACCCTCAGAAAATAATGTATAGATAACATTTTAAAAATTACACCGCATTACCTTTGCAGGCATAACAAAACAAGGCAAAAAAGGCAGATATTCACATCAAAAACTATCTGGCAACCAAAATGACTGCATTGTACACACAAACTTATGCAATACTTTTTGTTCTGCAAGTGAATGATTATCAATGAAGAGCGTTTTACACACCAGTCTGCAAATGTTTGCTAAACAGGTTTTATTACCATGACTTATTCATGCATGTTGCTAAAACGTTTATTATTAACTGTCCGTGTATTAGTTCGCTTTTGATTTTAGTGTTTTGATTTTATGGGGGCGAGTTGACGTCTGACGTTCACTGGCAATTTTCCAAGAAGGAAGCTGGAATTCCAAATTTGAAGTTGAATGGCACACAGCATTAGCTCAACCCCCTAACCAAACACCTGAACCAGCTAATCAAGGTGTTTGGTTTTACCTGAACGCTGCAGGCAGGCGTGCTGGAGCAGGGTTGCTAATCTTTGCCAGTTACTGGCAAACATCCCACTAGATAAATAAAGGCAGGTTTATAAACAAATTAACTGCCATTTTAGCTGAGCACAAAATAAATGTTGAGCTTAACCATCATGACTGTTTCCAGGTCAGACAGCAGCACACGTCTCTGGGGTTTGCCATAAAGACCCCAAAACAAGCCTTGCGTGGTGCTGTCAGAATATATCCAAGCTTCTGAGGGTTATGCATCATGTATTCTCATCCATTGTTTAGAGAAGGATGCACACTGGCTCTCCAGCAACTACACAACAATACCATTAACCACTATAGATTCCCTACAGCAAAGCTATTATAAAACTCATGAATGCCTCGCTGCAGACTAATGACTGAATTCTGTTTGCTCTGCATCACGTACTGCGAAGATAACCTCAGATTTTCCAACACTAATTTTAAACAGTTGTGTTAAAGTACTCTGTACGACTCTGATCTGACCTGCTGTTTATGTTTAATCATTACAAACTGAATCCGTGTCTCTCTCCTGCTCTTCCTCTCTGCAGCAACATAATATTTTAGGTATGTACTTACTGTTGTGTTTGAAAACCCGAATGGTTGCCCCCGACAACCTGGCTCCAAGGATGAGCGAAGTGTGATTCAGTTCATCACTCAGAATCAGGCAGCCCTGGAAACAGACGTGTGGACATGAAGTGCTGATTTATCAGAATTTATGTTAATTTATGTTATTTATCAGAACTGATAAATAACATGTTGCATCATTATAGTAATACAAGAACATTGCAAATGCTGAGACGCAGTAACAAATCAAGTGCTTCCATGGAAACACAATTCAGGTCGATTTCTGTATTTGATGCTTTTATCTCAGGGTCATTCACACAGGATGTTCTCCACACTACCTGCTTGTTTTTGAACTCTTGGTCTATCTAACTAGCAGGAGTCAAGCTGTTTTGAAACGGCTGTGCTTCTGTCACACAACTGAAAAATGAGGTTTAGTTAGTGGCATTTCTACTGGAAGTGAGGTACTCCCCATGCCTGTTATTCACAAAGACACACAGACATTTCACATTTTGAGTCAGGGTTAGGGTGGTGTAAACTGGACGGGCAGGGCTGATCATGTTCTCTCAAAAGCCGAGGAGCTTGGCCCTGGGCATACCAGACCTGATCTAACAACAGCTGCTGTCACCTCTGTGAAAATCCTTGAACCATTATCCTCTCCAGAAGACAAAAGCACAACCCACTGCTTAAACAAAACCTCAAGGCTTCACCAGAGTCACTTTCTTTAGAGACAAGCACTTCCCCTTAACGCAATTATCCGGTTAGTGCACACACATTGTGAGTTGTGAGTGAACACACACACACACACGGAGCACTGGGTAGTCCTGCAGCACCTGGGGAACAATCAGGGATAAGGCAAATTGCTCACGGGCACCTCAGTTACCTGACAACATTGGGACTTAAACAAGCAACCTTCTAATTACAAACCTGACTCTCTAACCAGTAGGCCACAAGTACCCCAAAACATGGAGCGCTTCACGGAAGTGCTTCACTCATCTGAGCTGGTAATGATGATCACATCATAAGGGCCAAACCTAAAGACACTTTAAAAAAATGCCCTGAACAATCACTGCAATCTCACAACGAGGGTTTGTGTTGTGAGTTATGTATTTATGAACTTTATGACATCACTAATGTCAGAGGATCAGAGGATCCATTAAAACCAGACTCAACAGACACAACTGAGAAATATCAGACAGACCTCAGAGTAAAGAGGCACAGACAGGGATTAAAGTTTAATCTAACCTTTCCCACTAGTGCTGGAATATTCATGGAATTTGTGGCAAATCCCATTCCAAATGCCATGGCCGACTCCACGCCCAAGAACTCCGCCACCAGCTTTTCCAGTGTTTGGTGGATAGTGAGGTTACCTGTAATACATTAACAAAGGAAGAAAATAAGCTTCTGACCTGAACTGATCTGGAAAACTGTACGTGCACCCGAATTTCTGTCTGCCTGATAGCAACACTGTAGTGACACAAATCATGTGAAGGACACCTTCAAAGTTCACAGATACTTCCCTACACACAACTGAGAATTCAGTTTAAATCATTGCGTTTGTATCAAAACTCAAGTATATCTTCAGTACAGGGAGTGACCCAGTGATGTAATGAATGTTGTACACAATCACAAAATCAAAGATCACAACTGAGATGCATTTAACTACTGGCTATAAAATATAATCTTTCTAACCTGACCATCTGTGAGCAAATCACTTATAAGACAGAGCTGAAACAGAGCCAAAATAACTTGTCCTTTCTGACTGCATTTATTATTCTTTACCAGATGTGAAATTACATGAAGATTGTTTAACATTGGATTTAAAATCTTTGGTTAAACTAAATGCCACAGAAAAACATTCAGCTTTTCAGAGGCCACCGTTGGCACAGCAGCTGGCTGAAGCCACAGATCCACAGCTCCGCTCTTTAAGAATTCATTAGACCACAGTCTGTGCCACTCAGATTAGCTGTCTCAGAGATGTGCAGAAAATTAGTTTAGAATTTCCCACAAGCCTCCTTCAGCTCCTCTACTTTCAGCGTCTTACACGGCACGAGCACAGAGAAAATAAATGAGATCTGTCCGAGAGTGTTGGGTAAAAGGTTATTAAACACTCAGTAGGTGCCTTCAAGAATTAAAGACATGCTGCAGACATGCAATGCTGCAAAATATTAATGCATAAACAAAACAGACTACATACTGGGTTATAAAAATGTATTTGATATACAGGTCCAAAAATGCCACCTGACCCAGCCAAAACCCACAGGAATTGTTTTTTAAGCAATAACATCAAACTAAAGATATTTGCCACTGACTTATACGGCAGTGAACAAACAACACAGGGTGTCAGGCTGGAAGAAGCTGCTTTTCTCTTTACATGACTCCTATATAGGGCTTTTGAAAATGAAAACACTATGGATTACCCCCTCTCCTGCGAGCAAAGTATGTTAGATTAAACCTGAACCAGTGCTGCGACCCCTCAAGTGTGATATGAGGGAAGTATTATACTGGGGTATTATATCAGGGTAATGAGAGACAGAGAGTCATGGAGAGCTCCTTCACCTGCCTGGAGTGGATAAACAGGCAGAAACTGTCTATAAAACAGCAAGCAAATCTAATTGATTTTTAAACAGTGTTTAAAAACACCTCTCCAAGTGCCAACTATTAAAACAAGCAAAAATCATGTTTACAATAAGTTACACTGGAAGTCTCATGTTAACGTATAATGCAGAATCAGTACTAACCTTGTCTAACTGCAAAGTTACATCTACATTCCAACTCTTCATGACCGTGTAAAGCTAGTAAAGATAGTTAGTGTTTCATGACAAAAACAAGAATACCTGAAAGGAGCTGATTATAGAAAACATCCATTTACAGTAACTGACAATATATTAAACCAGAAGCCCAACCACAGCTGAGTTACACTACAGCTCAAAAGACACATTCTCACATAAGAGAATGAAAGAGTTATTTAGGTTGTTTACTCCTCCTTGTGTCATTTTAAACCCATATGACTTTCTTCCATGGAATACAAGAGGAGAAATTCTGGAAAAATGGCTGTTCCTTTTCCCATACAATAAAAGTGAAAGGTCTGTGTGGCAGTCAGTCACTAACATCTTTGTGAGAAAGTTGTACAGGTTTGTAACAACAGGAGGATAAGTAAAGGATGCCTAGCACAATAGACACATAATGTAAGTACATTACTGTAAACTCATTTGTCGCTTGGTTTTAAAAGCAGACAGATCACAAATTGTTTCGACTCAATTGAATTTAAAAAAAACTGTGCAACTTAAAAATCTAATTGATAAAAGATTACACTTCTTAAAGGTTAAATGTGTGTAACAGAAATAAAGCATATCTGAAAATGTTTTAATTAGAATTAATAAAGGATTCAGATTTGAGACACTTTTGTCTCACAGGAAACAGTTGTTAGCAAACAGTGTTTGCCTCCCTCTGCTTGTACACTCATTACATCACTATGGTGAAACATTTAGATTAATTTCAGACAATGAATTTGACACATCAATGGCTCATTATGTTGTAGGTTCTTCTATTCTTAAGTGTCACATCTGAATAGGTGATATTACCAGTTGGGATCTGTGATTGTAAGCAATGTTCAACCTTATTGTCTCTTTGTGCATTTTAAACAGCCCTTAGTGACTGAGAAACATTCATGATCTTCAAAACCACAGATGCCCCCACAGGCAGCATTTCTGTAAATGATTGATGCTACAGTCCTCAACTCTGCTACCTAAACAAACATGGACCTTATCGATCTTCAAGTGTGAACCAAACCTCCACTTTGTTTCGTTATAGTTAAAAACCCATAACCTCACATCACGTGTCATTCTACATTTTTAAAGCTGCAATCCATGGCTAAAAATCAATTATTATTGTTTAAAACATTCTCCTAACCCTCATTCACAGCGTTAAGTTTATATGACTCCAAAATACATAATTGAAAACAAAATTTTAATTGTTTTTATGCAATTTTGTGTTTCAAACAGAGATGGCAATAGAGAGGCAAAAGTTGCAGATTGCAGCTTTAATGCCATTATTTGCAAACTGGACTAGAGCGCTGACACAAACTAAACATGGCAGTTTATATGCTGTTTTTCAGCACAATTACCTGTATTATGTTCATTACCATGATGAAGTTTAAACAGGCGCTATCTGTGCTGGTATAGTACTGCACCACTGCATAATACATTTGATCGCTTACATGTCTTTCTGCATAAACAATTCCTATGTAAATTAGGTGTATTTATTCCTGGAAAAATCTTTACATTTTGGAATTACTTTGCATGTGCAAATTCTGGTCAGTGCCAATTTTTGGATGTGTTTACATGATTTGCATACTTTATCAGAGGAAAAGGCTGAAACATTGCATCTGATTAAACTCATATCAGTGCATAAGTGCATGTGACAGGAACAGACCTCAGAACAGATCATAAAGAGGCTGACATTAAGCAGCTAAAAAACCACATACACAACAAACCCGAATAACCAGATCACACAGAGCTGGTCACACCACAGTATCTCCAACTGTGCCACTGTCACAGATCTAGATCAGTCCAAACCACAACCACACAGGGGTGCCACACCTTTAGATCACGTGACATTTAAATGTAACTATTAACTAAACATTTTATAAACACTCTCAACAATCACATCAACAAATCATTAAATATGTTACAATTAGCATTATATGAAAAAATCATTTTCATTATAGACATTTCCATCACTGTTTAAGATATTATTTGGGGCTGCACAATAGTTAAGAAAAATGCGATATGCAATACTGTAACATGCTAAATAATGCAAAATGCAATATAATGTAATATATAATGTAATTTAATATAACTAATATAATATAATATAATATAATTTAATATAATATAATATAATATATATAAATATATATTATTATATTATAATATAATAATATAATGCTTTAAATGAGTAAAATTATTGTTAGTTGTATTTATATTATATAAAACTGATTATATAACCAACATTCAAGTTTCACACTCTTTCTGGGAAAAGAAAGCATCACTACAACCTCTGAAGGTGAACAGACGTTTTATGGTTGCAGTACATAAACACAAATCTGCCTTTGCTGCGGGTGTCTGAGGCTGTCTCATCTTCTCAGATCAGTGTGATATGACAGCGTCACAGCTTGTTGATCATCTTCCATACATCAGAGCACGCACATGCACGCTAACAGGGGCAGTTATGGCCTATTGGTTAGATAGTCAGATATGCAAACAGAAGGTTGCAGTTGGATAAAAACTGAGATGCCCTTAAACAAGGCACCTTCTTCCCAGTTGCTCTCTGAGCGCTGCAGTGGTAGCTGCCCACCGCTCCAGATGTGTATGTGTTCACTCCTCACTGGTATGGGTTAAATACAGGCATCATATTGAGCATGGGTTACCATACCAGTCAAATATGTCCCTTTTAATTCACTTCAGTTATTGCAAATTATTGTGGTATGCATATTTCCATATACAGATTTGTGATATTTTGATTTAGATATATTTCAGTATATGCTGGAGCCTTAATATTATTCATTTACAAAACTACTTCTGGCCAGTTTCTAAATTCCCTGACATTTCCATATTTTATTGTGAAAACTCTAACATGGACTCTGTAAAAACATTGCTTATACCAGGAAAACAATTTCACAAACTACATTAGATAAATGTATTGCATGACAGTTACCAGAGGATTGTCAAAGATCACTTGACTAATCATAACACGTGTAACTAATGTGTAAAGAGAGATATAAACCAATCCAGTCAATCATCAACTTATGCTGCAAAACCAATAAAAGTTTGAGCTTTTTAAAAAAAAACCCTAACAAAACACTAACTGGATTAGCTGTCTCATTTGTTAAACGGCCTACCATGCTAGTTCTTAAGAAAGCAGAAATGACATATAGGCTGCGTGATATGAGTGATGCACCAGCAGATATTGTAGGTACCTTTCAGAAGATGTAAAACCAAAACTCACCAAGTTCCTGTCTTGTGCTGCAGACCCCCACTCCGTACTGCTCGGCCTTCTCTGCTACAGTTCTCAGGAAGTCAGCATTGTTCTCAGCGAAACCCAGGTAGTTGTAGGAGCCCATGTTTATGACGTTGTCAATCGTTCTGCCTGTTAACCTTTCAGAACAGTAACACACCAAGCAAGCTGTTATTAATATTGATTCCTCTTGACTAGCTTTTGTGTCCAAAGTTTCTCATTGTTCCAGGCTGGAACAGAAATCAATTGGAATAATGTAGAAGCAACTGGGTGTATTACAGGGAGAGGGCAAAATAAGAGTGGCTGATAAAAGAAGCAATGAATAAAATTAACTGTAATTACAGAACAAAATACAAAAATCAGACAAAACCATTTTACTGGCATCCAATACAAAAACTTCAACAAGATTAGACTAACAAGAGTTTCTGTGCTGGTTAATGTTAGTTTGGTGCTGGTCTAGTTTGGTGCTGGTCTAGTGTGGTGCTGGTTTGGCAACGCTGGTCTTTTCAACAGGGTCATAACTGCTTGTTTTAATGCGATGCACAGATTAAAATCCACCTGAAAGTCCAGTTGTAATCATCTGAGACTCGTTCCATGAGGTCAAACACAGGACCAGGTAAAGTGCATATGGGCCGGTTCCAGTTGTCTCTGACTCTCATGTACAGGTTCCGGGTGTAAAAATTTTCAAAATCTTGATACAGAGGAACAAAGTCCTGTAATACAAGAAATTAATATTCAACATAACAGCATTCAACAGAGCATCTAGAACAACCTAACATCAGTACTTTATGCTTCCTGTTTCAATGTGTGCCAGAATAACCCATGCCTATCCATCCTTAAGTAAACTCTGCTAAAGAACAAGGGAGAGGCTAGGCAAACTACTTATCATGTTGCCTTTGTTAAACATAGCTTTAACTGCTCTGAGTATTCAGTTCTTACAACAAGAGAAAATAAAGGCACAACAAACTGACTTTCACAAGTTTTCCGTACGACTTTCACTCAGAAAGTTTCTGGTAATTGAGGAGGTATCTGATCTCTACCCAGCTTCTCAGATCACACATTAAAAGAGAGACCCAAATATAAATTGAATGTTTAAACACAACGCAGCCTTTTATGTTCTGATTTATTACAAAGCAAATTACAAATAATATATGACTCAAACAGCAATGCAGAAACCTGTTTAAAACAGAAACCAGGAGAAACAAAGATGATGTGAGATCATCTGAGAACACATGTAAATTTTGCTTTTAAATGCTAATGGAGTTCATAGGTTTACTTATCGAGCGCCACCAAGCTAAATGTGCAGTGCTGACGTGGGCTTATTCCTATTCATGTGCATTTATTTATTTTCTTCGAATATTAATGACAAGCGATGGTGTTTTATCAGCATTCCTACACTGTACAAACTGATGCAAACCCACATGCGACTGATTTAAAGTGGAGGCACGCCACAGATTAAAGATTAAAGTGTATAAGACAGCACTACACGGCAGAGAGTCTGTTAACAAGGCAACAGCAAAGCAGATAATCCAAAAACGTGTTCACATTTCAGCATTTCAGTTTGCTAAATCAAGTAGTGACAAACGATGACACGATGCAAACTCTGAACAATGAAAATCTTTCCAACTAAAAAAACTCAAGCAATCCTTTTACATAATCACATCAGCTGTAACATCACCAGATTTGAGTAGATAAGAGAAGCATCTCTGTGAAGGCGACATTCTCAAGGGACAGACTTCCATCAGAAACAGTGACCTCGCTCTCCTGTGAGGTTTATTTGTGTCTTTAACCTCCCCAGCATTACCTCACACATACCATGGAGATTTTCCGTAGTAAACGGAAATGAAATACACTTATGACAAGTTGCTTGTGATGTTTTCACATTTGTAAGCCACTTTGAATAAAAATGTCTGCTACATGAATAGGTGTAAATATATGCCACAAAAGAAAACATTCAGTACGGAACTTACTGAATATTGACAATATTCATATTTTTAAGCATTTTTTGTTTGTTTGTTTATATATGAAGTACTTTGAATATCATACCTATAAAACATTTGATATAGTCGTAATTCTGTGTTCCGTTTAATGGTTTAATGGTTTACACAGGGTAAAAAAGAAAAAGTTAGTTGTCTCTCCGGTGTAGTTTAGTATAAGTTTAGTACACATACCTTTTGCTCCTTTCTCTCCTGTGCCTGGTTACACTTCTCTATGCCGACAGCTCTTAAGAAGTCCCTGAAATAGCCAAACAGGGTGACAATGCCGAAGCCCATGTATGTCAGGACCGCCACATACATGGGGGCCTCCTCAAATGAATCTTCACCCCTAACACAAGGCGGATGAAAACCGTTTCTCCCGCCATTAGTCTGCACCTACAGCAACAGCAAATGTTGATTAAACGTTATGATCCAACAACAGTAAACAGATGCACGGCATTAAAACATAAGAAAACACTGAGTTACAGTACAGTATTTATCTGGATTAAACACAACCAGCACTGAACCTGAACGCACAGTAACATGAAATACTCCACAGCTGTACAGAACTGAAACACCCACATGAATAACATGATAACAAACTCACTTTCTCTCTGTTTTATAAAACTGTTAGACCAAACAAACATCACCGCTTGTTTAGTCAAAAGCGTCGTTAAATAGCATAGTGAAGCTTGTGGTTACACTGGTCTTAATACAAACTACACACATGTAAACATCATGTAAACATCATGTAAACATGTGAACATCATATAAACATCATGTAAACATCATGTAAACATCATGTAAACATCATATAAACATCATGTAAACATCATGTAAACAAACATGTAAACATCATATAATCATGTAAACATATAAACATCATGTAAACATCATGTAAACATATAAACATCATATAAACATCATGTAAACATATAAACATCATGTAAACATCATGTAAACAAACATGTAAACATCATATAAACATCATACAAACATCATGTAAACATATAAACATCATGTAAACATCATGTAAACATATAAACATCATGTAAACATCATGTGAACATCATGTGAACATATAAACATCATGTAAACAATCATGTAAACATATAAACATCATATAAACATCATACAAACATCATGTAAACATATAAATATCATATAAACATCATGTAAACAAACATGTAAACATCATATAAACATCATGTAAACATGTAAACATCATGTAAACAAACATGTAAACAAACATGTAAACATCATGTAAACAAACATGTAAATAAACATGTAAACATCATGTAAACAAACATGTAAACAAACATGTAAATATGTAAACAAAACATTAACATCTGCGCTAAGCAAACAATAAACATCATGTAAACATCATGTAAACAACAGGGAAACATCATAAACAGGGAAACGCATTGTAAAATAAACATTGCCCGCAAACATTATAAAATATGTAAACATCATGTAAACAAACATATAAAATGGGTTAATGCCCGCTTAATTTCACTACACAAACTATATGAGCGGTGAGGCAGATGTTATTAAAAGAGTGTGAAAACTACTGAAACATCTAACATCTCGTAATATAAAAGGCCTTTAAAAGCTTCCGTTCGCAGCGGTTCGGTGACTCGTTTATCTGACTGCACTCATTCAAACTTTTGCCTTTTCAACACGAACTTTCAATTGTCCGCGAAACGACTGAACGCGTCGCTTGATCCACCTTTCTCTCACCTGCTTTCTGTGAGGTCCGCTCATGTCGCCGGTCGGTCGCCGGTCGGTCGCGTCGTGTGGAGGATGTTCAGCTCGTCTCATGTCTGAAGAGCCACAACATCGCACCTCTCCGTTTGCCATCCGCCTTCATTCTCCATTCACTTTGATTTGTGTGCATGCAACTTTGGACCAGGAAGTATTCGCGACGCGACGCGACGCGACGCTCGGTTTGACGCGTTGTGACCCGGTGCTGTTAAAGTAAAGAAAAGTAAAAGTGATGTTATGACACGAAGAGAAACGCTTTCCTATAGCCCAGCAACACGACTCACCCGTTTCTCCAGTCAAACCACACAGTTCACCATCATTACTGTGACATTAGATGATCTCATATTGTAAAAGCAGATGAAATTACAGGACAAATGGCAGCTTACACAATGACTGCAAATGAGGAATATTACAGCACTCTCCGACATGTCTCCACTCTTCTTACTAGTTCACTGTTAAGTGAAGAAAGGGCTTCGCTTCATCCACCCTTATTTTGGGTAGTAAACAAACAAAGCGCCCCACCTCCAGCCCCAGAAGCCTAATGGTAAATTTCGACCGTTTTAAGTTTGGTTAGCAATAGTGTTGCATTTTATGACAGCTGTATTCTGAATGGTTATTTCATTGTTATGGGGACGAGTCTTAATAAAAGTCACAGGACCCTGAAAAATGATTATGGGTGGACCACCTGCCCCCAATGGGTAACAAGCCGGCAATGCCATAAAGAGTCTTACAAGAGCCCTCCTGCTTCATCACAGGGCGGGTTGATTTAGGTTTGTAAAGGTGTTCTGCTGTAATTCATTGCGGTCTTACGGATGATTCTTACATTTTCTTTTAGATCTTTAAACCGAGGAGTCACTGCAGCTGTTCTAGCACGAGTTCACGAGTTTGTTGTATTCCACACGTTCTCCACACCAACTGCGTTTAGGAGAACGTGGGAAGCCTTCAGCACAGAACAAAAAGTCCTTGTGTTGACTCAAATAGAGAAACAGATTCTTCTGAAACAGAGTCTCTACTGTGGGTGTCCTGTAGGCACACCGGCTCAAGGATTTGATTCCTGTTTATTCCTGATAAATTCCTACCTGCTATTTTGGGCTTTCCTGTTTTTCAGTGGAGTTATGCTATTGCATTCACGTGAAATGAAATATATGAACACCTGACTGAATGAAGGAGAATCCAGGATCTATCCGGAGTGCCTCTTGAAAGAAATGGAAAGAAACAACGCAAGTGAAAACATGTGGCTGTGGAAACTGGCAGCAGCCTGCAGCTGTCTGAACTAATGCTGGACCAACCACAGATCTGTCAATGTTAATTAACCAGTTTCCTTCTCTCTCTCTCTCTCTCTCTCTCTCTCTCTCTCTCTCTCTCTCTCTCCCCCTCCTGTCCACCCCTCATCTCTTTATGTCCTCAGAGCTTCCCAATCCTCTGTGTGCTACAGGAGCGGCACTAGCCCAGATGTGTCAGGCATCATTAGCTTATTAATATTACTGCTCATTATTTATCTCGTATCTGCATGGCAGGTGTTTCTGTTCACTCTCCTATAACCACTAATGACTGATCAGTTAGGCCTAAACTCAATAATGCACCAGAGGTCTTGGTTATTTTATCATATTTATTTTTATTTATAGATGTTTAAACTCTTACAGACTAACATGTTAATGCAGTGAAGAAGGTATTTGGGAACTAAATGACATTAAATAACGTAGAATACAGAAGTAATTCTTGATACCATCACAAAGTCTGATAACATCTTTGTGATGGTTTTACAGAAACACCTTACCCACCCTTCATGGCAGTACTTGCAGTATGGTGGCATGCTAATTAAAAACAGAAAATGGAAAGTCATGCTTTAAAACTCCTGGAAAATACTGTCTATAGCTCTCATGACCTTTCACAGCACTATGCCTCTGTCTGTATGTTTGCATCCCATTTTGCTTATAACTGTGTGCAAATATAGTTCTGCGGTATGCAGCATCTGAACCTGAATTAAAAGATGTAACACAATGGGAAGACCTCTCGTACTGGCTCATCTGAAAGTTATTTATAATAAGATTCTTATATATATATATAGGAATTCATATATAAAATAAAGGATGCATGACTTGTTGCCTGACATCTTGGGGTGAGGCAGATCTGACTAGATGAAGAGCTTGAAAAGTGTTTCTGCTCCACCTGGTGGCCAAAGCCAGAAGTTTACTGGACTGAGTCTTTGCACTGGTATGTTTAAAAGTAGAAAAGTTGAAAATGAAAATGCACACTTTAATTAATAGTTCACATTCCACTGAGGAATTTATTTTAATATTGTATGGGCTGCACTTAATCGGATAATGAAATGTTCATTTGCCATCGTATTCATAAAGGAGCTGAATATGTGAAATGAAATGAATGGCATAATGGATTTTTGCTCATTACAGTTAAATACTCTGTTTTCCTCTTGCTGCGCAGGTCTGATGTTTATGGCTGATGGCCTTGCTGTTCTGTCCTAGGAGGAGCCAGAGTTAATGCACGGCTATATTTGTGTTGACCCTCAGGGGCCATTAAATCACAGAATTTCTTCATCAACTGAGCCTGACCTGATTTTTCTGCTCTCCTCAAGCGACGTGGGGAGAGAAAAATTAAACAGCACAGAGATACATTCATCTAACAGCAATCTGAATCTCCTGCAGTACACAGTGTTTCTGAAAAGACATACCAACATTAAAGCTTTAAATCCATATTAAGGCCAAAACTTATTGCTATACTGGAAGTGCCCAAACGCCTCTGCTATTACTAAGGATAAGGATATTAAGGATTTGCGTTTCCTTCCTCCTCGTGTCCAACCTTAGGTGAAGAGAGATCTTTGAAACCTGCAATCTGTAACTTTGATTTCTAAAGGAACAAAATCCGTTACTGCAGGTACGTGACAGATCAGAAGTTTATAATAATGATTCATAATTTGAGCTGTCAGGTACGTTTTCTTGGAAAATGTCAGTTTGGATTTATTTGACTCAATATACATAAAGGAAAAGCATGTCAGGTAACCTGCAATTTTTATGTTTTAAGCAGAGATGCATTAGAGACAGATGTTACGGATTGCAGATTTAAGTAAAATGTAGAGACAGAAAGAATTCTGGGAAATAGTACAAAATGAGATGGAGAATGTGGAACAAATGAAATAAACGAGAGTGGAGAACAGAGAGCTTCTCGTCCCTCAGCTCTTTACATGGTCAGAGGGTCAGTAGAGTCTCCAGCTGCTGTTTCTCCTCCAGCAGCTCTAATGAAGATCTCCACAGCATGGGACTCAGTTGGGATGAAGCAGGCATTTATTATTGAAAAAAATCCCTTTTGACTAATGAAGGTTTCAGGCAATATCCTGTGATGTTCCTCACTGTTTTCTCTTTCTCCTCGTTTCTGTCCGTGTCTCACATCTCTTCATTCTCTTTCTGTCAGTCAAACAGCATCTTCTCTGCCCTCTTTCTCTTACACTGCTGAATTATCTCCCTCAATCTGTCTTTCTCAGCTGGGTTCGATGGTTAATTATGTCTGTCTTAAAGCAGCAATGCTGTGATGCCAGTGTGTGTTACTGAGATGGAGGTTTCAGTTCACACCCAACATGACTGAAGCCAGTGAAGCAAGAAGTAAACACAACACCATCTAACAGGAACATTGTCAGAATGTTGGCTAACGTTCCCTAAAATTCTCTCAACGTTATAAAAAACATTCTTGCAGTAACATTACGTTTTACAAAGAAATTACTTAAGAAAAGTAAAGAAATTTACTTAAGAAATTACAAATGTTTTTCTTAAGTTGCTAGTAGAACAATTAAAAAACATCACAGCATTAAAAATGTTTGAATTACATTCTTAAAACCAAGCAATAACATCAATAAAATATCTAGAAACTGGACATTCTGAACATTCTTAGAACATTCAAAATAACATTTTTAACAGTTATTCTTACTTGGAAACATTAAGGAAACATTCTTACAATCTAAACTTGTTAGCTGTGTAGCCAGCATTTCTGTTTTCTCAATTGTTTGCCTAAACTTCTAATGATTTTATGTGTGCACCACTAGTGAGATGAAACATCCACATCAAGCTCAGTAAATATGCTAAAGTGCAGCGGTTATTCTCTTTGAGCACCTTTGAACTGTCGTCTAGCATTTTGACTTTGAACTGTGGTTGGGCACTTTATTCTGAGAACTTTTGAGAACTTCTTCATTTCTTGTCTGCACCTTTTTTACCACATCACACAGATCACAAATCTCTTCTCCATCAGCCATTTGTTTGCCAGCTCCAATCACACACTGTCCAAATCCTGTTTCTGAAAGCAGGAATTATTTGTTTTCCTGCTAGCTTTATGGCTTTGTGTCATGGGGTCCAATGAGTGATGCTGAGCTCTGATGTCCCCTTCTGTAGTCCATTCATAGCTGCAGCCATCTATAAACTGCTGGGACTGAACGTCTGCCCTTCACTGGAACAACACTCGTGTGATGGCGTCTGCCATGCAGGCAGTGATGCATGGACTCCAGGAAACTCACCTCTGTGTCTGGTAGTAATGCATTACTGCTGGCAGGTGGAGTGTATACACGACTTACAGGAGATAGATGGCTGCTTGCCGAGGCCAGTCGGACAGGATGGATCAGAGGGTCAGAAGATGTCTCAAAGAGAAAATGCAATAGAGAAATAGCAGGTTTAGGTGCCGCACCCTCAGAAATGTGACAGGGGTCATTTATGAAGGTAAAGCAATGTAATTTTGCTGAAATAATTAAATGTAGGTGGTCATGAACAGTATCAGAAATGTACTTGAGGTAAAAAGCACAGACTGGAGAAATACAGCACGTGATCTGTTTATATGTTCTTCTTTGGAAATATCGACACATAAATCTACCGCAGTTGTTCTTAATCTTCCAAAACATTCAACAGAAATAAGAAATGTTCTTCCTCACTTCAGTTATCCTGTTTACTTTTGCTGCTCTTTTTCCCCTCAGATGCTGAAAATCAGAACGAGAAGTTTCGGTGACTGCGCAAAACATGAATATTTCAGGATCGTTTGTTGCCAAACAACTCACCGTAACATTCTAACACTCATCATTTAACACTTATCATTTAACTGTACACCTTTGGCACAGTGGTTGGCTTTGGGGGGTGAAAATTTGACCCATGGGCACTTTTTGCCCCCACATTTTACATTTCTTGGGCATCCTTTTTATTTCTGTTACATTAATTAATTTCTGATTCATGTCAAACATATTCCTGTTTATAAAGCAATCCACAAAACTGAGACTGAAAAAAATCTCCATACCAACAGTAGGTTTATAATGATTTATGATTTGAGCTGGGTCGGATTTTGCAGGAAATGTCTGTCTGTAAACAAAAACAAGAAGATCTGATTACCATATTGTTTGTCCAGGTAATGTAGATGGTGCTGAGTGTTTTTACAGCAGTTGTTTAGAAATTAAACTGGTCATCCACGTTAAGAAAATAACTGCAAGTACCCTGCAATTTTCTGTTTTAAACAGAGATGACAGTAGAGAGACAAAAGTTACAAATCGTGGCTTCGAAAAGATACTCACAGCATAATACAAATCTGAATTATAATTACAAAGAAAAAAAACTGAGGACTTATTATTGGGGAATCTGTTGCCTGTGATAACACGCACATCCATAACAAAGCAATACATTAAAAGAAATCGGTTTTGACAGCAAATCATCAGAGAAAATCAGATAATGTCTTCTCGCCCCGTCTTTCTCACAATCCCATTGAAAGCTGTAAGATGTTTACTGAAACCGGGCCTCATTTGCATATCTTGTCATTTATCATCAACAAAGACGTGTCGAAGAAAATCACATCAACCCTTTATAACAATTTCATCGGCGAGAAATAGCCTTGTGAAGTGTCTGTCATTACTGTGGGTAAGGAAACCCTGTAATGTTGAATTAGAATGTAAGCTACACCGACGTCTCAGAGGCTGTTTCACAGTCTTGTTATTCCAAGAGTTGTCTTAGTGCAATAGTTTAAAAATAAAGATCAAAAAAGCTACGGATTAAGCTTTGCCTATGAGAACTGGCCTTGATGTAGAAACATATCTGTCTCCAATCCAGCTACACATTTCCTCACTTTCAACTGAAGATTTGCATCCAAACTCCATTTTCCCATCAAGAGTATTTCTGTAGCATTTCACCTGAAGGTAATAGAAAAAACTAATAAAGGAAAGACAGGCAGAGCCAAAACCATGAAACCTGTTCTGACTAACATAAGATTACTAGTGGACGTAATAAATATCAGAGCATGTTCAAAAATTTTTGTTCCTCTAAAACCGTCATAAACCATCTTGAAAGTCATCCAGCTAGAAAGAGAAAACAATGCTGGGAAGACAGGAAATCTCACAAATGTCAGAGAAATGGACCGAGAGCTGAATTCATTAACATGTCAGCAGACCAGTAAAGATTGTCCTAGAGAAAGTTACATCCTAGCAGCAAATCAGATTGGATTTGCCTGTCTGTCTGTCTATACTGTATATGAGATATACACAACCACTCACATCACATCACCGGATAGTAAGAAACATACCTGGTATTTTTGAAGCATGTACTTTTCAGTCTGTGTATGTAATAAGTAATTATTAAATGGCATAATGTCTTCATAACACAATTAAACGGTTAATCCATATGTACGATATTGCACAAACAGCACTGCATGTTCTTGTGGTTTCTATAATAGCTCGTTCAACAGAAGAAAACTGAATTAATTCTTGAAGTCTGATTCTTAAAACAAGGAGCAGCAGGTGACCCTGAGGAGCCACTCATGTTTACACTGTTTCCTGTAGCTCAGTCCCACAGCGACCCTCACAGAACAATCAATACTGGAATCGCTTGCAGAACTCAGAGAAGTTAATGGCCGTCTCGCTGGGCGTCAGATGCGATCGATATAACAAATGAGTACAGTTAAGAATTTCACAATATCACACGCTCATACAAGCGAGCACTTGGTTTAAGCTGTTTAAACAATAGCTTTTGTTGTGTCAGAAATGATAAAAGAACAGTTTAAACGAAAATGATAATGCAAGTACCTACTGTACATCATTACTGTACATCATCTCAAACTTGTTTGACTGTCTCTCTTACATTTAAAAGTTTAGCAGAATTTCATGTTAATTATTATTAAAATTAAATGGGGACGAATGATGTTAAACTAGAAAAATACAGATAAATGAGATAATATAGTTCAACCAACAGTTTCAGGGAAGTTGCCAGACAGAGTGCTAAAAGCGGAAGTGCAAAAGCTTGTTTGTTTTAAATTTTGCGTGAGCTTGCTGATGGAGCTGCAATGTGTGACAAATAACAGGAAGTCTAAGACACTGAACTGGGATCAGTGCAGACATATCATCTGAGGTGACACTGAGGGAGGCAGGTGACAGCCTCAAAGCCTTGGGTTCCTGGATTGAGTGACAGAATTGTGTTATGTCCCATCACTGCTGGGTAAGGAACTCTCACCTTCTAATTTTGATGAGGTGTCGAGATGTCCGTCACGATCTTCGTTTTCATTTCTAATTAGATGCTCCTCCATACCCTGCTGTGTGGTGTGAAGGGAAAGGACAGAATTATCTTTGACAAGGATGGAAAGTGAAGTCCTAGTGACCTTCAACACAAATTTAAAGTACCTGTTTCTCACCGCGACTTGGATGCCATAGTGGTTAAGGCTCAGGGCTGGCAACTGGACGGTAACTGGTTTGATCCCTGCAAAGACAAAGTCCAAAAGCAACACCACTGTGGCATCTTGATCAAGCGAAAAGGAGTAGTTTATACAAAAATAAAAACTCTGGCATTACTTACTCATTCCCAAATCTGTATGCTGGCAATTTGTTTGTGGAAAGCAAAAGCATAATTTTTCAAAGATTTTTGCTGCCGATTTGCCTCTGGAAAACAAAAGTATTATTTTTGAAGTTAATTCATATTTTTCACAATGACCAGAAGGTGTCAAAAAACACCATAAAAAACACTGTAATAAGTTATGAAAACTTTCCAGTGTCTGAACTGGCCCTGGTCATGTGCCAACAAAGGTTTTGCATGCATTACATTGAGCAAAATCTGAGCTTTTTAACCAAGATGTTGATGTGTCTCGTTGTTATGCATTCATTTTTAATAGAATTTTAAATGCTCAGACCTCAAGAATCACACTTAATGAGTTTTGACACGAGTCATAACAGATGAGTTTTTACAACAGTTACTTTTTGGCGTCTTTGACCTGAAAACCTCTGCTGAGCTCCTTTGGGAAATAAGCCTGTGAAAATGATCAGACTGGAGGGCAGTGTTGAATACACTGTGATTTAAAAGAGCATCTCACTGCCTTCTGAAAACAGCCATTTACAAGTGGCTGTGTAACAGAAGACGACAGGAGAAATGAGTACGTTCTAAAAGCTTTTAGTGTTGTGCGGTACGTTTGTTAGCTTTAACACTCTTCAGGGCTGTGAACACAAGCAACTGTGTGTACACAGAAAGTGCTTAATGCAGCAAACAACATTGTTCTTTATAAGGTCATTGGCCTATGATAAAACCGAAAATGTTTTGCACTATTTGTGCTGGAAATACTCACCTGAGGCATTTGAGATTGTTTCACTAACCGTAAAATGCTTTCCTCCTCTTTATCATTTGATAACTGCTTAATGGCAAATCCAGCACTTTGGGGTAGGAGGAGATTATTCAAATTTTTCACTGAATGTCTCTTAAGGTCACTGATGCCTTTGAAACAACCACTGTTTCATCCAGAGGCCAGCTAACAATTTTGGGATGTTTCCATTGTCACAAAAACGTTAAAAGTTATAAGAATGTTCCAAATGACCATCTTTTTAAAACATTTGGAATAATATTTAATTCTGTAACATTTTTTGTTTAATTGTTTAACGTAATCAAAGTTTTTGATATATGATATATAACATTAAAAACACATTCTACCAATGTTACTGTAGGAACGTTTTGATAACCTTAAAGGAACTTTTACAGAATGTTAGCCAATGTTCTGAGAACATTCCCTGTTAGCGTGCTGTGTGTTAGCTGACTGTTGTTTTTCATAAGATCCTTGAGAAACAGTGATAAGTTTCTGCATTTCCAGTGGAAACAATGTCATAATTTGTGTAAAAAATTAAATAATAATAAAAAAAACAATGAAATTTATAGGAAAAGAGCATTTTAAAAGTATTAACATTGTAAAAAGTTCCAAGCTTATATAACAAAATAACATTTTAAATCTATAACTTTTAATAAAAATGAACCCCAGGGACATAAAACTTGTAAACTTTACTGAGGTCAGTCTGAGGCTGTATCACACTCATCACAGATTTAATTCTCTTTTGTTTTCTTAGTTTTGCTCGGTGGATTTTGTAGTTTAAAAGGCAACATAAAAACTTGTTATTGAGGTAAATGGCAACCAAGCTGATTAATAACAGATTTTTATCAAATGGGCAGAATAATATACAAATAACTGGAGGAGTAAAGAACAGCAGATAATTAACAACGATTGTCAGTGTCAGAAAACCACTGACAGTTGCAGGTATGCAGCAGGATAGAGGCTCATGAAGAGATGCAACAATCATTCTAGAGGACAGAAAATATATTAAACCTGAGAACACGGCACATATAGAGGGTTGCAGAAACCACCTTATTTCAATTTTGCCTATAGAAATTGCATTTTGTTCACCTCTGATAGTCTGAGCCCAGTTACTCTGTGGCACCCCAATCATTTTTCCTGGTTTTATGACAGCGGTGAGCCCGTCCCAGCTGGTGGGAAGCAGAGATTTTATTTGAGAAACAAAAAATACCAGTGTGGTGAGTTTATGTAGGCAGCAAAAACAATAACCATTCCAAGCTATCAATCTTCAGTGACCTCTGTGCATTATTGACATGCAAACACAGATCATGAATGTTTAATGGAGAAAAGTGACTAATGAAAGACACAGGATGAAACAATCTCAAAGCCACAGGGTTAAAAGGACAAACGGCATAATCACTGCCAGCAGAACAGAGTGAGAGAGAGAGAGAGAGAGAGAGAGAGAGAGAGAGAGAGAGAGAGGGAGACAGAGAGACAGAGAGACAGAGAGAGAGAGACACAGAGAGAGAGAGAGAGAGAGAGAGAGACAGAGAGAGAGAGACAGAGAGAGAGAGAGATAGAGAGAGAAACAGAAAGAGAGAGAGAGACAGAAAGAGAGAGAGAGAGACAGAAAGATAGACAGAGAGAGAGACAGATAGAGAGAGAGAGAGGCAGAGAGAGAGAGAAACAGAAAGAGAGACAGAGAGACAGAAAGAGAGACAGAGAGAGAGAGAGAGAGAGAGAGAGAGAGAGAGAGAGAGAGAGAGAAACAGAAAGAAAGACAGAGAGAGAGAGACAGAAAGAGAGACAGAGAGAGAGAGGGAGAGACAGAGAGAGAACGTCACACATATTTATGAGCTTTTGCATATTTACACACACATACACAGAATATAGTTTACTTACATCATTTTACTGTATACTGAGATAAGACACAACCTGGGGAGAAATAAACAGTAAATATTGTTGCAAAAATTTCAGGACAACATTACACTCTCTTGGCTTTGAACCTTCTAGCCATGAACTAAATCTTAATGTTGAATAATTTTTCACCTTAAATTATAAACTTAAATTTTTTTTTTTTTTTTACTTTTTATGAAATTTAGCTTACAAATGGCTTCCTTTAAAGTTGTAAGAAAAGTTGTAAAGTAAGTATTTTAACATCAGGAAACTGACACACTAAAAAAAGAACACATCAGTATTGGATCTGTCCAATCAGAGATGTGAAATTCCTGCTTTTTCTAAATAAACTTTAATGTTAGAAGATGGCAGAGAAATCGAGACGGGCCTGACGTCCAATCGGTCGTCTCCTTGACATACAAACATGTGAGGATCTAACATGTTTCAGTTAGTGTGTGTTCCTCTCCTCTGATCCAAAGTGATAGAAGCAACAAAATGATGAATGTAATGATGAACTCCCTATCAGCTTTCAACATGCGAATAAACCTGTAGTACAATAAACATTTTATTCATTTACATAAAACAGTGCATTCATACACGATAACTGTGTTAATACAGCACAGACACTCACTGGTAAAACACAGCGTACCGTCAAATGATGCACAAGGATTACCTTTTAATAACTCTGAAAACTTTTGTTATTGCATTTGTGATGTGGATAACAGTGTTGTACAGTTAATACCTGACAGATTAGGGGTGACTTTTGCTGGCATCTCTAATTTCCCAAAGATTTCAAAGTAACTTCCTAAGCTGAATGGAAGATAACATGATTTTCTGGTGTCTGGAGATTTGTGAAACCTTATAGATAATGCATCAAGGAGACCAATCAAGGTGAGTGCTGGCTCATATTTATATTCAAAAGTATTTAAATAATACATTGAGATATTTCTGCATGTGGGGAAGATTTGCTGACCTTTGCTCCTTAGCATTCAGCTGAACTAAGTTTGATGGAGCATACCACGAATTTGTGGCTCACAGAAAATCTCCAGCAGTTCTGAAGCGGTTCACAACAACAGGCCTCTGTGATTACAGGAACTAGTAAAAACATGGAAAGAGAAATGAGTGAGCTGCCATGTTTGTCTCTTTGTTGTGCTGCTAACCTTTGGAAATATCACCGATTAAATCTTTAATTATTTGTGAAGGGCAGCGGTGTTGGTCGTTACACATGATGAGGTCGTGTTGTTGGCGTATTAGCAGGACAGAACGGATCAGACTTAACGGTTGTACTTACAGCATTAGAGGGAACAGCACTGAGAAAGCACACTGTACTGATGGTGTTGTGTACATTTGTGAAACATTACCATGACTGTACAGCTTCACTGTAATAACAGGAATCCAGTGTTAGATTTCAGTCTGCTTTTGAGAACATGGTCTGCTCGATTTAACGCTCTTCTGCAACGTTTTATGATCAACAACATGAACGTAGAATGTGTCTGTTTATGGTTGCCATGGTTTTGCCATGTAAGTGTATTCCTGAATGTTTTGTTGGTCCTGGAACTACGTTAAAAATCCTAATCTAAACCTCATTGCCAAAACCCTAATCATAACGGACCCCTAAAATCAGAGGGAAATAAAAGGTTGACAAGCCCCCAACCCAGTCTTAAACCTAAATCTAACATTAACCAAACCCAATTCTACAATCTTAAAAGGAATGTGACAACACTGCAAAAGTACAAGTAAAATATTAAAAGGACAATTTGTGTATTTATTAACATTACAATTCTCCTGTGACAAATGCAAGCACTGAGTAATCAATCATAGTCACTATTGGGAATAAAACAGACCTAAACCACCACTTGTGTGATTTTTGCTCGTCATCATTAGTACCATCAGAAGTCCTTAACATATAAACCCAAAAGCAACTCACCAAAGATCAACAGCGACCCCAAATATACACGACACATTAGCTGTGTGTTTAATAGTGCATTCACTTTCAGCATCAAAGCAAAAACAGCTTGACTATAAACTCACAAACAAACATGAGCAACAAAGGATTTGATGTCCTCCCTCGAGTGTTAACTACAGCATGTTTGATATGCAAATTTCCTGTGGCGTATAGAGATCTCTGTGTTTCGTAAGGTAGAATTCACTGGAGGAGAGGTGAACAGCTCATCCTCAGCTCTGTACTGCGTGTGCTTCTAAACACCAGGGAAATGAAAGACATCATTCAAACTGAGTGAGGGCATCAACAAGAAAAGTTTGCAACTTCGTATGAGTCTTTTGCTCTGCCTGATGATGTTACTCTAAAGCACAAGTCTGCATTGCAGATCTGGATTACACAGAATATTCTGCCCAAACCTTGGAACTCATATTTACTTTTACAGTAGAGAGTGTTAGACTATGCTTGCACACGCATGTTCATTTACCGACTTGTGGTTGATGACAAAATCTTCTACAGGTATTCCTGAACACAGATCATGGAAAGAATGAAAAATTAAGAACATTGTGGAGGCATGATCTGTGGTTCCTCAGATCAGATGTTACTTTGGCAAAACCATTCGGAAAATCTCTCGGTATCCTTTAGAAAAGGGTAGTTCTCTAAGGAGCTTACAAGTTGAATCCCAGAAGTTCCTTCAAGAACCACAAAAAAACCATAAAGCTTATACAGAATAAGCTTATTATACCTGAGGAACCCCCACTCATGCATCATTTCTTTTTACAAGAATACATGGTGGAGGTGAGACTGTAGAGGCAGACCTGGCACCAGCCTGACAGAAGGTCCATAGAGACACAGACTGTAGCCCATGAGTGATCACCAGTTCAGTGGCCACGGCAGAGGAATCCCAACTGCCTGTAACATAATCTGAAGAGAATGGAAAGGACACAATGGTTATGCTCTTATTCTAAAACAGCACATGAGGAACAGATGAGATCTGTTCATCCCTAATGGAAAATATATTTTATATCTGTATATTTGTATTAAGTATTAGGTTCTGAAATAAATTGCTCTGAAAATCTCACATTTTATTTATATAAATGTTTACAATTATATTTTTAACACATTTTAGTTAATATGGCAAACAATGGTTTCTTATTTTAGCATACAACAAGAAATAAAGAAATTTTCTAATTTAGTGGAGTAGTAAATAAATTACATATAAATTTTCTATAGTCTTTGAACACTGTATATGAGAGAGAGAGAGAGAAAGACAGAGACAGAGAGAGAGACAGAGAGAGAGGGAGAGAGAGAGAGAGAGAGAGAGAGAAAGAGAGAGAGAGAGAGAGAAAGAGAGAGAGAGAGAGAGAGAGAGAGATGCCTAAAATGCTAAATCTGGGCACCTCATTACGAAGCTGAAAGCTCTGCCTGACAGAGGTCAACTCAATGCGTGAACTGCTCTCCAAACTGTCCCAAGGTTGACAGGTGCTTTGAATAAAACAAGACATTTTAAAAATGAGGAAACTCAAAGTATCCACATACAGTATGGTCCAAAAGTCTGAGACAGCTTCTGTTTTAATTTTCTTTAATTTAATAACATTTTCATTTACATTACAAATGACAGCACAGTCCAAAAAGCTACACTGAACATGTTACATGAATTCTAGAATTTGAGAACAACGGAAGCAAAGGAAACAAGAAAATCGGACCTTTCGTGCAAACGACTTATCATGGTCAATGCCTCAGGAATGTGGAAGAATCTTTTCCTGGCTCAGTGATTTACTCTCACATGTCTGTCTGTCACTCAATCTCAATACAGTGAAGTACAGGGTGTGACCGTGTTCACACGATACTCATTTAAATGAGGCTGAAAGAGACTCAATTCTGAATTCTTTAGCATCTCTCTGAGGTTTCCACGTCTCAGACTCAGTCGGGGCTCCATTGTTTCACAAACACCAGAAGCTTAATTTTAGTGAGTAAATGTTACTCTGGCACTTGCCTCATCTGATCTTCAGAGACGTGCTGTTCTCAAAGGTTAATTAATTGCTCATTGTTATGCGCAAAATAAAAGACGTTTCTGTCACCTCAGTTTGAACCTGCCATTATTATTATTTAAATATACACTCCCTCTCTTTGTGAATGATATCAACATCTGTTTTTTATTCATACATTTATTATTTTGCACAGTGCTGCATCTTTTGCATGCCCCTGGTTTGTACATCCCTAAGAAAGCACAAAGAGAGAGAGAGAGAGATATCCAGCTGCTGTAAAACTTCAGTCATGTCTTTCTAGATGTAGCAGCAGGAAGAGATTTTGCCCCGGGCTGAGGAAACATCCTTTTGCTGAGGTACAGAGAGCTCATCAGCCGAATCATCTTGTTATAATGCTGCCGTTGTCTTTGCTGATACAGAATGTAATTCTCCTCTGAGACGACTAAATACGATTTTAGCTGACAAACTTTAACAGCATTATCAGTTAACTACTCAAACTACTTTAAAGGAAACTCTGTGAAAAGCTTACTGCAACCGAACTGGTAAACACTTTAATTTGTGGACAAACTCAGACGTTTTTCAGATCTCTAGAGAAACACTATTGGTTTCACATCAAATGAGTTTGTAGTGTAACTACAGCTCTGTTCTTTAAAGCTTTGGCTGACAGACCATTTCTGAGCCCTAAATCCACATGAAAAATGAGAAACGTGTCCTAAGCCTTACAACTTCATCATAATATCATAACTTTAGCAGACAGTATTGTCTTTTAAGATTTAAAGTAAACAAGCTATATTTACTTGATATTAAATCCATTTTTTGGGTTGGCATAAAAGCTGTTTAGATAAATTCTGCCACTTTTTGACGGTGATCTCAATGTTAATGAGGTATGATGAGATGAGGAGGCTAGGTTTGTAAAATATCGTACATAAAAAATCACTAGGATTACATTCATTTTTACATGCATACATTATGAATCATAAAGAGAACACCCCCCAATCTTCAGCTGTAATTATGTTCGGATTCATACGGTGGGATGAACCAGCTGTTTGCTGGCTGAGTGAGGCGTATCTGATGAGCTTAAGCTTATAAAATAAGTGTCGAGTCAACCTTCATCACAGCATATCTGAAATCTACAGCTTATTTTAAACTGGAGACACACTTTTGGGTGACTTGCAGAAGGGCTGCAACATGGGTCACACATGAAGTTTTGGTGGTATTAGCTCTAGAAACCTTTCACACTCCCTCTCATCTCACAGACAGCAGCAGTCGGCAGCTGGTTGGTTTCATGTTGTTGTCTTACTCTCAGATGTGGCACATCCACATGGTTTTATTAAAGTAAAAGCAGTAACCATGTTTTTCAGCGCACTAATTCCCATTTGTATAACCTCACTTTTACTACAAATGCCATGTTTAAACTATGCTGCAGCGAAAACATGATTAATTTGTGGTTACCATGGTTCAACCATAGTAACTATGTTTTATTTTTGTTTAAACTGTAGTAAAACCATAGTTCATTTTCATGAGGAACAGATCTGATTGTCGGGTTTTAAACTATGTTTTAATTAATTCATTTGGAAACACAAGTTTTGTTTAACACATACCAGATATTAAGAAAGAAATACTTGTTGGATTTTACCAGTTAAAGACTAAAGTATACTTCAGTTTTTAGGTGTAAGCTAGAGCTATGTATAATCTAGCCTGTCAAAGCAGTAACAATCACGTTGTGATTGGTTGCGGGACAGTCTCTTCTCGTCTGTCGAGTCAGAGCTGGCCCAAATTGTCAAGCAGCTTCCCACCAAGCCATTCAACATGTCTGATCATCTCAGGACATCAACTCCTTACCTATGAATTCCCAGAGATCTGTGCAGGGCCATCTCTGCCATAAGAGGACCAGTTTTCAAAAGCTTAGGAAGAAAATATGAGCTGATATAAGTTGTTCACACTCTGCACACAGACTCACACATTTTGTTGAACCAGGTCCTACGTTATGGAGACCAGAACAGAGAGTAGAGGAGAGATGTTGAATTAGCTGGGAGCAATCCTTTACTCGTATTCCCCGAGGCTAGTGCTACGTTCTAATATGTGGAGGAGCAGGTAGACACACTGCTGGCGTAGCACGGCTGACACTTTAAAGAATGCAAGCAAATCCGCAGTGAACCCCCGCACCACCTCCACTCTGCATTAGTGCCAGCCTCATTCCTCTGAGCTCCAGGATCATCAAGATTCCTATGAGAAGAGAGGAGAGCTCCTGTCACACTCATGACCAACACAGAACCTGAGTCAGAGCTCAGTGCATTTACTCTTTATGTGAGTAAATATAAAAACTGCATGTGTGCTCAAATAAAAGTTTAACAGTTTAAAATAAGAATTTCATCATAAGTTCCTCTCATGAATATCATTTTATGCAGCTCTATACAAAGGGACCAAAAACACCACTACAATATTCATATGATTCATGGTCTATATAAGTCTTCTAAAGTCATACAAGCTTGTGTGATACTTGAAACTCTCTATTCTATATATTTGAACATGACACATGCAAGAAGAACATCATAATAAGCATCATTGCATTCTCAATGACATCAAACCGGGAGTGTTTAAATAATAAAAAAGTGGATGAAATTCAGAAGCACTGTGGAGGAAAAGCAATTATATGGCTTTAGAAGACTTTGAAAAGAGCGCATGACTATAGAAAGGTTGGCTAGCAATAGCAAGCTAGTTTTGAAAGCATAAGATAACACCCTCTAAAGTCACGCCTCCTCCAACACATGAACACATGCAGTTTGAGGCAGGTAGGACATCCTGTCATTGCATTGGGACCGATTGGATGAATACGGGATGATTGGAATGATACAGAGAGTCTCCAGCCTGAATTCCCTGCCTTGATGTTCCATACGACTGCATTGTTGTGATAAATTAACACAAAAGACTTGAGATGACAGGACTCCCATGCAAACAGCAGAAAGGTGATCTTAAGGCAAAAAGTTAAATAAATGAATTAAAGCAAACCAGCAGGCTGGAACTTCTCCTCAAATCCCCTGAAAACCGTGAAGGACACTGTCTGAAGTGAAATCACAGAAATCTGTGCCGACTGGGATCTTTTGCTGGATTTTTTTAACAGCCAAGAGCTGCAGAAAGGTGAGTTCAGGTCCTCAGCCTTTGGCTCCACAGTGATTCTCTCTGCGATCAGTCTGCAGCTTCATTACTGCAGGGAGCACGTCCTGCAAGAATGTGTTGCAAGCAGATGTTTTTAAGAAGTGCAGGAAAAATGTTCGGGATTCTGCAGAGACAGTCTGAGCGTTAACAGGCACTTTCATCAACTTTCATCAAAGTATCAACGTTTGTCTCAGAGGTTTCTCCTAAGCAAGGCAAATCAAGTTATTCTTTAATCCAAAGTGATTTACTGGGTATCAGCCCTACATATGATCAATGTGTGCTTCCTCAGATTGAACCCACAACCTTGGTGTTGCAAGCATCATGCTCCACCAGTTGAACTAGTTGAGAAACACATTACTGACTTTCTTGGTTGCTGTGGAGTTAAATAACTGGAGTCTTTTTCTCAGGAGAAAAATCTGAGCAGCAAGATACACGAGCAAAAGTATCAATTTACTCCCTATTTAATCTTACTGTTGTAGGACAGCCAGACGGGATATTTATGTCTTTCCATCCAGTGCTAAATATTCTTTAAATATTCTCCAATCTGTTATTATTTTCCTCTTTAAATTTTTCTCTCCGCCCACTTATGGTGACATAGGTACAGTCCTCAGATTTAGTGCAAACATAAGAGGCTGGTTGCTAGGATACACATGTACAGTAATAAAACAAACCACATCTGTCCAAGCACTTATAATCATATTGTGGACTACATGCTCTCCTGGGTTCCTCTGGTCGCATCAGAGTATGTTAAGATTCTGGTAATGCAAACATCCCAGCAGTGCTTCAGCCTTTTTTAAACAGAAACTATTTAATTAAAGGAGACGATTTGTTGAATATTACAGTGCTTTTAATGAAAGTGATGGAGAGCTCTCGTTTCTCTCTCTCTGTTTCTTACAGAGGGTCGACCAGCTCTGACTGCGTGATTAACATATTTTGAAAGCTGTAATTAAGACAGAGGTCCGCATGCACACAATTCTATTATTTGATCTACTGAAGCAACAAATTTCAGCGTCGAGTCACTCTGCTATGAAAGAGGCTTTGAATTTTAAACAGCCGTGTTTCTTCCTATTACCTCACTTCATACCATACGTCTCTATTTAGCCATTCGCTCTCTTCTCTTTCGGCTTCAGAGTTCCCACGGTTACCTAGAAAACAGGGAAAAATCATGGAATTTCAAAATGACTTCCAGCCCTGGGAAAGTAAATTTAAAGAATGATACACAAGAGAGATGTACTTTGTAATATATTTCATTTTTAACAGCTATTTCAGTAAGTCATCAACAAATCTATTATTTATTTGATAAATAATCATATAATCATAATCAAATAAAAATATATATTTAATCAAAATAAATCTATTCTGTGCCAGCTATTGAGGAATGTGAGCTCCACCACTGAACAGCTTTCTGATATAAAGAGTCATTATGCATCTGCTTATACAGAGCTGGACCAGTGGACTGATGGCCTCATTAAACTCAACATTCTCAATCGTTGTGTCACATGACAGCCAGCTGATTTGATGGTGCTCTGAATCCCACTCGCAAAAATTGAAGATCTATTCTGATGGCAACTGGCGCAGAGCTGTAATGGCAGCTGAAGAACGTAAACAGAGTTGAGACTCGCTGTTGGGTGCAGCTGTGGAAAAGACATTTACTCCCATCTGAGGTTAGGGTCTGAATTTCAATGTGAACCGCACAGCTTCTGGATGTGTTTTTACTGCATATAGTGACTTTCAGCTGCTCAAAACGTTGCGACTGCATCTTATGTCTGTGAATCGTGGTACTTGCGTTTTTGTTTTGCAAATATAAATGTTTGGTTTTCTGTAGTAAATTGAACATTATCTGGCAGAAATATGTCTCTGGGGCAACCTTATATAGATGGTTGCCACAGAATGCCATTGGAGTTAAAATGGATTGAAAATGATAAATCAGTAATGTGATTACAGCATATGGCACCGGTTTATACATTTATTTAACTGTAAGTTACATTACACCAAAACAAAATGAACATCCAATGCATGTTACACATGTAAAGATATGTTGCTAAAAATAACTTTTTCATATTAGTGACAGGACCTGTAAAATGTTGGCTATAAATCAAACAAAATACGTCTTGTTGATTCCTGTCCAGTATAACAATCCCTAAGATTCGGAGATGTACTGTTCTGTATGTATCAGATTTCTCCTATATGTTCTCGCTAATCTTGTAGACCCGCCCACCATTAGTGACAGAGGAACTTGATTGGAGGAGACTGGAACATGTCAGTTATGAGCAGGAGTGCACCATGTAATTGCAGAACAGCTGCAACAAAGCAGCTTGTCGCAACTTTCCTGCCTTGTTAGAGAGAGTTCCTCACTAACAAGCTCTACAGATGTATCAAAGGCAGAGGTGAGGGAGAATCATCACCGCAGCAAATAATGGCCAATTACCAACTCAATTAAGCCTGTACGTTTGTTCTGTGCGTGATCAGAGGCCACATCTGCATTTGGGTTGAGCGGTTCAACGCAAGAGTGCCGCTGCTGTGAACCTGAGTAGATAAACACGGGTCAAACACAAGAACAAAGTCAAAGAGAGAGGAAATAACAGAGCCACTGACAGAATAAGAAAGATAGAAGCGACAGACACGCTGAAAACATAACACTGGCTTGTATTCTCATCCCAGGTGTGCAAAAACAGAGCAGTCAGAGGAAAATAGGTCACTGTCTTTCTTTCCTGTGTTAAATCTAATACTATAAATGTGTTTTTATAAAAAAAACACACACAGAAATGCCTCTGAAATCAAGATCTCACTACTCATTAACTAAACTTTAATGATTCATTATAATCAACTTAAATCAATTAAATCTTCAGGTTTATTTAACCTGATTCTATGTACCAGTTTGGTGTCAGTTCAACAAAACTTTGGAGAAAATATCATTTCAGGAATATTGCTGCTTTTCTAGCTGGCTGGTAGTTCAGATAGAAACTTCAGTGCATCTCTTCTGGTCTATAGAAAAACTGAGTTCACCCCCACCCCTCCACTTCAGCTCTATGGAAGATCTGGAGTGAAGTTGTCTCATTATTTAGGATTAAAAGGAGAAATGCATTATACATGCATGAGTGATCAGCACACAGCTCTAATGCAGACACGCAGCAGTGCATCCAATCAATTTTCACCACAGCAGATTTGTGTTATTATCTGTAAGCCACTTTTCAACGCTGCACTGTCAGGTTAAGAAATAAAGACATTGTTTGTTGTGAGAACTGTTTGATAAATCATTATTTAATGTCACCTTAGGTTCACAATCAACACTTTCTAAAGCCTTAGTGCATACTGTAGACAAAGTGCAAAACCAGTACACTATCACATTTATATTCTTTTCCGTATTGAGTCCCTATAGCACCTTTGACATCTTATTCTTAAGGTAAGTTAACAGTTTGCAGCTCCTTTCCAAGATGATTGTGTTCCTGTTTTATTTTTTTGAATTATGGCCGCATCGAACAGGAAGTGAACATTCATTAAGTTTCAGTGCAGTAATGCTGATATGCTAAACGACCAGTTAAAAACACACACAATGTGTCAGAGCGGTCTGATCGGAGACCAGGCAGACAGAAAAGCAAAGCCTGAGCTCTAGACTCCCCAGGGTTCAAATTAACAACACTCCCATCTGTTCGGCTACTTTGAGCGCGTCTCTAATGACAGGGCTTAGTTAGCTCAAGACTACCCAACATCCAACAGCAGCGCAGGGGCAAACTAGTTCTATCTTTACCCATAACCTTGAGAAACTTGGACCTACACAGCAAGTGTTTCTGGCCCACTTGCGTTTGTGTCTTCTACGTCCCATGAGAGCGACGCACCACAGCGTGAATTAGATTTTGTCCTCTGAAACGCAAAGACAAGATCAACAGTAAAATGTATTGGGTCAAATGAAAGCAGCTATGTATTTCAAGAGGATAACCAAACCGCTCACCTCCTAGTAAATGTTGTATTTTAGGAGTTGGAAAACATATAGGAAAACAGTCTAAAGTGGCACTCCTCTCTTGTAAACATCAAAGAATATACCATCTCTAATAATTTGGCATTAGACATGCGGATATGCAGATTACGGCTGTAGCGCCACATCAGCAGAATCACAGAGTTTCTGCATTTTAATGAGATTTACTGAGCGAAATGATTCTGAGGTGCCAGACATGATGCAAAGCCTCATCCAATAGCAGGAGTGGAATCAGAAGTGCGCCGGCACCCAGAAAGTGGTTTTGTTTGCTTCTGTGTAACAACACTGGCCTTTTTTCCGTCTGTTTATCCTGGTCCAGATCGGAAGTCATGTTGGGACAGCAAAGAGAGAGCCGATCTTGACTCGTGAGTTTAGATCTTGTTTATGACGAGCTCTCTGTCAGCTTTGATCTTAAGATGGAACGCTCGTCTGAGTGCCACGCTCAAACCTCTCAGAGCAACTCATCGCTCTCTCTTGATCTTTCTGTTGCCGTCTCTTGACATTCGTCCCTTGTGACAATGTAAGGTTAATGCACCCTGAAAACAGTCACAGAACGGTCCTGTTTATGAGCTGTGTTTTTAGTACATGATTATTTTCAGAGTTTAAAGGAATGGTTTACCCAAAAAGTTTATTCACTGTCATATTGTCCCAAATCCGTATGACTTTCTTTCTTCTGTGGAACAACAAAGGAAAAACTTGCCACTGTTTTTCCGTGCACTTATAAAGCATGATGAAGCTCAATAAGGTTAATAAGTTCCAAAAGTATTATAAAAGCAGTTTTTATATTCAGCTATATTCCAAGTTTCCAGGTTATTACAAGATCATTATAAAAATGTGTCACACAAATGCAAGAGAGTTTGTGCGTTGTAGCGAAGCCCCATTTGTGAACAAATCTTTTGCTTTAAGCCTTATGTTTTCATTGAATTTGTTGATCTGACTAATCTGGTTACACTGATCTGGTTACCAAGGTGACCAGTCACATGGGTTTAAAACGATCAAAATGATAGAATTAAATAATTTTCATTTTTGTGTAAACTGGGTTATTTTAGATAGCTGAGAATACACAATTACGAGATAAAGAGAGACTGTGCCTTTACATTGGTTGATATGACCACATAATTACACTGTGCTGTCAGGCAGCAGCAGGAGGTATAAGGACATGGAGTGAATGAGTCTTATTTAAATTATACTGAAAGTTTTAAGGGCCATCAGCAGTGAAGAAGGTTACAGCAGCCGTGGGCCCTGCTCTGTACACTGACAGATAATACAAGCTGGAGAGCAATAAAAAAAAGAGTCAACATTTTCAACCACTGTAAAAGCTGTGCGTTCTTTCTAGGACATTAAATAGGGTCATGCTTCCCTTACCAATCTCCACTAAACTGTAGCTGAGCTTCTCTGGATCAATGAAGATAATCTCAGAATAATCATATTTTTTTAAACAATCACGTTCTACAGAAGTGTTATGAAAACAGTAGCTGCCATTGTGGATCTATTATGCACTGCTTTGCTGTAAAACATGAATGTGAAAGTGCATGAATGTGCAGAGCAGACATTTAATACAATTAGGGCGGTGCAATTATTTTTCAGCTGAATCCATTTTTAAAAGACGTTCTGTTTGTTTTTTATTTAATAAATACATGGTTTTCCAAAGTCACTGAGTAATTGTGTTAAATAACCATGATTATGTTTATTTTTGTCATTTGTGTCATCGAGCAGCTCCAACAACACTTACTGAAGGAAAAAAACTTAATGGAAACATTCTTACAACCTAAAACTGTTAGCAGTATTCACCACAAAGAATCCTTATTCATACACATGGATAATGGTATAAAACAACAGCGTAAAAACAGCTTAGTTTCTTCTGTCTGAGTTGTAAAATACTCTTTATTTTATAAAAGAGCAAACTGTTCAAATACATTCTGGAACAATCACATGGGACAAAATGCCATCTGTGAATGAACTCTCATCCATTTTAACATTTTCAAGTCAGTCAATAAACTGTGTAAATTTACTGTTAGGAAGTAAATAAGCACTACAAAATAAACAGCACTTGACACTCACTTCAGAGGGCTCGTCCCTGCAGAGATGGGTGTTTAATAACTCAAAAGCCTCTGTGCATGGAAATTTAACACAGCTGCCAATCAAAATGAATGACAGCTCACCAAAGACTGTCTGTAGAGTGATATCTTCTGCTCAGTCTCGAAAAGCAGACCAACAATCCAGAAAAAGGCCTGAGTCCTGAATCAATGATAACCGTACACTTAAAACACTATAAATGTCTAATAAGACTTTGAGATTGATTACAGCCCTCAGAAGTGAAAAAGTTCTTAAAGCATGTTTCAGAAGTTGTGAAGGTGCTTTTCAAAACCTCTTTAGTGTCTAGCAAGAGGCAATCAAGATAATTAACATCATTATTTTACATAAATGCTTTTTAAACGGGATCATTTATTTCATATTAAGAGAGACTGAGACTCCAGGATGTATTAGTCAGTCTCTTTACCTCTCAGTGGAACAGTAAGACATTCAGGTAAAAAGAGATTTAATACAGGCCAGTTAAGTACTTCTGAAAGTTTTAAAAGATTGCAGTCGCTGAGAGGAAACTGCATGCCATTAATATTCCCTCATGACAGATAATCAGTATGGAAAAGCTCTACATTTCCTCTGTGTTTGACAGTGTTAGTGAATATGACTGTTGTATATTCTTCTGAGAAGCAGAGAAAGGGTGACAGGCCATCACAGAAATCAAAACAGATTTATTTATGATGGTCTGCCTCGTCTGGGTTGTATCTAATAGACCTAAGCCAGTGTCAAAGTCATACTGTATTTAATGTAAATGAAAACTCTGCTGTGAGGAACAGAGCTACATTCTGTTTAATTGGTTGAACGTCCTGTAATTTAAAAAAAGATTATTTTGGATTCAATACAAATTTTTGGCTTTTTTTTTGCTGCTTAAATGTTAAACACACAAGCACACAACAGTACCTTTTAAACAAATCACACAAGTAAATTTCATTTACATCAAATGCAATATAGTATCTATAACACATCCCATTAACTGACCCAGTTTCAGACTGAAAACACTCATTTTAGACTGAAAAGACTGAAATTAAAAAAAGGCTGAAGGAAAACATTCTTGTATGATACTACTCATCAAGTTTAACATTTTTAAAGTTTACAAAAACTTGCCTTCTGTTTTTTGTTGTACTGCACGAAACATTTTTTGTCCAGTCAAAAAAAAGTCACGTACGCTCTTGTTTATCTATGAGCTGTGCTGCAGAATTTATATAAAGACTCAGACCTCTGAGTATAGATTTATGACATATATTTCTGTCTGTCATGAGCAGATTACACAACGTTCTCAAACAACATTAAATGTGTTGCCTCCAGGTCATTATTATAATACTGCAGCACTGGAGTCCAGTGAGAGCAGGCACAGAGAAACACAGAGCTCAATTACAGGAGTGTGGGAGACAGGACCGATCTGTTTTCTTCTGTTGTCACTGTCGTACTATAATGATAAGAATATTAGATCTTAGCCTGTCACACAGAGTGCTTGGTGTCTTCTCTTCGATGTCGCATGCTGACGGGTAAAGCTGAGACACATCACAGCAGCTCAATGCACACAACATAAAATGAATAGCTTAACACTTCACATCACATGTCAATGGAAACTGTGATGAGGGGGACATAGTGACCCGGTCGAGAAATGAGGTGGAGGGGGGTCAAGCCGCTCAGAGACTGATGCCAGCAAATGAAAACAGAAAGAGAAAAGAAGCACCTGCTTCTTAAGATCCAAGACAAATGGTGAAGAGAACCTGTCATTATGACATCACATGTATCACATGTAGGGAAGGCCACAATAAATTGTTAATGAAGGGTTCTAATGCAATGAAATATATTGCTCTTTATAAACAATTGAATACAAACATGAATTTAAACATTAATTATAATAAACAATAATAAACAAACATGAATTATTTCACAACATTACATAGTTTTTCCATAGAAAATGTGTAAAATATCGGCAGATTCCATCTTGAATTCCACCTGCTTATCAGTAAATATAATATGAATTAATATAACATGAAGCCATTGTGTCAGGTTAGGAGACCCCCTTTAAACCATGTACAAAACTCCAAATAAAACTGTATATTTAACCAATAAAGCTATAAAACAAAATGTCATGTCAGAGCATTCTGTAATCTCCTGGCCCTGTTTCCTGTCTTAGTTTAATGTCCCTCCTGACACACTGGAAGTACATTTTACTTGGCAGATCCCCACAGCTCACAAAGCTCCTCAGAAACCACAAGCAGCAGAGCCGATTCTTCTGCTACGACTCAGTATTCAGTGCGCATATCTGAGCTAAATGATTTCTTCCTGCCTCTGTCTCCTCTGCTGTCAGGAGCTCTGGAGTCACACGGACAGTAAGCTGAGGTCTGCTGTTTTCCCAAGACTCACTATTAGCATGTTTTAATTGCCAGTCATGGTTGCTTTAAGCTCGCTGCTGTAGGTTTGTGTACTAATGCTCATTTCTCAATTATACGTGTTAACTGAAGTTTGAAAATCAGGGAACCTAAACTCCCAACTCCCAAACCTAAAGACATCAGATTTTACTCAGTATAAGAGCTAATGTGCTTTCTCTCAGACTGGATATGTTCTCTCTGACGCCCATTAATCCTGAGCAGCTAATGGAAGCCCAGATCTCTGATAGAGGGATCAGTCTTCTTACTCCCCCGTGACCTCATCAATTCTCTGAAGGCTGCCTAGCAACACAACACTTCTTCCTGTCCACCAAGCAAAAAAAAAAAAACACTTGCAGTGTTTAAGCAAAATACTGAATCATATTTCAGTTATGCTAGACTGATTATATGAGCATGCAATATGAGATTTCTCCACAGCTTGTGTTCTGACCAAATGCATTATTTCTGTACATCATTTATCTTATGTCTGCTGTCAAGGTAAGTAAGGGTGGAAACAAGGGCAAAAACCTGTGAAATTCAGTCCACAAACAGGCTTGTGAGAGGGCTACCTCCTGAGACAGCTGGATGAGACTTTAACCTTTGACGTGTCACATGACTTGTTTATGACTGTGATATCATTTATGAGATCTGTGATCATTTCATTGAGATGAACACTGTAGATGGCACAGTAAATGATGCCCTTCACTTTTATTGGGGGTTATGTTTTCTTCAGGATAAGGTCCTTTGTAACACTGCCCTTATAAAATGATTCACATGATTTTTTGGATTTTAAGAGCCTTTCCATCTAACAGAGCTCAGGGGTGTTCATATAATCCCAACGATCAGAACAGTAACTGTATAAGCATGTATAAACAGTGTTTACCTCTCTGCTCCCCACAGTTCTTCATCACCTCCACTTTTCAATCAAAGCTATGCTGGTGCTGTGCAGGTTTCAGTCCCCTCACACAATCCAATCCCCCCACTGGGCCTCAAGGGGTAGTTGTTTATAATGCCTGATCAGAAACACATGAATACAGTTACAATTTATCAAAACTTTATCAGATGGTTATTTAACATGTGATGAGCATGTCACAGCATTCATGTTAGATTTTTATGTGATTTTTATGTATTTTTACATTACATTTACATATACATATTTGATGCTTTTATAAACTTACATGAACTTATGACTTAAAGTGCATTTAAGCTATATACATATATATATATATTCAGTACGTATGTTCCCTTGGAATCGAACCCACAACCTTTTATCCTGCTTATCAGTTGAGCTACAGGAACACACATACAACCAGACTGTGTACTAATAATCCCATAAATCAATACACAAAATCTACCGCAGCCTATTAAATCAGGACGACAGAGAAAGATTTCTGTTTAAGTCTCTGTCAGCAGCAGAAATAAGCAGAGAAAGCTTGTTCTGCTTTATTTCTGTTGCACCAGAAGGCTTTAGTCTGTCCATCACAGAGCAGAGGAAGAGTTTAAGGAGAGGGACGGACGGATTAAACAGCTTTGTCTTTGACTAAGTGGATTAGCAGCAGGTAAAGCCCTCGCTGCGGTTCTGCAGTGATGATGTTACCGCACGTTATGTCCCAGCTACAGTCTACACCATCTGCCACTTATCTGTGATGGATGAGCCAGAGCAGACATCACTCCAACAGGCACGTCCACACAGAGATCAGCTCTCACATTTACTGTGTGCAGAGACTGTTCATTCACCTCGTCTGCTGTGTCCAGCTGGTCATCCATTTTAGATTAATATATTTGACACATTAGGCTAAATGATTTCACAAGACAGGACAGTATAACAACTTCTCTATCCCACCCTCCTGTGAAATACCAAAACACTGATGCACAGCAGGTTTCATCAGAAGTATTTTAAGTTAGTTAAGATGAGTTAGGTTTAGATGTGTTGAAAATGTGTCTGTCATTTTCAAACTTTTGAGTTTATTAAGATTTCACTGGTTCAAAATAAATGTCATCTGGTTCTGGTGTTAGCATAAATTAATATCAATTAATTAATATTGTCACTTCTTGATGCTGATTCGTCAATTGCAGAATTTTGCTGTTAAATCATTTTATATATAATGACTGAAATACATTTCCTTTACATATATACATAAACATAACAATATAAATTATAACAGTTTAACAAATTGCATCATACTGTATGCTTGAGTGTTTCTTAGTTTCTGATTAGTTTACTCAAACTGTTATGTTTCAATATTTATTTACAGTACACCCTCAAATTGTTTATGTACTGAATTGTTTGTATTTACCCCATGACAAATGCGATAAAGTATATACTGTCCTATAATATACTGTACATACTGTTTTATAATATACTGTATTTACTGTCCTATAATATACTGTATACTGTATATACTGTTGAATAATGCTTTCTAAAATCATTCAACCTAAAGTGCAAATAGTATTATTCCCATATGGTTTTCTATCCATTGAACAAGCAATTCATTAAAGATAACTATAATAAAACACATATGTATGATATACGATGTTACTTGGGCCTGTGATGATTGGCAGGTTTATACAGAGAGCATGAGGACTGTGTGCCCTGAAGCATAACACTGTCTGTCCAGCCGTATGTGTCCATTACGCTCATGCGCTTGTGTTTCTTTGTGTGTTGCATTTTCGTAAGTATGCATGAGATCACACTAAGCCACCCAATCTGACATGACTCCCACAGGATTTCCCAGCGCCTGTTCTGTGCAAATCAAAGACCTGAAAACAGCTCACCAGTTCAAAGTGCATCATTGGTGTGGATTGTTCTGGAAGGGTGTGAGGGCTGCTCACTCATCCATTAAACAGGGTGAGCACGGCAAAGAGAGAGGGCGGAGGCAGGCTTTGACATCACAAGATTTCACATTAAGAAATGACAGGCACTAAAGAAAATTCAACCCGGAATGCGTAATACAAACCTGCTCTCAGGTCCTGAACAGTGGACCTGACAGTGGGCCATGGGTCAAAACATTTCCGTAGTTTACATTTCATTTCGGTAATGATGTAAAAAACTTAAGGCATGTGACAATTACAGGATTTACTCTCTGAAGCCTTGATTTGAGAAACATTCATTGATTCTTTAAAGGTTGAAGCTTGTACAGCAGTGTTTCAGAGGACCAGGTGAAACATGGACAAGTGAAGCAGCTCTTCAGTACTGCTCATTCTCCTGCATTCAAAGGGATTCACGTTCAACAATGAGTTACGAGATGAGTTACGAGACTCGTGAGATCAGCTGCTCTGATAGGAGCAGTGGGAGAGTGAGTGTCGGAGCCTGAACCTCCTCCATTATCCCTGTCCTGTTATTTAGCTCCCGCCTGTCAAGAAATCACTTAGAATACAGGAAGGACTGCAGTGAGGAATAGATGGATGGTAGGGATTAGAAACACACATATGGAGCATCAGTGCAGACACAGCAAGACAAGGCAATGTGCACTTAAAGCAACAGATATTTTGTCATTATTTACTCACCTCGTCATTTCAAACGTATGCTGTTAACTGTTCTGTGAAACACAGAGAGAACATTTTCTCATTTATCATTCAAGGACAGCAGGACAAAGTTTACAGTCACCACAGCTTTAAACCTTCAAAAAAGCACCATTAAAGTGCCACCTAATGACGTGTCGATTACATAAAGAGCTGTACAAATCGTCTATTGTGTCCACAGGAAGGAAGGAAAGAAAAAAGAAAGCAAAAGAAATAAAGTTGTACTGGTTTAAAATGGGTGGTGAGAAAATAATGACAGAATTTTTATTTTTGAGTAATCTGTTTAAATTTCTGGATGTTGGCTTATATTTTTTATTCACAGTCCAGACTTGCTCCTGTTGTCTTAGCCCTTCAGAGATTAAGTAGGTGGGTGGAATACTTTTCTAGATGAATGACACGCCAGTTTAAAAATATTTTGTTGGAGTTTTTTTATCATTGTGGTGTATCTCATCAAGTTTCTGTGACTGAGGGTCCTGCATGAAGTTACCAACCTCGGATTGAAAGCCATGGGAGGTGATAACTGTGTAACCTAAAGGTTTTTTCACTCTGCAACTTTGAAGGAGGAAGACAGCTCTCACGGGGACCTAACAGAGAGCCTCATGCCCCGGCTGCTTATATTTCTAGATTTAAAACCAAATCAAAAGCCTATTGACACAATCATCACCTGTGTATTTCTCCAGTTCCATTAATTAATCCACCTCCGGTCTTTCACTCTTTCTCTTCATCCCCAAGGTGACCGTTTGATGCCGGTTGACGCATGGTGTCTGTAAAACAGATTGCATTTATGATAATGAGTCTAGTCCAGGATGACATCAAACCGTAGTTTCATTTCATCCCGCCAGGGCTGACATTCCCAGTCGATTAGAAACAATTGTGAATCAATTCTTTAATGATGAAAAATCAATATGTAATCTTTGAACGTTTCTCAGGGGACTAAATCTTGGTCACAGCACAAAGTCACTCGTATGCTGCTGTGTATTGAGCAAGGTTTTCCCACAATCCTTTCACCTTCAAGTACAAAATGCAAACCTCTAAGGGAGAGTTAAGGACTTCACTTTATCATGTGTGAAAAACAAGCAAATAAATAAATAAAAATCAATGAGAAGTGAAAATCTCTGGGCTCATAGCTGCTGATTTGGTCTCTTTTCTACTTACAGCTGCACTGTTTGCAGTTTTTATTTTGTCGCTTGCAGACTGCATTCTGGCCTTCAGAAATCCCCAGCTAAGCTTCTGCTGAGGTGACCCACCACACTCTCTGCAGCTGAGCCAAGCTCAGGAAAAAATACACTCCTTTACTGCTCACCATGTGTGACGCTCTCAAGTGCATGTGAGAACGTGTGTGTGCGCAGCCTGGCTTTCCTTCCTCTCCTGTTCCTTTGCAGGAGACCTTTAGTGTGAAAGGCAATCCTATTACCCCCCAGCCTGCCGATAAGGAGGACTGGCTCGCACACAAAGGAAAATCAACAAATCCTGCATTGGCTTCGGCTTCACCCAAGAGCCAAACAGCTTGGTGATGGTGTCCACCCGTCATTTCATTGAAACTGGGTCTTCAGCAGAAAGGTTTTGTGTTTAAGAGATGGAATTAGGTGTAAAAATGTTTACTGCATCCTCTCGCTGCATCATCAGCTAAACAAGCGAGAAGATCAGTGGAAAGAGCCAGAAGCACAGAAACTGGAGCAGCGTGGCGTAGCTCTCACAGGTCCAGGTCTGATGCTGAGATTCCATTAACTCAAACTCAAGGAATGGCCTCAGGAACACCAAATGCAAAACAGGTCTCTAATGTGTTCATATCATAAACGTGTACATACTGAAGTCTCCATCAGGCTTCTGCAGTCAGAGTTGAGAACAACTGTGAGAAAAGAATTCCTCTCAGATCAGGTTGACAGATTGAGTTAGCAACAACTTTACCTAGTGAGAATAACTGTTTTTGTGAGAAGACTGTTTATATGAATCCATGCAAAAAAGCGAAGCGTGCCATGCATTATCTTACCCAAACACATCTCTGACAACCTTTAACAATATGAAATGCACTGCTCTTCCATGCGTGTGCATTCTGACACACTTTAATATGAAAAACAATCATTTTTATACCCTTCCTGACATCTCAAAGGAAATGAATGTCATTCAGTTGAAATTGGTTTCTTCTCCCCTCAATTGTTTGAAAGCTCTGTTTCTACACTTTGCTGCAGTGTTATTTTTCTGTCCATTCAGAAACATATTGTTGTACCTCGTTTTTCACGTAAGCCCCTTAAGTTCTCTATTGTGTGGAAAGACCTACATTTGAAGACAGATTTAGACCTGGTGAGCAAGAAATGAAATTATTACAGGCAAACAGTGGCTGTCTGAGCAGTGGTTTGTGCAAGTGCTTATCACTAGTTGAGCTGTGGTGCTCACGTGGATGAGTCAGTTTTGTATTTAGCCTCCAACTTCTCTCTCTCTACTGTAGTAGGTTCTCACTACTGTAGACAAAATATTTTTTTAATTTTATGTCCAAAGATTAGGGAAACACTATATATATATATATATATATATATATATATATATATATATATTCAAATTCAACAAACCATATAATTGTGTAGCGTTATCGAAATATATAGGCTTAGAAATGTATAAAGAGAGGTGAAAATGCTTCATACATTTTGTTCATGTCAAAGTCTGTGTGTCCACTCAGACTTTATGGTATTTTGATGCAGTTTATCTGTCACTGGCTAAAATGTTTGATATTTCTAGCATCAATAATAACATTTAATGTAATTGTTTAAGTATTTTTCTCTTCATCATATCTATAACATCTTACATGTACATTTTACATGTCACTTCTGGTGACTGCAATACATTTTAAAGCTTGATATCGGAGACATTTTGTTTACTTTCATATGACACAGTTTTGGTACCATGTTCCAAAAATCCATAATGGAAATCCATAAGTGGCAGACTGTTTTCTGAGCCTCAGTAAAGCGTCATATTCAGTGATGACAGTTCAGTGTCTCTCTGATGCATTAAGCTTTCAGAACCCTCATCACTGTTTTCCATCTTCTCCAGTCCTGGGCTATTCAAATGACCCTCTCGAACATTCGCTTTTACTAAAGCTGCATGTTTCTTGCTCTTTTGTTGTGTGCCTCTCTGTTCTTTTCTCTTTCAGTTTATAGCAGACTGCACAACACCCTGTTCAGACACTTCTGTTGTGTTCTGTAGTGTGGAGTACTGTAGGTCATGGGTGGTCATGGTGAAGGCTCTTTGAGTTACATGGGGTAACATGCTGTGCTGCTCCATGTTCTCATTGCGGTGTGTTTTGTCCTCCATCATCTCCAGTTTTTATACACCTCCATAATCAGCACATTGTGCCATTGACACTGGAGACTCAACAATCTTTTTTCAAGACTTCACACAAGGGAGGTGGATCGATCTTGAAATATCAATAATTTAATTTAAGATCTGTGGTGAACAAAATGAACTGTGAAAATAAACTGCAAGAATTTGTGTTGGGAGAAAGTCATTTCTGCCACCACATGCCTCATCATTTGCTGCTTCTGTTGTAAATTACAATGGCTTTTAATGTTAAATGACTCATTTTGTCCATACAAATCCATACAATGGAATATCACTATTGGTATAGATATTAAAGATATTCCTAGTACTTACCCAGCTAACAATTTTGGGTTGTAAAAATGTTTCCATAACGTTTCCTTTATGTAACAAAAACTTCAAAAAAATGTTATTTTAAAAGTTTTTGGAACGTTCAAAACTGTTTTTAGATGTTGTACTACCATTATTGTGTGGTTATAAGAACATTATTCAAACATTTTTTAATTCTGTAATGCTTTTTAAATTGTCCCACTACCTACTTAATGTTTTTGATATGATATATCACGTTAGAAAACATTCTAGTAATGTTCCTGCAAGAATCTTTTTGATAACGTTGAAGAAACATTAGAGAACGTTAGCCAACGTTCTGAGAATATGACCTGTTAGCTGGATCGTTTTTAAAAGAAAATAAACTGCATTGCCCACCACAAAATGTTACACTCTGCTAAAAATACAGCTAATACACTTATCCATTTCCAGCTGCACCGAATTCCATAATGAAATGTGAAAAATAATTACAAATCCAGAATGCTTTCAAACAGATTTGTAGTTCAGTGTAATACGGGACCTTGCTAAATTACAGGTGAGCACCGTGTGAAGGTCAGATCTGAAGGACACCTCTCTGGTCCATTTGAGAAGAGTCTTCTGCTCCAGTATAATCAAGGCTAATGGATGCTGCTAACTGCTAGTGCACAACCTTTTGGAGAACTGCTAATGCCCTGCAGATACTGACCCAGAATCCATCAGACCTTCTGTCCCACTGTCCCACTGGAGGCCCAGTGCCAGCCACCACTGGACCATTTTCAGCTGCTAAGTGAGAACTGTTCACAAACTGAAAAGACAATGAAACAAAATCATGTAACCTGTGAGCTGCTAATTGTTGGGAAATTAAATGCGTCTCGTAGGCAGAGGTGGGAGAGGCTGGGGAATCAACGTATCGATCTCACGTCCAGCTGTTTCTAATCCTGCAAATCTTGTGTAGATCCTGGAACAGCTGTGGTGAATATCTGAGGAAGCAGACGTGCTGTTAAGTGTATGCGTTTAGATCCACTTCTCTGAGTGTTCACTGCTTTAAAGGGCTATTAAATACATTTATTCAGCTGCAGTGGCCGACGCAACTCAAGCATAGAAATTCAAACTTCTTTTCTCATTGAAACAGCAATGTAAACTAAACCAGGAAACCATTAGGAAAATTTCCATTTACAAGTCACTGAGTATAGCACACAACAAACGTATTACCCATCATACAATATCAGTTCTTCCTGATCTTTTGAGAGAAAAATAGTAAAAAATGTTGTATTATGTAAGCATACTCAAATACAAACTATGCCCAATCCCTCCCCAGGTAACCTGCACAGACTGTTTATTGGAGCTCAGCCTCAGAAATGACTTCTTCACCAACACAATTTATATTTATTCACATTTATTTACCACCCACATCTACACATCAACAGCACCTATTCTGTGGTCAGCAGCTCGCTTCTCCTGTTTACTGTGAAGTAAAGAGGAAAATAAACAGACGCTATTTTTACACTTGTTATATGGCAAGATTAATAGCAAACTCAAGCTGTGAGGGACGGCCACTAAATATTGTTCTGTTTCCTGTTGTGTTCTGATGACTTGGTCATTAGCATCACAATGCTTTGTGTTTGTTTTGTGTGATACTAGTTCTTCGTTGTGTTATAGTCGTTCTCATTTATTTTATTTTATTTAGTTTTAGAATCAAGAAACATCAGTAGCTTTACCTGCTGCTTAATTATTTGAATCTCACAATGGAAAGAGTCTATAAACTGAATCTTTTTAGTTGAGTTTGATTTCTTTAGAAGTAAATGGGTCAGCTGAGATGAAAAAAAACATGGAGCTCTTGATAAGACTTGAAAAGATTCATACTAAAGCACATAAAAGCATTATACAGACTTGCTTTGCCATGACAGACAGACATTTTCTTTCTTTTCTTTATATTCACAAATGAAACTGGTAAGGCTGCATTCCCAGTTTGGATGAGGGTCCATGTCAATTGGGTTCAGAGCAACTTCCCAGCATGCAGTGTTGTGTCATACTGGGGCTTGCTCTCTCAGGATGAAATATTGAAATTGTCCTGCTTTTGAAGACCAAAAAGAAACAAAAGCAGCATATGCTAATAAGAGTACTCATTTAATAATGAATAATTTGCAAAGGGAGGATTGGTTTTAATTCCACAGCAGTCCCCTGTGAAGCGTGTTCCCTTGAATTAGCAAAGCCACGGTTTGTGGTCTGACTGAAGGGGCTCTTTTAGGGTTCTGCTCTGTCTCTTCCTGTTCCTGTCTTTGTGTCACACAGAGAAAGAGCAGAATGAGACCAGCAAAGTGAGAAACGATGGGAGTAGTTTTAAATAATGAAGAGGCCTGCCACAGTTTCAGCCGATGTTTGAGAGCCGTCATGGAATGTGTGTGTTTGTTCTTCTTTTAGTCTGCCTGACTCATTTAGGGTTGTGATATTTATTTCTCTAATAGACTGTGACATTGTTCAGCCCAGTCAAAGCCATCTCAAAGGTAACGTGTAATGTCTTTCTCTGCATGATTACTGGTAATGTAGTTCTTCACCAGGAGTTCCAAGATCAAGTTCAAAGTTTGTCAATTCAAGTTAAAAGTTCTTTTTTAAGTTTGTCATGTTTCTGTTCACATTAAGTCAAGACCCCAAGATCCTAACTTTGAGTTAATTGATATTTTGCCCTTTTGTAAATAAACTGCTCCTGGGTTCTCATCTTGTGAGCTGAAATATGTTACACAAACATTTTCAGGAAAAATGGGTCAGGGAAAATAATAAGACTCCTTTTACATCTGCATGAGTAGACTTTATTTATTTGATTTGTTTTCATTTAACTCAGTCGTTCTGTTTGTTTTATCCACTCAGGGAAGTGCATGCAGGACGGAGAGCTCATTTGAGGTAAGTGCTGGGATTGGTCGTTCTGGTGCTCTTTTAGCTGCCTGTCATATTATTGTTATTGATGGATGGAAGGCTGTTATTCCTCACAGTTATTGATGATAGTCTCTAACTCAGCTGCTCTCATTTTGAATGGACCATCACTGATAGATCCATGAACGAACATTAGACGCAGATCAAAGAAACTTCAGTTCTCCCCAATGGCACCATTAAACGAAGGCTTTTCAAATGCACCAGTCCTGTTTCTGTTCTGAAGATGGCAAGCTTCATGCAACAGCATCACTTTGTCTAAAATGTATGAGCTAAGCTCAGTGTCGTTCAATATTATGCCGTATAATATGTAAATCATTATTTTTAATTATGTCCATGCTGGCATCAAACACATGACGGTTACAAAACAAAATGTGCTTGACAAATCTTAAGGATTGATTAAAGCTTAAGGATGATTATTTACAGAACTTAACAAAACCTTACTTTAAAGGTGCCATGACCACATTATTTTTAGTCATATATTGTTTGGATTTTCATGTATAAAATGCCCCTACTACCTGACAGACATTACTAAAACAGGGTCTTGAAAAATGACACTCATATCCATGCCAGCCCTAGACTGATCAGAAACCTTGATAATTCCAAGTCTGAGTTTGGCAGAAGTTAGCGAAAATATAATTAAATAAAATAAAAATTATGCAATATTGGCACTTGTTTTTCTATTACAAATATATATAAAAACATCAATCAGCACATAAATACAGACAAATATAGATTCAATATCAAACACTTTGATGTAGATTGATCAACATCCTGTGCCACTCTGTCTCTGTGTGTTTCAAAATAAATTAATGCATGAGAAACGGGGACATTAGTTAGGCGTTTCATTTATTTGTTGTAATTTTCATTGCTGAAAGTGATGAAGTGTGTCGGTAAGGAAATGTTTTGTATAATTTGTTTCTCTTTCTCCTGACAGGCAAATAAAATTGGCATAACATGTTACCTACAATCAGTTCAATTTACAAACACAACTGATGTTCCATCCAAACAAATTGAACTTATTACTCGTAACAAAAAATTACGAACACAATTACAAACATACATAACTTCAGAATGTGATGTGTACTGATGTTGTGCTGGGAGTAAAACGCTCCGACTTTTTGCCATTCTTATTGTTGTTGTATGTAATGAAAAGATCATACAGAGTGAAGGATATTATGATCATTTTAAAAGCTTGCATGTTACTATATGTTGGCTGTAACTGTTGGCGTTTCAAAAAATAAAATGGTTCTCATACTTATGCTCTCTGCGATTTGTTGTGTATCACTGCTGGATCTTTATAAAGGATCCTTTTTTAACTGCATGGAGGAAGAAAATAAATACATTTTATTTAATTATTCAACATTATCTAGAGTCAGCCGTCTCTTTGAAGTATTCAAGTGGCAAAATGCAATACATCTGTATCCGCCCTTGTTGGAACAATGTTCATACATCAAGCAGATGCTTGTACAAGAACTAGACTTGGATTTCTTCAGTAAAGACATGAGGAAATGTCAGAGAAGAGGAAACTGATCATCTGTTTTTTGCAGAAGAAACAGAAGACAAGAGACAGTGTTGCTCTCTATATAGTGTAGTATATTAACACACGGGGTGTGTGCATAGAGTTTAAAAACAGAATGCCGTTCTGTGACTGTTTAAAGCAAAAGTTATACTGAAAACAACAATTCTGTTATCATTTACTCACCCTGTAACTTCCTAGAGAATGTATCAGCCACTTATATTGTTGACCTGGGCTGTCAAGTTGCAAAATGTCTTCTTAAGCCATATTCCTTTGTGTGAGTAACAGACTTTGTATAGCAATTGTAAAGCAGAGGTATGGCTTAAGAAGACTTAAATACATTTTTTATATGATGCTTTTTTAAATCATTTTAGGACTCAGCAGCCAGCACTTTTATTATGTGTAAAACACTGACCTGTAGATTGTTAAAACATCTTTTTTTAATTCCAGTAAAGTCATGGCATGAGTAAATAATAACAGAATTTAAATATTTGTGGCATCTGTTCCCTAAACATGTTTTGCAGGCTCCTTACCGGAATCTGAACACGTTTCTCGAACAAACCCAACATCCCGAGCATCATCCTGGTCCGTTAAAGGTTAAAGAGGGAATATGGACTCAGCTGCTTGGAATTCTCTGCACGCTGTGTGTAGGTGGAGGGGCCAAAAACACATTATGCTGGTGTTGTGAAATTGTGCTGACTCTTATTCAGAGTGATGCTCCTTTCCTCAAGCTCTCCTCTCAGAAACAAAGGACCTGCTTTTTGAAGAGCTGATGTATTTTAGGAGACTAAGCAAGCTGTGGCAAACAATAAGATGCATATGTCTGATAAAGATTCAATAAGTAAACGCGTTTACCTATTGGCATCAGTTTTTTTGTGCTAACTCATTTAAACCACGCTGAATGAGATCACAGAATGCAATCAGTTTAACAATCTTACTGCGTGCTTTGCCATTCATCTCCATCCGTACGTGGCAATAAAGACTGTTTTCCATTAACTCTAATTACGTCTTGGTATTTTCCAGAGTCTGCTGCTGTTTTGAACGTTTGGTCTCTATAGACGCTCAGATAATTGTGGTGAGTTATTAACATGGCATATCATAGCCAAGCAACAGAGCACACTGTATTTATACTTGTGCTTGACTGGCGTGTCTCATTAGTGCCGGAGGATCTCGGAAAACTGACACTGAACTACATAAAGTTCCATATACATAATTCCACAATTGCACAACTTACAATGGAGAGACAGAGAGATTGTGTGTTGTTGCATGTCAAGCTACACTGTTTCTGAGCAGCTCCCAGATTTTATTTAGTTAGTTTAGATATCTTTATACCGGGCTTGTGGGACACAGGGCCTCTGATTCGCTGTTTTCATGGCTCTGGGCTGCCTCTGAGAACTGGACGCAGACTTGCAGGGCATGTTTAGAGAGCTGTGTCTCTAAAAAAGTGCTCTGCTCAGCTCTTCTGCCCTCACTGTGTGTGTGGTTGCCAGCATCCAGGGGTTTGATCATGCCTCGCCGTTATAGGAGAATGTGACAGGTATGTGCAGGCAAGGTTTATGAGAAAAGACAGATTAGCATAGAGCATCCCAGATAACAGAGAACGTTCTAGAAAAGGTCTCAAAATGCTACTGCAGTAACATTAGTAACATGTTCTTAACGCTATATATCATATATCACATTCCTACAACATTCAAAATATCATTTATAACGTTTTTGTTACTTAATGAAAATGTTAGGGAAATGTTCTCATAACCTAAAACTGTTACCTGGGATCATCCCCTATTTCATCTCTCTGCTCTATACAGTGATTCTCCTTGTTGCATGATATCTTAAAAATATATAAAAGTTAGGGTAAATAGGGTAAACATGATTCATATTAAGACTGTAAATATTGAGGCACAAATATAATGGTACTTAGTCTGAATGAGAGAGATTTGCTGTTTTGAGAGAAACCCCTGCATAACTATTTAGAGATAATCTACTGTGACCCTAACAGAACGATATTCCAGAAAATACATCGAAAATGATATTCCTAATTTTCTCTCGGTCTAGAATGTTTCCCTTTTTTGAAATCCCTGTCATATTGATCTATTTGAAACCGTTATGCTCAGTAATAGCAAAAATAATCTTACATAAAACCAGGTTGCATGTCCGCCCACTACCTCCCAAGATGATTTTCCACCGCCTGCTCACAATAAATAAAAAAGAGATTTCATTTTTGTGTGTACTATTAGTACAATAGAGGTTACAAGCCTTAAAACTAAAACTAAACTTTCTACATTTTAATATTAAATAAATTCTTTGAATTTATTGGTCTGTGGCACTGTGTACAACACTGTAACCTACATCACACTGACTGTGCCTCATTGAGGATGTCCAGTCAGCCAACCTTTCCAACCTCAAATGTAGATTATTTGGTACTCAAGTGCTTCTTTAGTGACTTTAGCTGATGTACACTACACGGTTAAACCTATGTGGAAAAAACCCTAATTAACTGGTTCAGCTAATCCAGTAATTCTAATGAAGACCTGAATGTTATAGCACAGTTATATTTTAGTGACGTGTGTGTATTTAATGTCTTAGCACCCTTTGAGGAGAGCCCTTTTCTCTTTCGGTCCATAACAAAATTATTTACTTAGTCTGGTGTGGAACAACCTGAGTATTGTTCATGAAAATGAAAATTTTTAAAGCAGGAAACGGAAGGACTGATGAATATGGTTTAGAAGTTAAATGCTCAACAAGCACCTAAGTCTTTACTTTTGGGAATATAGTGTAGTGTACACCTAGTCAGGGGCTAAATTGACCTACGACTAGTGCTTCTCTGTGGTTACCTGTGACCACAGTTAACTAATGCTGGAGCACACTGAACACTGAGTGTTCATCTCTAATGTAATGAGTCTGATATCTAATTCATCTCCATGCAGCTGCAACACACAGCCAGCACACATACATGTTGCATGCATGACTAAACCTGACATTTCTGCCCTTTTAAGGAAAACTGTGCAGTGATAAAAAAGGTTTTAGTATTGACTTCACCAGCCTCGACTTCTCACTGGCTCTCTGTTCTTTTTTCCTCTGATCAATATTACCAAATTAACATTTCCAACCCCCATTTCAAAACCACAAACCCTCTAAATTAGTCATTTAGAAACCTGTCTCAGGGGCTAACACAAGCTGTGAGTAAAACCTGCACTCATTCGATATCAGTTAAAGCAATTTCACACTTACATTCACCCCACACGCACACGCACACACGCGCACACACAAACAACCGTTTCTCCATTACACACTACACATGAGGCTGGATTATCAAGAACTAAATATTTCAGTCCATCATGGTAATCGGATAAAACAAACATTCATATAAACAGAGAGAAATCTTTAATAACAGTGTATCTTGACTAGACGTTGCAATAGACTATTAAATATTGATTTCCATCCTCAGAAATCAGATTTAAGCAAACAGAAGATTCGAGATCAGAGATGTCCTGTGTAAGTAGCAGTGGATTTCAGCTGCCAGCTGCAGCATTAGTGTAACTGCTTCTCAGATCTGCTGATCTTTGAGGGCATTAGTTTGGTGATCATTTGAATTACTCCACTTGTTCTCAGGCCTGGAACTCTGGCTTTGAAGTCGTAGCTTCTCACATGATCAGCCAAATCTCTGATCCTTGTGTTAACATCTAAATGTGGCATCTTCAAATTTGAACGCTCAACTTGTTATTTTCGTTCCTCATGAGTTAATAAAAAAGACTTCTTCAGAGTCGGCTGATGGATGGCTAATGTACTGGCCACAAAATATGAGAAATGTTGAAAAGACAGATAAGGTAACTTATTCCTGCTGGTGATAAAATTTGTTTTGGTGTGAGTAAAGATGAAATGTTTACAGAACAGTTACAGAGAAACAGAAATGACCTTGTCTGATTCCTGTAGTCAGATTTCATTTTAGATAGAAGATGTGTTTATGATGGAGATTATTTGCTTTTCTTCACTCAGACATGGATCTGCTGTTGGATTCAGTATTGTTTTGAATTGCCTTATGCTTCTTTGTAAAGCCTGCTTTATGATTCATCAAACAATGTGCAGTGATAGATGCCAGATAAATGGTTAAAGGCAGACAGAAATCATTTTTAGAAAACTTTTAGAAAACTAAAGTCATTCTTTGCTGGGATCATTCAAAAGGAAATGCAGAGTGGCAGGTTTTGTTCTGTTAGTGTATGTGATCCACATAACATATGTATTGACATCACTGTGACATCAGAATGATACAGATGAGCTATTTTTGCAACCTTCAATACTTGTTTTGGTAATAAAGAAGATGTGTATAATTCTGAACATTGTGTGTGTTTATATTACATTAAACTCCTTCTCAAAGCATCCAAATCAAATGTGACTCTTCGGTCATGACGCGACCCCCGTCTCAGAGCTACAGTGACATTATTTCTTAATCTATAAAAACCCTGAAGTATAAAGCTTAGACTTCATTTGCTATTTTCAGGATTTTAAAGACACCAGGCTATCTGTTTTATATTCAGATAAGCTGCACCTCTGCCATGCTAAACCTCATGAATATGTGGATTCTGTATGAGATACTAAAACTGATGACAAATCAGTCTGCCTTCTGCATTCTCTCCATGGTGTAAATACAAATTTACCTTCACTGACAGATTGCAATCCAGTGACCTCCAGGAATCCAGATCCGTATTTCTCACGCATCTTTCATGTCTGATTTTGGCGTGTCCAAAATTGGCTGTAACAGATAAATGATTTTTCACTGCAGGGGAACAAACAAGTGTTTGTTGTTTTAATTAAGGACATGAAACATTGTCAGTTCCTGCAGTGTTGTAACAGATTTGCCCTTTAGTTTGGTCTTTTACCGGCACTAACAAGGAAGGTAAAAAAAAAGCTCAATTTAAATGCAAACATTGGGCTGGTCTTACCTGCACTCAGGAAGAAAAGGAAAGTATTTATTCTCTTCACTTACTGGGAGGATAAGTGGTGATATCTAAGCAAAGAGAAACATAAAGGATTACGTTCAGATAAGTGACCATTTCAAGGCAAGGTCATGATTTCTGTGATATTATGAGTCAGTTTTCTCAAGGTAAATTCTAGGTACTGTGTTGGAGTGGGTGGAAAAGCAGCTGTATATTCACATTGTAACCTCCAGTCTTTCACAGCTGGTGCTGTTACAGAGGAGGGCTCTTTCAATCTGTTGTCTGGGATTTATGAATATCTAATTTGTTTAAAGCAGATACTCAGGTGGTTTTTACTGGGTTTGTATTATGTTGTGAAAAGGTGAATCCACACAGTACTCAATGCTGGCTGCTAGACATTTTGTGACTAAGAACAAGGCAGCACAGACGCAGGGATTCCTCCATTACCATGGAGCATTTTCAGCAGCAGTCTGCAGTCTGTAGAACAGAAACTGCTCTCACAGACAGCTATCCATCTGTTGCCTCAAATAAATGTACTAGCATTATGTTATGAGCCCCTAATACACTGTCATGTTTGATAAAAAAACATCATCGATACTGCAACAGCAGAAACTGTGTAATAAATAAGAGCAAACAGTTATATAAATTGACTCAATGCAGAGCAAACAAGTTTGTTACGACCTCAGTGTAGATTTTGTTCCTTTAAAAGAGGATACATTTTCCTCCAAACTGGATTCTAGAGTCCTTTTTATTCAGGTGTAGGACTGTTATATAAGCAGCCAAAGCCATTTGACAGCCGGGGAAACTATCACGTTTCCTCATGATCTGAACTGCAGGGCTTTCTAGAATTCATATAATGTGTAAGACGTACAATCAAAAACCTATTGTAAGACCAGATTCCTCCCTGAGACATCCACACTCACTTCACGTGTCAGAGACACACCTCTGAAAAACACGACCTGCGACCTGTTAGCTTGGTTTAACACTCAGCGCTTAAACACCTTCTTAAAATAAGCCTGTCAAAGTTAATAACAAGAATCAATTCTGGATGGAAGTCTGCTGTTTGACGTGACGGGCTATTGATCTGCTTTGGTGGGCTGTTTAACAATCCTGAACTCATCTAAGAATCTGTAAGAGGTAAGAAACTGCCATGCAGCCCCTGCAATCAAACCACACCAAATTACTTGCTCTGTTTTCTGAGGCCTGTTACTGTCATTTTGAGAGTTCTTATAAAAAATCAGCAGCGTATTGATCACTGCTGGTGGAGTAAATAGAGGATTTGACAAGATGTTTCTAAACTCACATCTTCATGTTGATGGAAAAGTCTTCCTATTACCCAGCTGCCAGGGACGTTCTCTCAAAGTTCTTATATAAAGGTTTATAGGGTTTTTTATACACTGAATGTGTAACATTGGTCTAAACGTATTTTAATGATAAAATACAGTTATTTTAGAAGCAGTTTTAAATGGCCATTAAAGTTTATGTATAAAACATGAGAGCACCGTCCTCAGTTTTTTATTGTGTATCATAATGTGTCATGTATCAGTTAGCAGGACACAATACAGATAGACTTGTTTTATCTTGTCTTGACACATCATATTCCACAGTGATGAATTGTGGTCTGGGACAGCAGTGACCCCACAAACATTCCCGTCGAAACACTCTGAGAGATCATGTCCTACATCTGTGAAGATAAACGCTGTATTGTAAAGACTCGCCTGTTGATTTGTTGTTCTGTCTGTTCTTTCTGCTTCCTCTCTGCTGGCTGACGGAATGGAGCTGTATTTTAATATATCATCTGCATTACCTGAGTGCAGCGCTGACAGTCTGAGAGTCCAGCGTGATGGGTTTCTACAGACTTCAGTTCCTTGCTGCTCTGTGGACAATTAAAATTGTTGCATGCGCATATTAGCAGCTGTAATGAAAAATCAATCTGAAATGTTCTGAAAAACATATTGCACAGAATCTCTGAAAGGTCCAATCTTCAGCAGTCATGTCAAACTTTGTGTTACTCAGTGCACTTCAATTCGAACATATTTCTTCTTGGCTTTAAATGGATCGTACCAAATACAAATTAAGTGATATAAATTAAATCTTGCTTTTGTAAAGATTTCACAAACCCTGCAGTATTTCGTAGTTTATTTAGCAGTTGCTCAACTGCTATGTAATTTCATAGATTATTTTGTAATTATACAGTACATAGTCAAAAATTTAACCATTTTATTTTGAAATGATGGTCATGTCCCTCAGTTTGCTGCTATACCAGCTTTCTTCCTGCTGGCAGTGAGGCTCAAACCAGCAACCTTCTGGTTTTAAGGCGGACTCCTTAACCAGTAGGTCAAGTATTGTGAATATAAATGTGTGTTTTTAACACTCATTCCCCTTTTGCTTTATCTCTGTCTATATTGAAATTTGAGCTTTATTTATGCAGATCAGTTCTTTGGGAAAGACAACAGCTCAACATCAGCATTTCTCTGTGGGCCAAAAGCAGCAGTCAGTCAGAGAGCTTTTATCTTGTTAGTGCTTTTCCCTGTTTGCAGTTTGTTTTGTGGGGTTATGCACTTTGATCATGAGAACATATCAATAAAATACAAATCAGAAACCTGGATGTTTTGCAGTATTATTGTACTGTTGTTTACAAAAGCCAATAATGCTGGTAATTACAGCCCAGAACAGATGAAATAAAATGCATCAGTCATCCTTACAGGACAGAATACTAGCTGACAACATCTCGTTTAGCAGCGTGAAGATGGGTTTTGTTAGGTGACAGGTAATTATGCTGCTAATTATTTATGAACACAACACTTAACAGAGGTTTAGATGACACCAAAATATTCTAAAACATCACATACTGTCGTGTACTTATGAATATATAACCTGTTACTGCAGCTAAATAACATTTTGCGAATGCATCGCATTTAGTGCACTTTATAAAACTGACAAGAATAAGAATGCAGTAAACTGATGGTGAACTAAATAAATAAATATGCCACGTTTTATACAACTCATTAGAGAACAAAAACCTTTTTATTATAAGATAAATATTGAGGATGCTCATTATGATGAATATAATACAACATGAGGCAGTTCACTGTACATTTGATTCCATTGCACGGTCAAAGACGCAATTAAAAAGCATTTTTTCCAGTGTGAACACTACACATGTTGATGAGCAAAACATATTATTGTTGAGATGCAATTGATGTGCAATTGATGTTGAACTAACTGAAAAGGTTGTTTCCGTGATGCAGGGACGGTGACTGTAACTTGGTGTTAGTATTTGATTGCTTTAGTTGTAATGTGAAAAAACACTGGGTTAGACAGACACAGTATCTCGAGTTTGTTCACTATTGCTACAATATACATGTGCAAGCATTCACCAACATGGCACAGTCATTGTAAACAGCAGATACAGCCATGGAGGGGCAATACAGAATGTCTATATAATATAAAGATTTTAGTTCACACATTTAAATATATACTGTACATGTATAACATATATCCAGTGCTCATGGGTTGTTCATTTTTTCCCTACAATATCAATAAGATAAAAAGCAACTGCCAAAATCAGCTCCATGAGCGGGCCAGAGTGGGTGTGGCTATCATGAGGTTGACCCAGTCCCCCCCACAACCCAAGAGTCCTGTGGCCCATCTTACGTATTAAAGTTCAAGCTGGGTCAGGCAACTGCCATTTAAAATGAGAACATTTTCCCTTTGTAAACAGATGCAGCCTTATTCAGAACTTAGAATAAAGTATTTACTTACAACTTTTTTTAGGACATGGAGGAAACACAATAAAACCAGTGCCATTCCCCAGTAAGAGCCCAAAACAACGGCTGGTAATTTTTGTTGTCACACCACCGGAGAAAGATGTTGCAACAATAGAAAAAGGGATGTTGTATGCAAAGTAAAGCTATTCCAGTTTCACACTGGCACATTAGTCCTTCAATGGGGGGAAATTTAGGCATAGAAGATAAGCTCTGGTATCTGCCCCCCCTGCACACCTGTGCCGTTGGTACTGTCCGACGAGCACTGAAACTGGAAGGTGACCTTCCCACACTGGACTTCTGTCATGCCCTCCTGACCGAAGTAACTCAGTTCACTTCCATCCAGAACCACACTGGCTGTGTAGAACGTGTCAGGCTCGATCTGAACCGGGTAATCGAACCAAACAGGGAAGGTGTTGCTGGAACCATCTGAAAAGTACTTGCTGAGGTTGGTTCCCAGCATGAGCCCCTGTCGTTTCAGCTCAATCTTGGCTGTGTACTCAGCTGACCCGCAGCTGGAACCATAGAGGCCGAAACCAGCGATAAACACCCGCTTATCCACGGCAAACTGAATACTGTCACAGCGTCCACGGTAACGCCACTGGTTGCTACGGTAGGCGCACGACTGGAAGCGATGGCACTTCTGCGGCGTCAGTCCCTTACGAGGTTGGCTGACGAACTGCAGCTCGGGCTTTTTGGCTGCTGTGTACCACAGGAAAATGTCATTGGTTTCGTTAAGTGTTAAAATTCCAGACTGGGCAGCACTGTTAGCGAAATCATCGAGACCCATGGTGGGGATACGGATCAGGTAGACCGACTGACCCAGAACCTTGCGTTTGTTGTCAATAGTTAAGTTCATCTCCCTTCTCTGACACTCAGCATCTGCCCAGCTCAGAGCCGCTTCGAACACTACGATCTCTTTGGCGTTTAGAGTTTCCCGTCTGAGGATGCTCTCCAGAGTCTGAGCATCAATGTCACAGAATCCCTCGGATTTAAGTGCCAGCTCAGCCTGAGCGTCAATAACTTCCCAGCAGCGTTGCGTCAGGTCTGGCTCTTCAAACAGACAGCTCTGAGACAAAAGAATACACGCGTTCTTAGCACTCAGACTCGTTTCCAGGAAGCTGACACAGGCTCGAGCCAGATGAGGTACTATGTACTTCTTGGCTGCATATAATGTGGCCAGCACGGTGTCAGCACTCAAATCAAATTCATCACAGTAGATGTACCTGAAAAACACAACAAAATTAGGGTTAGTGCTGTACAAAAATGGCTGCAGTAATTTTGTGGAGTACTTTGTAATGCATTTTTCAACTGCTGTTATCTGCACAGCTAGAAACTAATATTTTATAATGTGCTACCAGCATGAGCCACTGTGTGTTTTGTGGTGAGCTTCCTGGACAAAGAAAAGCATTGCCAAGTCTCTTAAACTACAACAATTGAATGGAAATACTCTATTTTGAAATGAATGGCCTTTATGCAGTATACTACATTCCTTTGCAGCCATTGCGACTTTGGAAAACATCTGTCCTCAGAAACAGATGCTGGACAGAACTGATCGCACTATTTGTATATCTAATACTATAATGTCTGTAATACATTATCAACAAAAACAGACCACAAATACCATAAAACAACATAACAGACACAATGTTCTATACAGAAACAAAGTACATAAAGCAGAAGATAACGTTTGCATTTTTATTCTTTATGGCAGTGGAGGGGGAATGATAGAGAGAGAACAAGAACTCAAGAGAGAGAGAGAGAGAGAGAGAGAGAGAGACAGAGAGTGAGAGATGAGCTGAGAGAGATAAAGAGAGAGAGAGCAGAACACAGAATGTCTCTCAGGAGAGACGGGTTGAAAAGCATGAGCTAACATCTATCAGATACTTCTGTCATGGTCATAAGCCTTTGGAGAGACGGGCAAGCTCTGCTAACTTCATTATTCATTTTCTTCTTGTTTAGGCTTCTGTTTAACATTTAAGCTTGTACTGCTACTGGCAGTCAGAGATCACACTTTAAAATCTGATTATAATATACACAGAGTCATTCTGGAGATATAACAATGCTGACAGTATATCCAGCAGCGCATGAAGGTTTCCAAGACACCAGAAAGCTTTTTAAACTTCATTTGTTTAACAGTGGAACCTGAATTGAGTTCTCAAAATTACTTTTAGGTCAAATGAAGCTATTTGTTATTTCTTTAAATGAACCTAGATTCTGAACCACCGTTAAGATCTTTAAATTTCTTCCAGAAGCCAGACAGCTTTTAATAGTCAGTAAGAAAATGACATGTCAGTGTAGTCGATTAACCCTTCTGGAGGATGTCCAGAAAGAAGGAATAATTTCACCCACTCCTGCACTTAATTGAAAACAATAATAAGTGAATGCTCAGTACAGGAAGGTAATGATGGTCTTTAAATGCAGATGATGAAAACCTGACTCACTGAGCTAGAATTACACAGTGATCTTACTTCAGCATGGAGAGGAAGGCTGGAGGTTCAACATCAGGGATACGGATTTCATCCTTGTCTTCTGCCAGCTCACCGTAGAACATGGCGTGAAACACAGAGCTTCCCACAGCGAGGACATACTGTCAAAAAAAAAACAATATTAGAATAAACCAGTGCTTGTCAAGCAGGCCCCACAACCCCATCAAAAACTTCCGGACTTGAAATACATTTGTGCTGTAGAAACGTGTTTATTTTAAATATTTTATCTTATTTACATCTATCATTTACACTAATACTTTTTATTGCTTTATGGTTTAGCAAAGCACCATCTAATTTTTAGACTCAAATTGTATAACTGTTCAAAATGAACAGAAATGGTTCATTTCTTGCCAAATAAACTCAAATCATGTAATCTAATGTTAACTCATAAACAAGAGTGGTTTCAGACATCTAATGAGCTCAGAAAACTGGGACAGAAAAAGGGTTCTAACTTTCATTAATCGCTATTTTTTTAGTCTGTCTCTACTTTCTCAAAGTGAGCCATTTTTATGACCTGTGAAACGTCCCCTTACGCTCATCAAGAGATCCTTCCAGATGACAGATGCAAATATAAGAATTAACCATGATGTGTTTTTATAATCAGCCACAATAACATACAGCCCATAGAATACACAATAAACCTGAATCAACCTATTCAACAGCTGTGGTTATTTTTTACACGTTGCCCTTCAGATTTCCTTCCTGAGCTGATTGCATTGTATTGTATAGATTACACTCGTCTGTTTTAAATTTCAGCTCCCTGGAGTCATCTGAGCATGAAACACAAACTTTCACCCACGAAGAGCAACGCTTAATTACAGCTGTATTTTCCCCCTGGGTTTACAAGACTTGTGAATGCCATTTGTGTAAATGCCGACTGGTTCCCTTCGAAACAAAGAGTATTTGACATAGGTGTGGAAGTGACTGCTGGAGTTAAAAGTTACCCTTCTGAAGCTAATGGGTGAGTGTAGCTAATGATGAAATCAGAGGCCAATACAGTGAGGATATGTTGCAGATACGTTATATAACACGAGCAGAAGCGAATCGTCACAATTCATTTTTAACTTTACCCTCACAGATGCATTTTTCAGTCACTGGATATAATTCTCACTGGCCTTTTTTAATGCTGCGTCATTTAAGTTGTTATTCACTCCTTCAGTGTCTCTCATGTGGAAAGCCCATAAAAAAGATGATGTTACTAAGAAGAGCATCAAATAACTGGTGGGAGTGATTTTGCAAAGCACTCATATGCAGAAGAGTCTTCACTAGACACAAACATAACCGTCCCATAGAAAATGACAATGCATATTTGAACTCCAGCCAAATAGACATCATAAAAAAAGTACCTCTTCATGGCCCATTGCAATATTGGCTGTGGCCATGCAGGAAAAAAATACGATGGCCTTGCTCAAATGAGCTTTATAAAGCACTACATACCAGCCAATCTTTCCATTTATGTTCCTTAAATGGATAAAAATGGGTCATGCCAGAATTTCTTTTAAGAATAATTTAAATGAAATATAGGAGCAAAACAGAAAAATTGTTTAAATGGGTTTATGATGGAGTCAAAATTGTCCCAAGGCCAAACAGTAATGTCATGAAAAGCTGACACAAAACACAAACACAATAAGAACATAGTGTAAGGTCAGTTAGATGAGCAAAGATATCAGAATGAAGCTGCAGTGAAGTTACAGTAACATAGTTGGATTCACAATCACACACTCCTCTCAAGATAACCTCAGCGCAGAGCTGTTAACCTCGCAAGATCTTTGGTTAAACAGACAGAAGAAAAGGATGATTCCTCTGTTGTACATTTCCATGAGAGGTGATGCAAGCGAGAAATCTCTGGCTTGTTTCCAGTTCAAAAAATGAATTGTTGCCTTTTTAAATAAATGAAACAGGTCAGATGTATTTTGTGTGATATTAACTCTAACAATTAACTCTCTGATGACATCTATTTATACTTATTTTGAATAAATCATATTGTATATAGTATTATGTGGTTATGGGTTCCATTAGTTAATGCTTTAGGTGATATAAACTAACAGTGAGCAATATACTTTTACTTCAGAAACATGTTAGGCATTAACCAATGTTAACAGATAATTAAAAAAGATTATTACATGCTGTGTATGTATTGTTTACTGTTCATGTTAACTATGGCGGTTATCTAATGTTAACAAACAGAACCTTATTGTAAAGTGCTACCTGTTTATGTATCTATTGCAATACGTGATCATGATAAATATTCTGCACTCATTCATCACACATTTGGCACACTGAAATATTGTTGTCATAAACAAACCACAAAGAAAAACTAACAGACATGGAACTAAATGAAACTAAAGTTGAGAAACTTGGTGACAAACTCTGCTTAATTACACGCAGCACAAAATGAGTTTGGAGCAAAAGACAGACACTCTCTCACCGACTCACATCAATAATTAAAGAGCGTCTTAAAAAGCTCATGACCGGCTACAGCAGCCACAGTAAGCAGCAGCAGTGATGCACATAAAGCTCTACATGCTGACACTGTTCTCCGGTCCGGCTGCAGCGTCTGCGGATGCACATCAGGAGAATCTTACCTTGTGTCCCGGAAGCCTCCGAGTTCCTCCGGACTGGCCCACAATAAAATGAATGTCAGCCATCAGCTCATTGTTGAACATCACAGAGTTTCTGCGTGGGGAATTATGGGTAATGAGATTTTTTTCAGCTGATAAACACAGGGCAGCATCACTATTGATTTTATACATTTAGAGCTGCAGTATGAGCAAAACACAACCTGAAACCAAGAGCAACATCTTTTAAAAAGAAATTCTCTGGCCCCTGATTTTCCTTGTGTGTTATTGGGTTTTGGGCCACACAGAAGCAGCAGATAAAACAAGAAACAATGTTCCAGAGTAACAGGGCTGAGAGCACACATTTGTTCTGGCCAGCATGGGGCTTTCTCCTGAGGACAAAGTAAACACTCTTTGACAGAGAGCAAAATGGTGCATACAAAACAAAACCTGCTCCTTTCATTTTTCTCCTCTGGAACAATGTGGACCAACACCTACAAAATATCAAATTACTGTCTTAACATTTCAAAATCTTCTACCATTGTTAAGGTAGAGAATAAAACTATACAGTTCCAACAAAGAAACCTATCTGATCTATCTAATCCATTGACCTATGAGAAATATAAGTAGTTATCTATGAATAGATTTTGTGTATGCTTACATTGCAAATACAGTACAGTGTTCATACAGTGTAGATACAAACTGATCATAATGTATATCTTGAATGCACTGCAAGTTGCTTTGGTTAAAAGCTTTTGCTAAATGCATAATTACAACATATTCTTCCAACATACAGAATAAAGATTAATGTTAATGATAACATCAGTGCTCTGCAGGGTACTAACTTGTCCATCACATTTGCTTCTGAGTGAGGTGTTCAGATGATCAGAAGTTTACTCACCGCTCTCTGATGGTGGAGTACAGACCCTGCCAGTTGCAGCACTGGATGGTGTTGTTGTTGTTCAGGTTCTGCTGCTGATTCTGCTGAACGCTGGTGGTCGACATCTTCTTGCTGGGGAAGATCTCCGCTGCCATCTTCTTCTTCTTCTTGGTTTTTAAGGTGATGATCTCATAGCACACAGGGGGCAGCTTAGAAGAGCTGCTGGGACTTCCCTTTTTGGAGCCTTTGCTGGACTTGCTCTTTACTGACTCTGGAAGCATCAACAAGAACGTCAAACATCTCATGTTCCTTCCCTTGGCATCCACCATGAGTGTGTTCACCTGCAGAGCAGTGGAGAAGCATGCAGAGAAGAGGTCTGGAAGGAAAGATCTAAAACACTCGCAGCACGAGGGTGAGGAACTCACAAACAAGGTCTGTCTTCACCTTCTGAGTGTACAAACTGACATTTAATCTCCTCCTTCCACCAGAAGATTAAAGTGAATAAAGCAACTTTTGTCCTTTGCTTTGAGTTGGATCCACTGATGTACAGCAGCGGTGAGTCCCCATAACTGTGGTGGTAGAGAAACGCTTATCCTTCTTGAATTGCCCTCTCTCTCTTTTTGTGACAGCCCAGATTCAGTGCTCCTGCAGTGGTTCAGAAACACAGTCTCTCTCTCTGTGACACACATACACAGAGCTCTGCTGGGTGTTTGCTCGCAGTGGACCGGCACTATGACGTGTGTTTTGCTGACTGTGGCGGCTCAATGGACGAATGGAGCGGAGAGAGTAACTCACTCACCGATGGAGGCCAGCCATCCCCCACAGCCCAGCCAATAAGCACGCTGAAGAGCTCTGATTGGCTGCAGCCCCCATGCGCAGACCCTGTTGGAATATGCTAAGAGCTGTTTAAAGTGCCAGCCCTTTCTGTCTGTAATGTTTCTGTAAACAGATATTGTTGATTAAAATAATACAACTTATGACATAAAACTGTCAAAGAATTTCAGGGCAGAATTCATAATTCTTCCATTTAGTTTGGCATGTTATTTGAATTAAACGAGTGTGGCTTAAATTTATAAAATCAACATTTATTTTAATAATTAATTTGTTTAGGTATTATTTAAAGTTATAAAGATAATAAGCACTCAATATATACTTACAATAAAGCACCTGTCACTGACTTAAAAAAAAGAGTAAATCTCTTCAGTAATGTGCAGCCCAGCACAGAAAACAAAACTGTGTTCACCTGATAAGAGTATTTTCATTTTAATTCACTTGTTATGTTTAATGTTTTCCTGAGCTCACAATACAATAACCAGGGAACCAAATCTATTTCTGTTAAAGCACATACATTAACTATTGAATCCGAAAACTGAATCTAAATCTCTTTCTCTTTTCTTATATCTATCTTAACATATCTAAATTATTATAATAAACTCACCATCATTTTCAGTTCACCATCATATTTCTGATATGGTAAGCAGTAAAGCATATGTATATGTACACATATGTTAATACATCCATTGCATGTAAAGATTTAATAATTAAACATGACAGATTCTGAAGATGTTCCTCTGTCATCACTGCTTTAGACAATCACTCTTCTCTGCATCCACTGGCCAGCAGAGATGTTGCCCTGGAAACAGTGTTCACAGGATGGACGGAGATGGAGAGATTTAAGAGGAGAGATTTAAGAGAAACTGCCAGAACACAATTTTTCTTTGAATATGTCCTGATATTTGTCTGATTATGAAACATCTGGGATCTGAAACTGCCTTTATCTTACATTTGCTTTGTTGTTTTGTTTGTTCTATATAAGAATTATTGCAAAAACATACAAAATAAAAAACTTAGTAAGTCTGTTAGTAGTTTCAGTGTTTCACTCTTTCTCAACAGTAACTTAAATAATTCACACAAAAGTCAGAATTCTGTCCTTGTTTTGTCTGTATGTCTGCTTTTTGTTTTAGAAATTCCATGGTCACTATTTTCATATAATGATTGTAAAGAAGTAAAGAAAGTAAAGAAAAAGTAAAGAAAAAGGCACCATAATATCTGGTAACCGTAACATTGCAAGTCGTTTTAAGTCATATAACAGTGATTATGTGAGAAAATGACTGTAATGTATGTTTTCAGAGTTTATTTTCTCTCCAGTGAGTTGTTCATCACTGTGACCGAATCACTGAGTCAGTGAATCGAATGAACCGAATCAGTCTGATTCATGAATGAAGCTTCAAGAGATAAGAAATGTAATGCGCATGTTGATCACTTTTGTCATTTGTGAGGAGGCAGAGGCTAAACTACTAAGCAGTGATCATTACTTTAACAGTTTAGCATTTCATTATCTTTTCTCAAGGCATCCTCTAAGCTGAATTTAAACAGTTGCACTGATGTTTAAAAGCTAATACTTGTTGTGAGGGTGGTAATTATGTCATCTCATAATGATATACAGACACCTGTTATTCTCAACAGCTTTGTTGTTTTTGCAGTTCTACGGTCTCTTGCCAGTCTCTTGACAGTCTCTTGACAGTCTCATGAGCGGATTGCATATTTTGACAAATGCTCGCTAGACTCATTTACACTTTGCACGCAAACCAAATTGCATTTTCAATTTTTGACACGTTGCATGAAATAATAATGGCAAAACAATATTTTATGTAATCATCGTAATAAGATTCTCATTTTCCACAAAGTCATTTAGGTGTAAATGCCAAGCTGTGAGATTTTATGAATGTTAACAAGTCACACATTCATTTAAAGACTCACAGTGTTTTGTGAACACCGTCCCGCTGCTGTACGAGTTCAGTCTGTGTGTGAATGTGCACGGAAGTGTGTGACCTCTCTGTCTCTCACAACAGCCAGAGGAGAGGAGACGAGCTGGACCTCTGCTGAGACTCAGACACATCTCCATTCTGTTGGGACACCTGCTGTGAGTCTTGGCTTAGAGGAAGTGGAGCAGGGCAATGACATGGCCATGTGGCTGGCACGGAGAGACAGGCAGACACTGGATCTGGCAGGCTGGCTGACGGCCCCCTCCTCTCCATCTCCTTCCCCATTAAAATGACCAAGAGCACCTGACAGGTGGGAAGGGGGACAGCCATGACTTTGGAGCAGGGACAGGGCTCATGCTGCTGTCTAAGCAGAAGACTTTCTGGGAAGGGTGATCTGAACGGAACTGAGGGAGGGGGCAGAGGGAGTCAGCGGTCTGTCTGTATGTGTTGTAGCGCTGGTCCAGTCTGACCACACAAGGACCAAACCTCCCCATGCAGTAGTTAGAAACTGACACACGTGTATGTGTTATGGTTACTGCTACCTGCCGGGGCAGCCGTAAGTCATGCTCTGAATGTGGCGCACCTCTCACCCTCCTTCTGTGCTGTTGGCAGCCACTCTCTAAATTACAGACTTACAGTGAAGTGGAACAAGGTGACCTACTAAAGACATCCTTCAGACAAAAGAAAACGGCAAGTCATTTTCTTAAATAACAGGGTGGCTGTCCTGAAACACACAGAGAGGAAGAAAGAGTTTCACTATGCATGGCACTAAAATTGTGTGCTAGAGCAGTACAGTGTACATTCACTGTCAATCTGAAAAACCTGCCAAGGGTTCAGAGAGAGGCTGATGTCAGGGGAACAGATGCTGGATTATCTGTACAGAAGATGGTATAACTCATCACTATCTGTATTAATCACTATATACCATTCAGCCCAAACTCTGTATTGCAGCAAACAATCTCTCTGATAATGCAAAGAAATAAACTGTGCTTAATTTGATGAATTAAACCTGCACATCTCAGTCCCATAATGAACAGAACAACACACCAGCAGAACAATCCCTAAGTCATCAGAACCGCAGGGTCAATACTAAAACAACCACAACAACAACAACCGTGTCAATTAAAAATATGCCCTTCACTGACTATAACACAAACAATTGCAAACAGCTGTTGAAAACACAAACTAATAATAAGAATGAACAGACTGCAGTGCATTATGGGAAACTGTGGGCCATAAGCTTATACATTGACAGGAGATATTATGTTTTCATGCGGTGTGTGGGTGTGTGTGAGCGAGCATCTCCACAGAGGGTGTGTGTGTGGGTGTGTGTGTGGGGGGTGATTCTGCCATCTGCTTCAGGTCAGCAGCAAAAATATCTCATTCCCAGTAAAACATACATATAAAAATGTACATATTTCAACAGCAAAGCAACCACGTTACGTTTACATAAAATGTAGCATTTATCCATTTCATAAGCTATTACCGCGACTACAATTATTATTGTTTGTAAGATTAAAAGATGCATTATCTGCAACAATAGTCTAAAACAATCTCTTCTGTAAGTAGCTTTAGATATTCACTTAGATTTCCAGTTAACTGAAAAGTAGATATAAATCATAAATTTGCATCTATGTTCAGTCACAGTAAAGACTTTTTCAATCATTATTAAAGTTAAAGTGTTAAAGTTAGCATTAACTACTAATGTAGCTCACAGACCACACAAACGTGATAAATTATGGACATCACAAATGGGTTAGCAGACTACAGAGTCAGACTTGTAACTGACAACTGAGGTGCCCTTGGGCAAGGCAACTTACCCCCAATTGCTCCCCGGGTTCTGCAGTGCTGCCCACTGCTGTGGGTGTGTGTTCACAACTCACTACTCTAATGTGTGTGTGTAACTACATGGGTTAAATGCAGAGGACAAATTCTAAGTAAGGGTCACCAGGCTTGGTCTGCATGCCACTTATCAAATTCATTATCAGAGTTTCTGTAGATTATTACTGTTGGATAATGACAGCAGAGAAATTATGTTAGATGAAGCACAAGAACGTTTCCTTCAGCTTTTTAATCCCCAAATTAGTATTAGGCAATAGGAGCATAGAATGACTGGAAACACACCACAAATAGAGACGAGATTGGCTGACAGTCAGTATTGTGGGGGAGTTCATTTGCTCTGAGCGGACCACATGGAGACTCGACCCTCTCACCCTGAACCCACCAGCACAGAGCAGAGCCACCCACTCGTACATATCTCTCACAATCACACACACACTTCATTACATATATTTCCTCCTCAGTCCATCTACTGAAAACACTCCCAGATATTTATAGAGTCATGTTTATGTGTTAGTTCCATCAGATGATATTTGTTGCAGGATATTGAATTCTGAATTCTGGTCTTGTGATTCGTGACACCATATGGCTGTCTAGTGATCACATGCTTGAGCCGTATGCAGTGGCACAGGGACGTTTACATCCTCACGAAACCACACACACTGTAAAAAAAACTTTGCAAGCTTAATCAACTTGGCTATACAAGTAATTTCAACTTATTTTAAATCCTGACTGGTATAACTTAAAAATAGGTTAAGCAATATTCCAACTATTTCTTATGTTACCTGAACTCCACACCAGTCAAAATTACAAAGAGTAAGTAGGAGTGACTTTTTGGTGAAACCAAATTGATTAAACTTAAAAATTTAAGGCAGCAAAGTGTTTTTTTACAGTGTACAATTACAAGTATACTAGTGCTTACCACATAAAGTATACTTAAAAATATACTTGAACTTTAGTACGCTTAGTAAAATGAACTTGTTTTTAATTGGAAGGGTACATGTAAAACATGCTGTTTAACTTTCAAACCTGTTTAACTATCAATTTAATGTTTTCATCTGCCACAATAATATAATATCTTAGAAATGTAATCTTATACTGATTAATCGGCATATCACATAATGAGTTGACAGGCCTATAAACAACCAGAAACACACTGCAGCTCCTCACCATCAGTGTTTTGAAATTCTCATTGACTGTTGGATTTGGAGGCCTGTGGGGTTTGTCTGATCAGATGTAGGAGGTTCAGAATGAGAGCTTGTTCTTCTGAGAATCTCACTGAAAGAAGCAGAGACTTCATAATGAACACACCTCTGTTAGGAGGAGAGGAGGAGAGCTTTCAACAGGCTTCATAAAGGACAGCAAGGATGTCTTTAAGAGAGCAATAATGATCCTGTCCCTTTCTAACAATGACATTTGTAGCATTTAAAGACAAAGATGCAGAAGAGAGTGAAAGGAAAGGAAAATGAGGGTTTTTTTTAGAGTAAGTCTTCCATCACTTTATGGAAAGGATGGATCATTATAAAAATGTAGCTGCCGTTTTCCCACACAGAGCAATTAAAAAGCTTTTTCTGTCATATATTTATAAAAATTCATTTATTTTTGTTCCGAGCTGAGAGCAAGACACAGAGAACAGCTGTGCAGATGAAAGGTTTTGTTCATGGAAAATTGAGTTTTGAGAAAGAAAGTATAAAAGTGAAAAAGGGTTTATCTGACGAGCCACATCCACAGCAATTACAGAAGAACATTTTCAAAACTTCTCAAAGGAGAATAAAATGAGGAGCAATGCAAAACCCCTAAAGCTGAGTTTTGATCAAAGTGTGCTGCTTCCTCTCTGTTTCTGTTCCTGCTGTAACCAAACACGCTCTGCTTTCAGTGACTTACAGTGCATTGAAGATATACATTTTATTAGTATGTATACAAGGTATACAATTTATCAGCTACAGAAACATGTTACCTAATTAGATAAGTTGTTAAAGTAACAAGTAAAATAACATGTTGCTTGTTCAATTTACAATAATGAACTTTACAATAACTTTAACTTTGAAGTTTAACAAATGAACACTTTTCTTATTTATGCACAAGAATGAACAAAATGAGTGTAGAAATGTTCATTAGTCTCTGTTGATCAGTAACAGTATATTGTAATGTATTCTGAGTTGAGGAACACAGAGCCCTGTACTTGTCTACACTGACATAAGCAACCAGTTGTTTTGTTAGACCAGGACTGGTTAACTTATTCCTAATGATTTCCTCTGCACTTAACAAGTGTCACCTCCGTCTGACCTTTTCACTGTTTATTAGGGCTAAAATAATCACAGTGATGTGATCAGAATAATGAGCTCTTAACATTAACAGTAAAACACACAAACACACGCTGCCCTTTTCTACCACATACACATGCCAACAAACAGACAAATGCAGCAGAAACATGAGGAATATTGAGGAGTTTAGCAGAAGTCAACAGAAAAGGCTTTAAATGCGATTCACTATAGTTCATTCAAATAAAACACTTTATTAAAGGTTCACAGCCTTTGATGCTCTATTTGCTGCTTTGCTTATGCAGAAAAAAACATTTCTACACACACACACACACACACAGTTTTGATCAGGAATGAAACATTTATTAGAGGTGCATATTTCTTATTTTTAAACGCACCTTGGTACTTAGATTTGTTCCAAAAATACATTTCTATATTTTCCATTTTTGTCTCTGAAAATCTAACAATGTTACAGGAATAAACACGAGACGTGTTCAAGCTACATTTAGCTCCATGCGAGGAGAACGACCAAAAAGAGTCAATAAACAACGCTAGCAATGAAAGCACATTAACACAGGTTACACAACAGCACAAAGGTCTGCATGGAGATTTGGGTATTAACCCAAGGTGAAGGGACTGAGCAAGTGAGATGAAAGCCAGACAAAAATACAGCTGCTGTATTTTTCTACAGATATCGCCACAGGAAAACATCTCCTGATTTGTGGCATGTAGGGTTGCATAAAAAACAGATGATTTCATCACTGTTTCTCAGACATTCAGTTTAAAGACCAGCTAGCACATCCAGTTATTACAGTTAATGCTAATAATTCTTCTATACATTAAAACAACTGGTCGATCATGTATTTTGGTCAGACTGACAGTTCAGGGTGTTAAACCAAACAGCCAGACCTGTGCCTAACAGAAATATCAGCAGAATCATATTACAGCAAAATCTGACCACAAGGTTCAAGTTTATTAAAAGTGTCCACACTGACACGAGCTCACCTGCTCTTCTCTTGCTGTTGGGATTCTGATTCACACAGAGCTGAAAACAAAGTCACACCTTTAACAAAAAGTTATTGTATCTCTAAATCTCTTTGTTGCTCTTCAAATAACTGAACAGCATTTCTTCCAACAGAAGTTACAAAATGACACAAGGCCACTTTACCTGCATCAAGCTACATCAACATGCCAGAGCAGCCATATTTAACAGCTTCAGTATCTCAGTTAGCGCTGTCAGTTTCACAGTCTTACACCTAATGAGCTGTGCATTTCTCTGGAGTGAATACGGTTGCTGTGGTCCGTTCAGAAAACCATTACTAAACTGTCTTCCATCTGAATAACTATTTACCAACCCCTCTTGCTTGCTCACTAATTTCATCTTAACTCTGAGTGCCCTGCTCAGGGGCATGTTGATGTAGATGTGAGCAACCCTCCATTTCATGGCATTAAAGACTGGCCAGAGAAACTCCACTGTAAGCAAGCTGATGTTGGGAGTGATGTTTGCTTTCTGGCTGAAACCTTTAGAAGGACACGCTGTGCTGTTGCAGACAGAAAAGAAATGCAGAATTGCAAGAAACAAATTCAGGACTCACACATGGGTGGAGAAGAATTCTGACAGGCCAAAGTGCAAGTTACATCTGTGGAAACATGAATGAGATTAAAAGACAGTCCCGGAAACTGCGATTCTTTCGCATATTCATGTCGAAATACACATTCAATGATACAGTGATAGTCGTGGCTTTGAAGTTATTTCAAACATTCCACAAAGAGAATGAATGACGAATGCTGGAATGGAAAAACTATCTGTAACACTGTGGATTTCATTCAAATCTGAACATGGCAGGTTACAGTATGATAATCAAATAGTTCACAAGTCAAAGCAGCAGACAGTTTTCAATCTGTAACTAATTCTAGATTTGTCTGCTATATAACACCTGATATTCTGCATGTTTCTAATGTGATCATAATTCAAACGTTAGGTCTGTATGTTTCTGAGCACAATGACTAATGGTGCATGAGATGGTGAATTGTGATTGATTGTGAACATATTGTACACTATAACATTTCACACTGCTGCAGACATTCTTCAGGAAAAACAAATTGCAGATGCTGGTGCATGTCTGAATGAAAGTTGCACTGCATAAAAAATGTAAAAAAATGTGTGACCTATATTCTCTATGTAAATAAATAAATAAACAGTGTCTGGGGGCAGGAGAATTCTCCCCAACCTGGGACACAAGAGGAGAAACAGAATAATGAGAGATGAATTTAGATCTTGTACTGTACAAGCATAATGGAATGATGATCCTGTTTACCACTTACAGTCTTCAGCCCTTTCAGGTTACTATACATGTAAACATCTTTCCCATTAATGTCCAGAAACACAAGTTCTCCTGCAAGACAAGACATCCCCTTTCATGTGTGTCGTGTATATATATATATATATATATATATATATATATATATATATATATATATACGACACACATACTTGTTTCACACAAAATGTTTCACTCACATTCATTGGTTTTAACAGAAATTCTTTGACTTCTCTGAAGGAAAGTGAGTGACCTTTTGGACAGACAGACGAGTCTTAACACAGCTTAGCATGCTGGTTATTGCAGCTGTAACCTTTTCATTTATCTGGAACCTCAAAGGCCGTCATCCTTGCACGCTGACATCTGAAAGAGAAGAGAATGTTTAGGGTCAGCAAGAAAAACCCTAGAAGATTCCTAGAATAACATTTTTAATAACAAAATAAGATTTTTAATGTTTCTGTTACTTAAAGGAAACGTTATGGAAACCTTCTTACAACCTGAAATTGTTAGCTGGAATACAGTTCCACTGCATTTTGTATTCATTTAACCTTTCTGGCAGTGAGCACATTTCTTAATTCACCTAACACAGACACTGATATATTAAGTGTGAGAGAACTGTCACTCCCTCTTGACTCTGTTCTCAGTCATGCAGTGTCTCTCACCTTCTGCTCCCCTGCTGATTGTTGTTCAGTCAGAGGGAAGACTCCTCACGGGTGACAGTTTAAAGAAATCTGACAGGAGAAGCCAGTATTGGATCATGTGGCTGAATGAGCTAATCAATATTTCACAACTTCAGACGGACAATGGGCTGCAAACTCCAGCTCCTCAAAGACGTGTGCTTTCTCCAACCACAATGAGGATATTAAAAATGGAAGATTTAATTATGTGTATCTGACAGTTTCTGGATTAATCATTGTGTCTTATCCAGCATCATGATCACCGTCTGATAAAGTCTGATTAACCGAGGGGAAAATTGGTTTTCATGGAAATGATGAATTTAATTACTGAAGCTCTGTTTGGTTGTGGGTTTTGTTGTTAGCTGCACTGCTGTATAGAAACTCAACACGAGAGACTTGGACAGGTCAAATATTCATGGATTGGAGATAAGAATTTTATTTATATTGACATGTCAAAAGTGCAAGGAGTTGAAACAGAGTTCATTGCTTCTTCAATAAGCCCTCAGGAGTTTTTAAAATTTGGAAAGACATTAAAGTCTTACAAAAATACTATTTGGCTGGCTATGTAGACGGCTTTTTATAACTGCTGATAATTAAGAGTTAGCTAAAATGCTGCTGGAAGCCAAAATGCTGCAACTTCCAAGGTAATTTTAGCCTAATGGGGAAAAATTGGAAAGCAAAATTTTCAAGGAGGGTCAATGTCATAAAAAACTCGCAACCATCTGCATTCCTACAAAATGTTTGAAATGGTGATCTGAAGATTTGTTCTCTAGGGGTCCTGCGATTTTAGTGAAAAACTCGCGGTTTTAAGATTGTTGTGAGAACAGTCATAGCCAAAAAAGTTAAAGTCAAACCGAACACATCAACAGTCAACTGTGATTTAGTGCCATTATCTTACAGTCTCCCCCAATGCGGAAATTTGCTCAAATCAGGTCTATTTAAACTACACACTGAAACTGTAATTTGTCGCCTTTATGTTGGCATCAACCCAAGCATGAACTTTATTGAATGCAGCAGAAGTGCAAACACTATCTCTAGATGATTTTCTATTACGGTGCAGTGTCAGGCTGAAAACAGGTCGACAAGAAGATGTCAAAGCTGTCACAAATCTTTTCAAAATGATACAGTCACTCAACAAACAGAGAAACGTGTCATTTCTCCATTCAGTCACACATCAGTGGTGACAGTGAGGTCTTTGCTGATAAATGAGCATGTGAATGAAGAGTTTCATCACCCGCAACACATCAGCATCCATTACATCACAATTTGTATACTGTAAATACCAGCTTCTTCAAACCTGGAATAAATAAACCAAAATACAGATATTGGAACCAGCACTAGATACAGTAGTATGTATAATTCATATAATACATATAATTCAATTTGATGTACATCATGTCAACCAACAACTCCAGCAGCTTGAAAATCCACCCAAACAAATTATGAAGGACAAGCAGCTTAAATGGAACATCATTTTTGCTGATGGTTCCAAGTTGGTTCCAAGCCACCAAACTGGCAGACTTGGGGTCATCCTCTCTCTTTGCCAGCATTCATGCTGTAGCTCAGATCCACCCTAACAAGTGTTGTCCTTGAGTGACTTTTGTGTCTGAATTTCCCCCCGTCCATGGGGTACATGTTTCTCCATGTCAGTATGGAGAAGAGAAGCCATCTGAGGACACTGGGCAGAGCTCCACCATCTCTGAGTGAAGTTCAGAGTTCACCCAGTTCAGGAGTTTCTGCTTACTCCCCACAAGGGTTTCCTCAGGCAGTACAAAACAGCCAAGACACTCTCCGTTTATTCTTCAAATTCTCTCTGACCCCCCGAAAGAAACATAGAGAGATAAAAACGTGTGAGATGAAAATGACCAAAAAACCTTTCATGCTTAACCTTTAAATGATATTTTAGTGGTTCTTTATGGTGCTACCGCACGAGCTGACAGGAATGCTGGCAGATAGTTTGTGCCCTCTGAAGATCTGGCATTATGTCAGACAGCATCAGGTCCAGGGGTGGTCTCCAGGGGCTTCAGATGTGTAGGTCTCTACAGAGCTGAAGATGTCTTCCTGGTCCCCGGTCGATTAACTTCTGTTTACTAGCCTGTCTCTCTGCATCAGATATTAAATGCTAGACTGTCATGAGCAGTCACAATCTTTCTCTGTTTCATAGAGTTTGAACAGAACGTTCATCCTGTCCTTCAGCTTTCAATTGCCTATAAAAAAATACTGCATGTGTTTGAAATGTTTGGAATCAAACTGAAATTAAACTAATTAAGTGCATTGAATAAATTATTATTATTATCATTAAAGGCAAAGTTCTTATAATAATAAAAAAAACAGCTGGAAACTTTCCATGGAAAAGACGTAGCATCATTCTGGGGTTTCATACTTGTGTATATTAAGAGATACAGTGGAATAATTACACCACAGAGACTGCAGGAGACAAGACTAAACATTGACTGAAAGTCCCAATCAGTAATGATTCTCTAACCCTAAATAAAGAAAAACAACTTACAATTTTTAACAGTTTGAATAGTTAAACATAAAGACATATTAACTTTATTAACTTTAACTAAGGCGGAGAAATGACCTACCATTATCTTTGTTATGGATGTCAAAGAACAACTGTTATTCATCATGCATCTGGTGTTTGGATGCTAAGTTTGCCACTGCCATCTGGTGGCGAGCCTGAGAAAGGGATTATGGGTAATGTTAAAACAAACTGATGCTTAGCATCAAACTTTGGTCAGACATTTCCCAAAGAACATAACTGAAAAACAAAACATCAAACAGTCTGTGTGCAAAGTTATCATGCCAATCTGTCTTAAATCACACAGATAAAGAAATAATGAAACTGAACGGTCAAGACTGAAAAACAGGTTATGTGAAACAACGTGTTTCAGTAGATGTTTCAAATGCACTGCCACTTCATATCACATGCTTCTTTTAGATCTCTCTCTCTCTCTCTCTCTCTCTCTCTGTTCAGCTGGAGCCAGTCATTGTACAGTGCTTTATAAATGAACTGCTTGTTTAGAGTGTGGGAAGATTTTTTTATGTAAGAAAACCCAACACCTACAAATCCAGCAGCCAAAACATCTCCAAAAGCTGGAAAACCTTTCATCTGTTTCTTTTTTTTAATTCCACAAAAACTCTTTTAACTTTAGACACCATCACAAAATACAATCTTCTGCAACCTCAAAGCAAACAGTTCCTCTTTACTGTGGATCTGCAGGTAACTTCCAACAGCAAGGTTCCACCAGCATTGAGGCAGTACCTCTTCAGACGGAGAGATGGCAGTATGTGTTCTGTTCATCTCTATCTGCAATCACTTTCTGGACTGAAGTTGAGCAGCAGAGAAATCACAGGAACCGCTAATCACTGTGAGGTCAAAACATAATGATCCTTTAAGTGTCTGCTGCCTTTTCTGTAGTGTGAGATCTATCAGTCTGAAAGGAGAAGGCTTTTCTTTAAATGCATGGGAAATGAAACCGGAAGCCCTAAGGATTTTCTCTGCTCATTTCACCCCGCCCCCTTTCATGAAACCTTTGACCCCAATTTTGTCTGTCTGTGTGTGTGTGTGTATCTGTGTGTGTGTGTGTATATATATATCACTGTGTGTGTGTGTGTGTGTGATTTCTTCCTGTTCATCATGTGATTCATCAATAAGTTAAACTGATCCATCACTGACTCACTGAAATCTACGTTTCTGGAAGTGTGTTTGAATACACCTACTCTTCCAATAAGCGCTACTATGGTTTGCCATGGAAGTTCATGTAAACCACATCTGCCAATCTCCAAAAATGACAAAAAGAAATAAAAAAATAAAATCTGTAAGACATAATGCAATTGCACTCATGACGGCTTTGTGTGGGAAACTGTTTAGAATATGAACTAATAATGACTTTATTTGCACTTTACCTCACAAAAAGGTATTGAATTTAGTTGAACCGTTTTTTAAGACAGGTTGTGATGGGAGATACTCGTTAGAAATGTTCGGTCAGGTGAGAAGTTTCTAACATTTCACAGCTGGATGACTCTGAAGTGTTTTACAACTGAAATAACTCACCTGATGACACCACCCTCCCTCAGATTGTTAGAAAGCCATACCTGTCAGAACTGGTTGGACATTACTCATGGTGCAAAAATCACATACTATCCCACTTTCCTCACTGCTGTTAATAGCTTCTGAGCACAGCACATCCACCTGCAGATACTTCTCATTAAGAACTAAAACTCTGACCACACGCAGGACACGGGCTTGATCTCGACCCGCTGGCCGTCTCCTCGTGTTTGACAAGCATCTGTAGACCTTACAGGAGGATCTGCGCTCCTGCCAGCCACACAGCCCCAGAGAGGCCAGATTTACATGCTGAAAACTCCCTCACTAACAGAGAAACTTGGGCTCTGACCCTTGACCATAAGCACATTCCCTGTCACATTCCCGAGGACCTCAGCAAACAGGGAATGTTGTCAGAACACTGGCTAATGTTTTTAAAGTACTGTCAACATTATCAAAGAACGTTCTTGCAGTAACGTTAGTAGAATGTGTTTACTGTTAAAACGGTCTTCTACAATGTTACTGCAAGAACATTTTTGATAACTTTGAGAGAACTGTTAGAGAATGTTAGCCAACGTTCTGAGAACGTCCCCAGTTAGCTGGGGTTGGTTGATGTTTCAGATATTCCCTTATAATAGCCAGCAAATGCCAAGTTTGTTTGTATTACATTTTTTAAACTGAGTCATTTTTTAGTAGGTTTTCCACTTCCAGCCCTTTTATTGGGCCTGCAGAGGGATTTGCAGCAGGAAGCCAGAGCTAATGCCCACGCTGACTTCAAACAAATGCCAGGAGCTCTGAAATGTCAGGTGGGCAGGAGTGGGGCGTGCATTATGGGGTGGCAGACGAGATTGAGATGGAAGTGCTGAGGTCAGCGAGATAGATGGAGCTTTAGTTTATCTAGAAAGCTGGAGCTGGTCATATCTACAGCACTAAAACAGAACAGATGCCCAGGAGTGCTGCTGTATGATTTTAAGCTCGGTGCCAAAGTCCAAAACCAAGAATGTCTCCTGTCTGTCAGTACTGATCTGAGTGAAAAATACACGTTATCTGTGTTTATTGTGAGCCTGTCCTGCACTGTTTGAAGTAAATAAAACAAGACTGTGTTTGCAGGTTATTATGGAACATAGCAGTGAACTACATGTGCTTTTGAATGACCCATTTGGATGGCAGTGAATAAACGGAGGGTTAAACTGTGTACTTGGATCAACTGATGCAGCTGTTTAACCCATTAAGGCCCATATTTTTCCCAGAGATGTCTTCATTCTAATTGTAAAACAGTTCTGAGTCTTGAATTCATTGGACAGGAGACTTCCCAATAGTGTGTGTCTCTCTAGGATAAGTTGCTTCTAAAACATTTACAGGTTAATTCGCCACAAAATACTTAAAGTACAACACAACACAATACAAATATATTAATATTCAGAACACAACTTTAGTTTGAATTGCCTACAAAAACTTAAACGAGTTAATAACTTTAAATGCAGTATCACATAAAGTCCAAATGCTCCAGGTTTATAAGTGCTGACTGACACAAAATACACGTCTATGTTAAATGATACGTCAAAGACCCTGTAGGCTGCATATACTGATATAGGTTTGAACGTGGTATAAAAGCTGTCCACTGCATGTGCTGCACTGGGTGTTAAGTTGAAGCACAGCCTGCCAGAAAGCCCTAAAAAACCACAGCCACACTCACTTTATTTCAATAACCCCCAAAACAACAAGTCAGAAATGCTGAGCTGCCTGTCTGTCAGTTAAAGAAAACCTTTTTCCTTTTTCTTAAAAGAGGCCAACTGTTTTTACTGGCTTCAGATCTTAACAGAACATATATATGGAGGTTTTTGGCCTGGGGGAAGCCAAGCCCTCAGATATGTGCTACACGTCTGCATGTGGCAAATGTCTGCGCTCCATAAACTTCAGCAGCATGTGGGAGAGTCTGCGCTTTTGAAGAGATGTATGCTGTGATGATCAGAACATCCCAACTTCTGCCATTAACACAGAGGACAGGTTTGGTGGCATTACAGGGCCTGCAGTTTAACAGTCTAATTATAGGATAATGTATAACAGTGATCGCTTAAAGAAAACATGTTATGTAAAACAATTAGTGCAGTTGATGTGTGTTTATCAACAGACTTATTCACACACATACCAGAGCGTAATGCATGAATGAATGAATATTAAAACAGCTCTATAACAATTATACTGCAGGAAGAGGAAAATCTGTAACAAGAGGTTGTGAATGCAGCAAATGTATAACTATTTGTACTTATCTATCTAAATGGGGACATTGCATAGACTTTTTATTGTTTTTATACACAGCTAGTTATAAACGCTATAACCTAACCCAAACACAAAACGTCCTGCATTTACTTTATGCACTTTTTACAATTTTGCAAAAAAACACATTTTTATAGTGTTTTACGAACAAAGACATCTCTAAAATTAGGTTTTGCTTAGATTTTTCAGGTTTTGCTCACTTTTGGGTATAAATTGTCCCTTATATATGATTAAGATAACCACGCACCCCCCCACACACACGTGTGAACTGCAACATGTTTCTTGATCTGAACATCAGAAGAACAAGAGATTATTAATCGTTAATGTTGGAACTCGCCCTCTTGGGTCTCTCTTTTTTTTTTTTTACAGTTATCAGTCTTGATATTTTTTGTCTGAGAAATCACAGACACACTGTAGGAATCAAAAACACATTTTGTCCTCGAGTGCTGAGTGCATTACATCCACCTGCATTTATTGCAACTGCTAGAAACATGAAACAGGCCACAATTTCTCCCTATTTGTTGTGTTTACATCACTGATTCTTGTGCACCTCGGTGCGACGTTTGCATTATTGTTGTTATTTTTAACAGAAACTCTTTTAAAGAGACATGTCATGACTCGAGAGGGTGGAGAAGGGCGTAGGCTGCTGGAATCCCACAACTGTTTTTTCTTTTCTTGCCAGCAGCACGGTTTATGAAAGTGTGTTTGCTTTGCCCTCCCTTGCATGAACAGTTTGTGAAGCTAAATCTTGTTTTCATCTTTATCGCATTAGCTCTGGATGGACACTTCCTGTTTATTGTTTTATACTTCCTGTGGGCCAGTACACTAAAGGCAGATGTGGTGGTGGTTTTGATTAATTTATGGGTTGTACCTTTAATGTTCAGGTTAACATTCATGCAATGTTGAAATTAACAAAATGAATCTAGACACACACGCACACGCGCGCACACACGCACACACACGCACACACACACGCACACACACGCTGTACTTGAACATACTTACACGTTGTTAATAGCGCGATTCTGTTCCTCCAGACGTTCTTAAACTCCCTCAGTTACATTCACATGACCACATCATCCCACCGCAAAGGTCAACAGGTCAGGGGTCAGGTCACCTCCCTCCTTTCGAGGGTCCCACATGCCAGCTAGAATGCCCAGTCTCTTATTAATAGACTTACAATGAAACCCACAAGGCTCAACCACAAGACCGGATACACGCGGTCCTCAGAGACATGTGGGGCCAAAAACCCAGCACACACATCTGTCACATCTTCTGTGCGTGTGTGTGTTTCTAATGTTACTTTTTGCTAATGTTATGTCTAATGTTATGTATGCTTTTAAATGCTTAAAGTACAGTTGCTGTACACCTATAGTCATCCTACAGTAATGTATAGCTGGCAAACTGTAATATACTTTAGGCATGCCCCTACATGTAGCTCAAAATATGGAACATATAACTGCAAAATGACACAGGGTTAATAAAAGGCGAACTGAATTACATCTTCACTGCGTCACAGGAAGCATTAACCGGTTTCACATCACTTCCAGTCGTGGAAGTAAATGTTTGGAAAAGTTGGGATATCTATATTCTGGTTAATGTCGGTCTTATATGAAGTGTTTTTGGTCTTTATTTCAGCTGCTTTTATAACACACGCATGTGAATATGGTGACATTGATTTATTTTGCTAACTTGACCTTCAGAGTTGAATACGATTCAAAATTCAAAATGTCTTTTTCCCACAAATTGCACATTTATGAGCACTTTTCAGCTGTTCCACCCACTTATTGAAACTAAGGATATTACATTAGTTTCAACCAAAAACAAAGTCGAATCCGCCTGACAAACATTAAAATGCCCTGAAATGACTCAGAGATTGTAATGCAGGACGCACAGAAAAACTGTTCTGAAACGAGATGTATCCCTAATATCATACAGGTTATCACACAGACATACTTCATATATAACCCACAAAACACAAAGAGTGCTGTAGGTTTATTGTTGTATACTGCTGGGTAACATTACATGGTGCTTCTGCAGTATGTGTAGGTCCTGGCGATCACTCGGTGCTGGAGTCTGTCTGGGGTCTGGAGGGTCTTCCTGGGGCATCTCCTGAGGGAAGCTGGTGCAGAATGATGTTGTCAGTGATGGGTGTCTTCAGCAGGATCTTCAGCTCCTCCTCATTGCTCCTCAACACACAGCCTGGAACAGAGATCCACACCCTCAAAACAAGAGCACTGACAGCTGATAAAATCAATCTGGTCTAATCTGTGCTTGATGTGTTACTCAGATAAGATAAAGTATCTCGTCAATGCAAGAGCAGTTTGGCTAGCTTGTTTACTAATATCTTAGAGTCAGTAAGGGGCCTGTGAGTGAAGGCACAGAGACAAAACCTTAACAGATTAACTCTGTTAATTGTTTATAACACACACCATTCATAACATTCATAACTCCAGCCCTTAATATGCTCTGAAACCCTAATGGATCACATGAACAACTGAAAACAGCTTTTACTGAATGCCTAGTCATCTTGGAAATAAGACAGTAACTTTAGCCTTTATATTTATTCACAGACTGTGTAAAGAGTCAGATGTTTGCCAATTAAATACTAATACATGAAGCCAATTAATTCCCAGTGGGTTCATGCAGCATGCTAATTAATGTTTTATTTGCTTTTTCTCTCTGGTTCTCATATCTAAATATTGTGCATAACTCGTATTTCATACATGTTATGTGTTTGCATGCGCATCATATGGTTGTCATGTTTTTGAATTAACAAATAGGATGCTTCAACAGCCCTTATATCTTATATATGCCCTTAAATACCCTTATATAAAGTCCTTACATTCTTGTTTTTATCTGTTCCTCTCCTCATGTTCAGCCATCCAAGTTTTACATTTCAGTGTTTTCCTGTTATTCCCTCTGCCTCCTACAAATTTCCACAGCAACGGAGGAAAAAACACCAGGAGTGATGGAACCTCTGTGATCCTCTCTGCTCTGGAAACTTCAGGACGTCTCTTGGCTTGTTTTACGAGAGGCCAATTAGAGGCTTAATTCCTCCAAACATCTGAGCTGACCTTTTTTATTCTCACATTCTTCACATTTAAATTGTTTTTTTAAAGACAGTGACCCAAAGTACCTATTTTGTAGAACATTTAAAGGGACAGTTCATCCAAAAATGAAAGCTGTGGTTTCAAAGACATATGGAGAATGAACTAGTAATGTTGATGCAATTACAATAAATTAACAGCTTCAAAAATGATGCAAAAGAATTTGAATGTAATGTCATATGATAGCCTCATGCATGGTTATCAATCATTAAATTTAATAATCAATAACTTAACAAAACTTGCTTTGTTTATATGGGCTTAAAACAACATAATGGTGTTAAAAACCTACATTTTCATGTTAAAAAGACAATCATGTTTACATGTTTGTTTACATGTTGGTGCAGGGAAAATAAATAACATAATATTCTGAAGATATGTTTAAATTATACACAATACATATCTTTAAACACTGTTGTTATAGATTTTTACAGCAATGACATGTGGACAGTGTCTGTAGTTACCTGTCATTCAGACACAGGTTGATGCTCTCAGTCTGCAGCCCCATCAGACTCTGACTCTCTGCTCTGTGTGCAGAGAAACCATAATAACCCTCTGCGTTACCTTTCATTTGTGTGGCCGTGAGTGTGACTGCAGTGAGACCAGCTGAGTGCTCCTCTCGCCTCTCTCCTTCAGAAACAGCATCAAAACTCGTGCTTTAAACCAGAGAGTCAGAGAATCAGAGAGCTCTGAAAGTGAGAGGAGTCCCAGCTAACAGTCTCCTCTGATCTGAGAGAGATGAACTGTTATTAATGAGCCAGCTTTAACCTGCAAGCCTCAGGCTCAGCATGCAAACACGTGTTTTTAACAAATATACAGTCACCATTATTGACCGTTTTCAAAGATTTATCAGAAGGTTGAGGTTTATCTGTGAGATTATCATTTATACGAAGTCAATCTTTCTAGCATTGTGCCATTAAAACACATTAGGTCACTAAACCTCAGAAACAACTGCAGAAGAGTTTTTTACAATTTGTCAATAAATTCTCCAATCCCAACTGTACATTCCACAATATGGTTATGAAATATTCAGGATAGTATTTAAGTCAACATGTTGTTGCAGAATAAATGACAAGATCTGTCAGATTTTGTCTAAGGGGTTCATCACAGGTAAACATATCAGATCACAGAACACAACACCCCCAAATCCAACACTGAGACAAAGACAGAACACAGGAAATGAGACAGATGCGGAGTGATCGGGTTTCTCTGAACACACAGTGAAAAAGAGGCGAGGTCTGGACGTTAGTGCTATGTGAAAACCCTGAGGCCAAAGCTACCGATCTTCTCCCCAGACAGGGGCACCAGACGGCTCGCTCACACAGAAAACCCCCTTGAGGAAAGCTCAGGAGCCCTTATCACCCCTCAGTTTGAATTCCACTGGGCAGGATGCATAACTCATACCAAAAAAGTCCCCTTTTAAACATTTGTACTATTTCCCTAAGACAGCCAAACAAGAGGGCAGGAATTACTCAGCGCAGTCAACTATAATCTGCTCCAAATGTGGTCCAGCCCTCACATTAACCTGGTGATAGAATGAGATGAGGGACAACTTACAAAGGCAATACTGGCCACAGAGCTAACAGAAACTAGAGAATGAGATGAACAATAGATAGAACTACAGAATATAATTGGACAAATGGCCTTTTAAACTGTAGAGGTTTGGAAGGTGTTGCATGGAAAACAATCTGTTGAGAAATGAGCACACCTTCAGAAATCCCCTCACTCCTGTGAGACAGGAGAGAGAGTCATGCCAAGTTCTGCATTGTAGGACTGTGTTTCGCATGAGAAAGGGTGCAGAAAAGTGTGGCTGCTATTAATGGCATACGTGAGGCCCTGTCAGTTACCGTAATGGATTCGCAGGGCCCCAGAGTACAGCGCTACACACAGTAAAATGGCAACCTCAAGATGGACTATAAATCCCTGAAAGAGCCATAAGCGGCCACATCTATTAGCACAACTTTTAGCTGCCAGTGCAGCTCAGCACAGTGATGGCCATGACTTTGGGACTAATCAAAATGAGCCCCACCGCTGAGAGCTCTCCTGACTGGCTGCAAATGCAGGATCTCCACCACCTTTCCCATGAGAATAATGAAACCTAATCCACAGGATCTACAACTAATCTGAGGCATGTTTAAAATGAAACGAGTAAGAGAGGATGGACTGGATTTGTGAGGGGAGGGGGGATGCCATAGTATATTGAGGGGTTTTCCCCTTAATTTTCCTAAATTGAGACTTTTAAACAATATTTACTCTATTCCACTCTAACTCTTCCCTCCCACTTCCTGCCTATGGCGCTATGTCAAAGGAACATAGAGAATACAGCCAATGATGAAATATTTCCTTATTGTCAGATAATCTCAGGGAAATCAATGGCAGGCTGCTCTTTATTATGGCCAAGCTTTCGTTAGTTCCCAGACCGCTCTGAGTCCTGACCTGTGCCTTTCCCTGATTAGGTCATATGATAAACATTAACACCACTGCATCTTTCCCACCAGTGCAGCACCTAAAGACCGTGGCCTGAGGGCGGCAACATGACACGCTCTTTTCTTCCACAGCCCCAGTCGGCATGTGTCCTTTCATGGCAGCTTGTTTGGTCTCCACAGACGGGATGAAAGAGCCGCTTGAAGCTGGAACGAGGTGGGAAAGAATCAACGCTACGGCCACAACATGGATAGTTTTACACTTGATGTGTTAGACTAGTCCCAGACTAGCATTTCATGTCATACTAGGTTTTAAAAAACAAGCAGCGTAAGTGCCAAAGGCTCACTGTTGTGGTGATTTTAATCGTGAAATGACACCATTCTTAACTTGCATGGCGTTTCGAAGAAAGGCTCGGGTATGTTAAAATACATTGGAAGAAAAACTCATAAAACTTCAGCGCTTCATGTCGATTAACTGCATTCATTTTTCCCTCAAATGTTTTTGTACGTTCCTCCAAGTGCTTGCATACTGGGAAAGCCAAGACTGTCATGCTCACATTAGTACCATATGTTCAGCCTCATTAAAATGTGGCCTCAGATAATAACCACTGGCCTGCTTTCATATGTCAACACTATATCATTTTATACTGCACCACGACATGTGAAGAACTTTGAGGAACGTATGTCAGATCAGGAGGTTTCTGTCTCACCTTGGCCTGGATCTCCTCCAGAGCTGCATGCAGGTGAGCCACCTGCCGGTTGAAGTGGACCATCATGATCTCTTCTTTAAACATCTGGCAGTTGAGTCTCATCTTCTCTAGCAGCTGGACTTCTGCTCGCCTGAGGAGTAAAGAAAACACAAGCTGCTCTTTTGAGCTCTATGTTGGATCAGAACACCAATCTGAGGAGATATCCAATGTTCTGTCACTTTATATCAAAGATTAGGCCTGTTATCATTCTAAGACTCAATCTTGGAAAGGTTTAAACATCCTAAACGCATTTCTTCCTTCTCATGTTCTCAGACTTGAATATCTTAGATTAATGTCATCCAAAAACACTGAAGCTTGAAAGATTTGTTTGCATTTTTGCCACGGAAAATAGCCAAGCTTTTGAAAGACATAGTGAAACAGAAAACAATAAGCACTTCAAGTGAAGTGGCTTATCAGGTAATACACGAGAATCTGGACATTGATTCATGGTGTTATTTTCAAATGCTTGTGTTCATTCCTGCTTTCAATCTATCGGCTTGAAAATCTGTCAGAATAAATCAAAGGTCATAACACTGAGAAAAAGCAGGAAACTCCTGGGTGAGACCCACATTGGCCTTTTCTTCAAACACGCACTCTTTATTTACACACCTCATAAATTACACAGGTACACAATCCTGTTTCACACACTTGTACACACTGTTTGCACATTATAAGACTAAGATTTTACACATTTGATGTCAAACAGATATTGAGTCTAAGCTGATAACACTGTTGGGTTTATGAGCTCTTGTATGATTTTCTTCAATAACACAAACAGAGGAGTAAATGTAAACAATTGTACTATTTTAATCAATGCAGGCATGTTGGCAAATAGGATCAATGTAGATCTTATTTCCAGCATTGCTGTTGTTTGAGAATACCACTATTATTGTCAGAAGCACCATGTTAGGGAAGTACTTTAAACCTTTTAACACCGGCATGAACGGTCCTGTCACACCAGAGATACAGTAACAGAACATCTTACTGGAAAGAGGTGAACCGGGCCACCGCAGCTTTCTTAGGACTCTGGGAAATTACGAAAGATCTGCTGACTTCCCACTGCTGTCATCCAAAGCAACCCAAAACCCTGACGCCACAGAAAATAAACTAGACTAATTGTAAACAGAGCATCAAAAATCACCGGACACAAGCTCTCTCTACTACGAGGAAACTGCACACGGGGCATCCAAAACCAGCTCATGGGTCATCATCCGTTCTTCCAGCCTCTCTTCTGGAACAGTAACACATCATTATCCATAAAGACCAATGGATTAGTGAACACTTCCTTTTCCACTGTAATTCCCTGTGATAATTCCATACAACTGCCCGACTGTTCTACGTTATTTTCAGGATCAGTACAGTACTTACTATTCATTCTGTAGTGCTGAAACTCTAATGGGAATTGAGCCACAGGTTTCCTTGGTAAACTTCAATGGGATTCTAGAACAACATTTTCCAATTTATGAGTAAAACAAGGTCTGTGGCTAAGCTTTGTTCACACAATCGTACCTCAAACATGGATTGTGAAACCATTGTGTGTTTTAAAAAAACAACTGTTGATACCATAAGAATTAAAGCCACCACAAGGCTGTAGGTTTATGTCTGTGACAATTATTGTAGTCCTTATGTGGCAACTTATCAACAATTTACATTTTTAAAGCCACATTTACTACGTAAGTCGAAAACTGCTATTCTAAAAACCAAAGAAATTCCCACTTAAAACTGTGGTAAATTAGCTGCAAATTTGCCAGGCCAAACCGGCGAAACTTTATAACTGACCAGATCATCATAATTGAACTGAACAGATCTATTCTATTGTACTGTATTTACTGTAACTCCACCGCTTACCGTTTTATTTTGTAAATGCTGTACTGTTACTGTAATTTGTATGTCTATATTATCCTTACTCAAACAACTACCACTTTTGTGGGTAGAATTCAAAATGGTCAGGCCTCAAAACGAGCCATTGGTGAGAGGACATACTTTCTATTCTGCACTGCTGCAGTGCTCAGATTCTCTCTGAGCATCTGAAGGTTCTGTCTTTTACTCTGCAGATTGTTCTGGGCCTCATTGAGATGTTTTCTCAGGTCAAAGCTATCAAGCTGCTCTGCATCCATCTCTCCCTGCATCTTCTTTAACTCGGAACAATGGTTCTTGAACCTGCTTAACATACAGACACAGCTGCATAAATAGGTCAAACCTTCGTTCTGGGTTCAGTCAGATTGGCTTCCATTGGTCTTCAGATCCATTCCAACCAGACAACAGGGACAATATTCCTGTATGATGATGTTCTGAAAGAAGGCCACCTGGATATCTGAATATTATCAGCAGTACAAATACTGGCCTCTCAAGAACCTAGACCATCTTCTGTTTCCTGAAAGTTGAATTTTAAAACAGATTTAGCAAGATGTTTGCTTTTGTTTTCTCCATTGACATGGTCTGCTAGAACTTGCACTACAGCTTGATTCTGTCGACCTTCCTACACACGTGAAGCTCCATTAGTCTCGTCTCTGAAGCAGGCAGATCTCCAAGCTGCTGCTCAGGGAGAACTCCTCTGAAACACATGGAAAAACACAGACGGTATGTCAAAGTAAATTCACTGTGTAAATTCCAGAGCACTTATAACCCACAAGCCATATATGATTCTCTCCAAACACAAGACTGACTGCCTCTTCTTTTCCAAAGATGACAAAAGTAAAACCCCTAAAATAATACAATAAATTGCCTGTACGCTGGATTGGTCTCCTTTGAATTAATGTTCCTACAAGATTCAGACACACACAGCATATATACTTTCATTCCTTTTGCTCTTATATATACATATACTATATGTGAGACCTTCTTTGGTCTTTTGTTTAAAATAATCTGTCTTCAGTCATTTCCAGCATCTTCAGACATGATACCATCTGATGCTGAAGCAGAATTATTAGAATACATAGTGTCAACATAGTGTAAAAAACGTATCCTACAAATATTATATACCTGTGTATACATTTACAGAATGCGAGTTCTTCTGAACTCCAGAGTTTTGCTCTTTCTGTCTTCTTTTCTAGAGAAAACAAGAAACATCTTCAGATCAACCTGTAAATACTGTAATAGGGAAAACCTTTTCAGTTTATGTAAATATGCAGTATTCTGCATATTATGCAGTATTCACTATACAGTATTCATACATCATACATCCTACCTGAGTTTGAATGAGCATCTGTTCACACTGGGGATGCTGACTTCAGGAGATTAAATTAACATCAAAGCGGCTGTGAATTTCTCAACATCATGTGGACCAAACCTTCTGTTGGAAGAGGAAACCAAAGCAGGTCAGGCAAACCGATTCAGGTAAAGTTTCTGTCCGGTACCCAGGAGGGCGTCCAGTCACTGGGTGGTTGGTTTAGTGGGTGTAACTCATTGTAGATGGCAGATAGCAATCTCCCTCTCTCTCCTCCAGGATGGACAGTTGAAGGATCTCTAGGGTGTTGAGGTCAACAAAGGTGATGTGAGATCCATTAAGCTAAAGTTCCTAAAGATCCACCCAAAGCCACAGCGTTGTTGTTATTATTATTAATATCTTTTCAAACTGTTGCATCTGATAAATAACCCTACTGGATCTCTATGATAGCCCTTTATTGGTTTGAATACTGTATAAATAGGTTTTGCAAATCATTAGACAGAAGTGGTGTAAGTTTCTGTGGTGTCATATTAGCTAGTAAATGTTGTTTTCCTCCTTTTTAAGTTGATGCATGGAAATATTTCTCACACTGGTGCAATAACCTCCAAGTGCAAATGAGTAATACATAATCGAAACAGTTCCTGGTTTGTGGTCTGTGCTTTTGTCTCAGTGAATGTTTTGTGAATAATAAAAAATAAATTAAATAAGAAAGGGTGGAAAAATGACTAAAACAAATGTGTTAACAGTACTTTACCCCTAATGAAGGGGAGGCAGTTCTGTAGACTGATATAATGAAACCACCGGCAGACCTCTGCTGTGTTCAGCTGTATGAGTTTTGGCTCTTTTCTCATTAGAATCCTGCTACACACAGATACATAGACAGACACACACAACAGATACGAATAACTTTTAAAGGTCATGACGTGTGCATGCAGACACATTCATCAGCTTAAAATAACTGCTGCATGCTGAATTAACACAATGAAAGACACAACAAAACCGATTTAGAACATTCCACCATAAAAGACAGACAATAAGAGCAAGTTAACTTTAACAGATTTCTCTTTAACCATAGTTTTCTCAGCTCTCATGAAAGACTGCATGAGGGTTTATTGTGTGTAAAGCTGTAGAAGATATTTAAACGCACACACAAAGCTAAAAGTAGCATCACCATTGCACATTGTCCAGTTTGGTCCTTTGAATGGGGAATGTAGGATGCTGAGATGGAAAAATAACTCATTTGTCATTTTAAGAAGTCATCTAAACAAATCTGAATTCAAACAAATATACTGCTAATTTGTATTATCATCAGACTAAAGACAGAACAAGACCAAACCCAAACGTTATCTAAACATAGTCTAAGAATGATTGAAGTTTGTGTTTATTCAAGTTGAAATGTGACAATACAAGGTCACTGTACATCATTAGCAACAGTTATGCTTTGTTGCCATGGAGACTCCTCATCTTCAACAATTTAATCTCTGGGATACAGAGTGAAAGTTGTGACTCCTCAGCACTGTGTCCTCAAAACTACAGGACCTAACAACAGCTTTCTGTGGTAGAGCGCCAAATAAAGCATTCATGAAGGTTCAATCTCATTTGAAGGTCGTATACTTTTTAAATGTTTGGAAAAATTATGATGAACTTCATTTATGATGGCCTGTCATTTGCTAAGCAGTTTTACCTTTTGGTGTGTTAGTGTGTTCATCTTACAGCTAAGACGTGGCAGTCTCAGCTCTTCCTTTAGCATCCTGTGGCTGCTGGCATCTTTGTTGCTCAGGTCATCTAAATGAATAAAACAACACATCAACAAGCTGTCAGAACTATTGCCTCCTGGGAAAGAAGTTTTGAATGCAGAGAACTGTCTGGGTCACTAAGTCCATCTCTGGGAAACAAAACAAGAAGAACTTAATGCTAACATGGGAAAATCTGGTCCTGAACTGCAGTCTGTACGCTTCAGAGCACCATATTTGGTGCATTGGGCTGCATGGACCACAGCTGAATGCTTGGTTGGAATTTGTGTCAAATTAATAATGTCAGACGGAAACAGCAACTTAATCTCTGTATGCCACTGCTGATATTTGATCAAATGATGCTGAGGGAGGAATCAAAGAGTCATGGTTATTTTCACATGAGCTCTGCAGCATCAGTCATTGCTGATTTATCATGAGTCTGGTCCATATACTCTAATATTCATGCCAACACACAACACACTAACATGTGTGAGTGTGAGATGCTGCAAAACTGGGCCGGCAGTGAAATATAGAACAAGAGATGCCCGTCTGACCAGTGGCATGTTTAAGTGACATGTTGTGTTTTCCCACAGACTGCAGACATTCTAACATTCCCATAACCACACTGAATACTGTACCCCTCCTTTTCCGTCATAAAAAAACAAACAAGTGCTGGGAATTGTCACACTGAAACGACAATCTTAAGACCTGTCAAACGTCAATTCTTGGTAAAAGAGAACAGTACACATTTAGCGTCAGTGCCAGCTTTGTTCATTTCCCAAGGGAAACCTCTGGCTTCCATCAGCTGAACAGTGAAAAACAAACAGCACCAAATTTATCAATGGAAATATGTAAGCTCAGGATTATTAAACATACACTGATGGCAACTTTCTTTAACAAACAAACGAAAATGAATGCAAACCACCACTGAGCTAAATTACCTGCTATTTTAAAAAAGCTATTATTTGCATATTCTTATCAATCACCATGCTTTCATTAGAAAACACAAACTAAAATATTTACTTGCAGGGGTTTATGGGTATTTCTCCACCCACAGAGCTCAGCAGCAGATTCAACATGACTTACTTTTTGCAGCATTACAAAGTTTCCATTGAAAATACACGAAATGAACATTTCAACACAGAGAAAAGCAGATTATGTGTAAAACTAAGATTTATTTCAATACTGACACATCATAAATACATTCCACATAAAACTACAAACATATTTTGTCAAAGTAACAAGCGGCTAGTAGCAAAGTAGTAAGAAGTAATACTGTGAGCATCAGTGATCGGACTGAGTATCAGTGCTGAAAGGATGTTCATTGTAAGCTCTTTGTTAACTTTTTGCAACTCCAACTTTTCCTACATTAGATAGTTGAAACAACTTTGAAAATAAGGTTTGTCTAACTAACTCGACTGTTTATTTTTTTCAGTGAACTGATATTTTGTTCCATGGTACAAGCTGTACAATCCATATGAGTATATGGATACAAAAAAAGCAAGAGGATGTGAAAAGTGAGAAGAGGAGAGAGTGACTACATTCCACTGAGACCTTCAAGTAATCTGACATTTAAACCAGACATGGTCCAAACTGACTGTCCTATTTAAACAACAAACAATTCTTTCTCAGTAAACCTACACTTAACGAAACTATATCAATTAAGTGTATTTACCTTGTCATTCAATATATTACAAAATTGCTCCCTCAAGGTACAAAGGCAAGAAGAAACAGGGCAATGTCTTGGAGAATAACTTATTCCTTAAATTTAAACGGTCTGTGCAGTGCAGTCGAGGCTCTGACAGCCTCTGGGTGTTCGAGGCAGTGGACAGGAAGAGGAAATGTGCAGAGCCTGCCCCTACACTGCAGGGAAAAGTCAGTAAAGCTGAGGACTTAACAGAGGTCAAGACCTGAGGGATTCAACAAGAGCTTTCTGCAGAACAACACACACATACATACAGGAGTTAAACACGGTCTTCTTCTTGCAAATAGCTAGTAAATTGCAAACTAGTTTTACCCAAAATCACGTGGCTGAAGGAGGTAGAGGCAGTGATATTCAGAGATCAGAGTGAGAGAGGCCCTGAGGATCGTGGGAAGTATCTAGGTCTTTCCGCTCTGCCAGCTGTTTCCCTGGTCTCCACAGGGCCCCACTGTACTCTGAGGCAGTGAAACACAGCACCAAAGAATTCAGATTCCCTCGAACCAAACTCACTGAACTTTCAGATGAATAAATTATGAATGAAATGAAGGGCAAAATGACAAAAAAAACATTAGAATCACATAATAAATCAATTGATGTTAATCAATTTCCACAATTTCACAATTTTTGCGTTGTCTGCATAATGTATATATGTATTCCCAACTGGCACAGTAGGAAAGAAAAATCCCGTGTTAAATAAACATGAGTACAACTTATAACCTGCGTCATGAAAGCATGAGTTGTGTGAAGGTTTCTGACAGGTTCTGACTGTCTTTAATTAAGACACATGGTGGTCAGCTACTGGAATACAATGCTACCGAACAGATCATGTGACATCACAATGGAGAATGCTGGGTACAAAAGTGTCCCTTTGCCACAGCACAGACACCATTGTCTCCATCAGATCACCTCTCGGCCACAAAACGGCGCCCCAGTTAGAACACTCAGACTGTGACTCAATGGGAGTCGATTCTCTTGACCAAACAATAAACACTTTAGTTTTCTGTAAAGAGCAAAGATCGTTTTACTAAAGGGTCGGAGGCAGTGAGACACACTGATGCTTTGTGCCCGATGAGACCTGCACTGTGGCATGTCCATCCACCCACACCCTGTGTGCCCTTCCAAAAAAACACACCTGAATGAATATGAGGAATGAGGAATATCTCCAGCAAAATCTCAAGTCACAAAAGAGTTTGAGTGAGGAGAGAGCAGTTTTAGGATGTCAAAAACATGTTTAGAAGAAGAACAAGCCAATTAATGGGAGTTTCTTTAATGGCACCTTGTTTGTTTAATAGGTTTGTTCAGTTGTCACACTTTTGACATTACATAGATGCACAGTAAAAAAATCTGTAATAATTACCTTGATTTGTTCTGTTTTCTCATCATGTCTCACAATTCATCTTAATCATGTTCTTCACTCACACTACTGTTACCTTAGTAAAAGCTTTTGCTACATTACAAAAATTGACTAAAATAAACATCAGTAGCAACATTGTTGGTCATGCTGTTTTAAGTTGCATAAAACAATATAAATCATTTTAATATATACTCATATAAATTAATATAAATATTGAAATGGTCTGTTTGTTTTACTCTACATACAGATTATCATAGTTTTAAAATATAATTGATATTGAGAGACTCTCTGGAATGAAAAAACAGAACTCAAACTTCGTTACAAAAAACACACTTAAAAGTAAATAATGTGTAGTAAAAATATTCAAAGACAGTTTTAATGGGACCTCTATAAAACAACAAAGAAAAGTTGTAAAATCATCCACTGGATGTAGATGGAAAAACTGTGTTCCCGACACACACCCAAATATTTATAGACCTTCATCAACTACATCTTGAGTCAGGTGATGATTACCAAACTTCTAGGCAACATCTTAATTAGCTCTTTGTCACATTCCTTGCTGAGTTTTCACACAGGCTGAATAATACACATGAGCTCCAGGCACTGATGATGAAACTATTGTGAAGACTCATCACACAGCAAAATAGACTCACCCAAATTCTGTTCTGTGAACTGCAGCAAACTGTCTCCAGTATTGAGGCTCCCTGCCAATGCAAACAAACGAATTGACTAGTTCACAAGAATGAATCATGATTAAAACAAAACCGCCCTCTAATCTTGTACAAATGTGCCAGCGGACTCCTCACAATGCTTTGGAATAAACCTTTTATGTTTCGTGGGTATTCAGGAAGAGCAGGCACTTGAAAGATGCTGCACAGGAAGTGGACGGTAGACTTGCCCATTCTGCCCATTTTTCTTGGACAGTACTTCCTCCTGGGAATCCATGTCTGGACATTCAGGTGGACTGTCTTTGCCTTTGAAATCCCAGTTATCTTTAGATTCTTCATCTTCTGATCTCCCACCGTCTTCCTCACTCTCAGTCCTCCGCCTCAGAGAGGCTAAAGCAAGGGTTGTCTGTTCCCAAATCTTCAACAATATGGATGTTCTCATTATCCACAACAGTTCTGGGATTTTGTGTATGTTCCTCATCATATTCCAAGCAGTCCTTCTCACCTGCTGCAAAGCTGTAGCAGCACATGAATCTGTGTAACACACTATTGGTGTTTACTTGCCTGGAACGTTGGTTAACCGCGAGGTCTTGGCCATGTTTAGTTGTGTCCATCACTATTTCCTCCTCGTTCTCTGGTGTTCACCAAAGGCCCTTGTGACCAGCTCGAACCTGGTAGCAACTAAAAGACTAAGCAGGTCACAGAGAAACAAAATGGCCTTTTCACCTCCATCACCTAAACCGCAGCCAAGGGAAAACCCTCTGTGGGTCGTTGCTTAGCAGTAGCCTGGAAGAGAATAGGATGAGGAGTTATGCTTTGCGGCAGATTTCAGTCAAGGGGCTTTCATATGTCCCTCAAAGAGATGAGCAAATACAATGAAGATCATTGTCTTACTGGCATGTGTGTGTGTGTATAACAGTGAAGTATTTCTGTTTCACAAGTCTGTTGGTCACCTACACATTCTGGATCACAGAGGATCACCTGAACCACTGGTCCAAACAGCCCATAATATAACACATTAATTCATCTGCAGTTGCCAATACAGATTGCTGCACAGGAAATGGACTGTATATCTTTAGGCAACACAATATAAAGTTAATGCTGATACAAGATAAGTGATCGTTATCATACATGTCAGTGCCAATAAAGTGTCTGTAACTTCAAATCATACTGTTTTAATGATAACCACTGCCTCTGGGCATGAGAAGAAAACGGAGAACTGTCAACACTGTATCAAGGGCTCAATGCTAAAGAAAAGGTTAACATGTCCCAGTGGTTTTATTCACGAGCCCCCGATCAAAGACGCCGCTGGTTTTTATAAACGCTGTTAACACAAGCATTCATGGAAAACAAGGGATGTGTCAGAGAAATGACACAGTAAGCTGCAGTAACGTGTAGATCAGGAACACTTTGTAGAGCCAGTATTCCTGTCACATGATCAAGCATCTGTCATAAGCAAAAAGCTTAAAGCAACACCTCAGTGTGCACTAATGTAATCGAGATTGACACTCGATGAAAACCAGATAACAGAGAAAGCCAGCTGCTTGCTCAGAATGTACGGGAGGGAATTTTTACAGTATTAACATGAAATATAGACAATAAATCAATTCTTTTTAATTCACAGTTACTGACACATATAGACTTTTTAATTATTAGCTCATCTTTCCTTTCACGTTCATGAATTAATATTACATCTAGTTTAGTCCTTTAAGTTTAATTATAATTGCTTGTTTTGCATGCTCTGCAATATTTTTAATTCATTGTTGCACTACAGATATTATTTGTTAACATTACTTGCACAGTTTCACTGTAAATGCTGGAAATACAATCATAAAGTTTACAGCATGCCAATAAAGCACAACAAACTCACATTTGAACAGAGATCTTCCAATTGCCAAAAAGGATTTATAACTAAAACACTGCTATTAAATTCTTCAGACACATTTGCTGAGTGGCTTACGTGCCTCATTCTTTGTTTTGACAGCAACATAAAATATGCAACTTCATATTAATTTCTTTAATCAACGGATCGGGCAAGTGGGCACTGGATTTATCATTCATTCATTAAAACCTAATTCTGCTAAACTAATTCCTCATCATGTTCTGTATTTTACTGTATTCTATACATGATATTGTCTAATAACCATTTAATACTGTATAATGCAATTTTCTTTCGGACAAAACAAAGGAACTGAAACAAAATTCATGTTGCACTTCAAATGTTTAATTTATTTTGCCGTGTGATTTGCCAGGTTTTCAGGATACCTGAGATTATCATGGGTCACTGCAATAATAAAATGAAATATCACAAATAAGTATTTAACAAAATTACTGTAAAAACTTACTGTAAAACACAGCATTATCATGTATTCCAACACAGAAAACCTCTGATATCATCACATACATGTAACAACCTTTGTAACATGTAACATCTTGTAGGTCTGTGTTTATCACGCAGGCCATGCTTTAACAATAATGCTGATCTGGTTGCTATACAGGAAACACAGCATTTGACTTCAGCTGTCTGTCAGAAATCCAGTCAGCACAGACTTGTTTTCCACTGAAGCTGCAGTAGCCCTTAAACATTTAATAGGTTTGTGCACCTTTTAAAAGCTTTGGGTAAAAAGCTTGACAATGTTTTTCCTTTCACCCCCCTTCATCTTTCTAGCTTCCAAAATCCAGTGCAGACATTCACATACCAGACTGTTAAAGACCAGCAGTCCAACAGAGGTGTCCGGTCAGGAAACAGGGGACGGGACACCTCGACTCGACCTGTTTCTATAAGCACAGAGTATGACGCAGTAAAACATGCTCACAATGTCAGTCAATTGCTTTAAAAGGAGAACGTCTCGTTTATTCAGCATATTTGCTTTGCTTTGTATATTTAGACTGCAGTTGCTCTGAGTATAAAGGAAGGGTTCCCTACAGTTGCCACAGTGTGTCAGCAGTGGGTAGATGTGGAAGACTGCGGTGGGGGTTCATTTGCATGTTGCCATTCCAATTTATTTGGTCTAGTTACTAAGGAATGCAACAAATGTTTTCATTTATTGCTTATTAACATAGATATAGCATGATATCCTGAACAGATTTCTCAATTTCATCTATGTGATATTCAAAAACAATTGAACAATTCTGGAAAACAGCTGTGAACTAAACGCCCTCTTTGCGGCTGTTTAATTCTCTCTTCCTCTGCTAAACTTTTTCATCCCAAAGCTTGAGCCAATAATTCTCCTTTCACATGAGAATTTTTTGCAAAGACCTTTAGTTTTGCACTCATTTCTCTCATACAGGTATAATGTTGCATGGAGTTCATTTACATTAATGCATTTGGCAGACAACTTGTATTTTCTGTTCATGTGACTGATTGTTTAATGTGCATTGTTGTTTAGATTTCATCAGTTCTTTAAGCATTAAACCCATGACCCTTGTGTTGTTAGTGCCATGCTCTACCCATTGAACTATATGAATACCTAGGATAAAAATGTAATCAAGGAACAAAATGGCAAATAAAAATAGCATTTATCACTTTTAGGGGTGGCTATACATCATATATAATGAGATTCTGTTGGGCACTGGTCCTAAATACATGCAATAAATACATTCCTCATGGCAGATGAGAGAGGTACTGTCCCCCATAACTATTTCTCAACTTTTCTCTTTCAAAGCATGTTTTCCTTTGGTTTGACTGCACCCACCACCACAAAGAGAGAGAGAGAGAGAGAGAGAGAGAGAGAGAGAGAGAGAGAGATCGGGAAGAAGGCCTCAACTCTCAGCCAAGAACAACAGCGAGTTTCAGCAGTGTTATGAAGAGTTCCTACAACACTCCAACATACTGAACATTTCCTGCGCTGCTCGTGTTTTTGGTACACTGTCCTGTTCACCTTCACAGGGCAAGCTGGGGAATATGGCCACACCCACTTTGGGTTTGGCAAATCCAATTGGTTGAGACTAAGTACGTGCATCCCCATATTTAACTCTTATGTTTACAGTGAGGTTTGGTTGCCTTTTCCCTAAACAAAATTATTCTGACATGATTGTCAGCCGGCTATGTGGCAACAAACAATACTGCCACCAGTTTTATCATCAATTATTTATGGTTATACATTTCAACATCAGTCTGAAATGGACAGAGAACAAGAGAATAAGACAACGGGATCCCAAAAATGTCCATACCATGAGACAAGGTAGCCTAATCTCCAGTTACTGAGATTACACTAATGTTACATTAGCCTTGAGCAATACCAACTATCTAATCAATATTGTTCACCAGCACAACTAGTAAGTGGATAATCGTACGTTTCTGTTCACAAGTTCACTAAGGAAAAAGGCTGAGGCACAAAACTTGACTTGTGCTCTCGGCTAAAGTTTTCCTCCTGGACTTAATTACAGAAATAAAGGTGGAGTTGGTCTGGTATGGGGAAGAAAGGTGAATGTTTTGGTGTAGTAAGCAGCTGTTTGTCTTTTGTGTCCTGATCAGAGGGGTTTAAAGAAAATATGCTTTCTTTTTCTGGAATTAAGTTCCTGTAAATGACTCTGTATAGCAAGAACAGTATTTAGATGAAGTGCTCAGTGGAATTGTCACTGGACATGACGGTGAAAAACGGTGTTTAGAGACTATCACATACCATCCACAAAACAGTTCCTGTAACACAGCCAAGTACAAACATTCAGTAGTCAGTTACAAAGTCAAAACACATTTTATATTGCTTAGCAGGGCTGTAATTTCCACAGCTGTCGGATTTTTTCGAGTTCCTACTAAAACCTAAACAACATTTATTTGTATTCTTCCAGATATTATCCTGTTTGTAAAGAGCTCCTGACTCCAACATTTGAGCAAACGCAGCCAAATGTTTGGAGTTTCCTCTGGTGGCTAAACCTTAATGACTATAGCACTGAAAACTTCGTCCAAATAATGAGGAGAAACGAGGCAGAGCAGACGGAGGGAGGTGTTGACCTTGGAAACCTCTCTCACCTCTCTCCTTTTAAAGCCCTGTGGCTGAAATCCCTCATCAGTTTTCCACTGAAGGCTGGAGACCACCGGAGATTTGCTGCAGCAAGAACAGACAGGCTGCAGGACTGCATGTGTGTAAGTGGGGGTGGTGCAGCATTCTCTTTTTAACCAGAAAACACTTCTGTGTGAGACACTTTTAACTTGCATTAAAAGAGGCAATTAAACATTTCAGAAATGTGTGTAATATAATTTCCAGGCTTTTTGTTTCAGTTGTAAATTACAGTAATTTTAACACATTCGTGGTGTCTGTATTTGTTTTATAGTTTTGATGAACAAACTTCCTAGAAAATGAAGGACATCCTTCATAAGACTTATGCAATTATAAATAATTATATTAATTATATAACCTCTTTTAATAATACATATAAATTCTATATTACAATTATAAATAATTTTATCTGTGTAATTATAAATAACTAATATTAAAGCTACAATCTGAAAAGTATCTTCTTTGGTGAAAATGAACAAGTCTTTTTTTTTCAAACGGATGTAAAACGCAGATTACACAATAAAAATGCATGTATACACTGCCTCTCTCTGGCTTTACTTTAAAGCCACAGGATAGTTTATTTGCCTCTTTTTATAAGACACTGTGCAGTTCCCACACCCAGTGTGTTTGAAAATAAACCAATCCATTTGTCTGTAAATGAACTGACGGCTTATCTACAACTGGAGTGTAAAGGCGATGAGTAAATCTTTATTTCCCCCCTCTCTTTTTGGCTTGCCCACTGTTTATCTTTTAATAGAAGGGACCACTCACCCCGTGGATGTCGGCTTTGTGCATTTATTTTATCCTTCCTGATCTTTTCTGCAGAGAGAAATAAGAGAAAGAATAAAATGAAACTAAGAGGAAGTGAGTGAGAGAAAAGTCAACAGAGGCTTACACAAACACACACACAATTAACTGCATTATGAGGTGCAGTGGAAGTCTTTTACACTGAAGAAAAGACAAACCACAGCTTTCTACAAACTTTCCCATGGGAATGGTGTTTATGACCAGCAGTTCCAGTTTAAAGACACGGTTCACTGTTATCACAGATTCACACGGAAAGTAAAAAAGGCTTAACTTTGATTTTAACCCCCAGATCAGACAGATATTTCAGTCAGTTTAATTTACAGTGGACATGAGGTTGAGAGGAAAGCACCAGAGGCTCTGCAGCAACAGCACTGAAGACCCAGATGAGCTGAGAAGGTTCTCTCTGGTTTCTGTGGTAACAGGGGGGATGTGATCTGCTCAAAAGTCCCATTGTGGCACACAGGTCAAGTCAAGTCATTTTTATTTGTATAGTGCTTTTCATGATGCACTTGCAGCTCCCCAGAAAACACGCTACCAGTTTAAAGAGGGACAGAAATACAAATGAAGCATGTGAAGAAATACTATGAATTTCAAAACAAGCCAATTTGTTCATCTTCACTCTGTGGACCGTAATGTTCTCAATTCCTGATATATTATAAACATTTCCAGAACGTTACATTTTGTGCTTCAACCTGAAATGAAAACAATAAAATTAGTAATGTAATATATAAAATATAAATAAATACAATGTAAAATATTAATAAGTTGTACACTTTTTTCAATAACAGAATAAATGTGAGTTAATCTTTTTTTAATACATTTATCTTATTGTTTTAACAGTACATGCACTGAATAGAGAATCTATACTCTATTGCTTTGATACTATGCTCTTTGATACTATATTCTTTCCCACATATAAAAAACACCCTTCTGTTCATCCTGTCTCTAGCATCAGCAATGTGATTTCCACTTGTAAATGTAGCTTTGTAGACGTTGCTTTTTGGTTCTTAAGACAAAATGCTTAATGCTTTCATCCTTTGAAGTCACTTTGGATAAAAGTAATAAAATGAATAAATGTAACTCTTTGTGTCTCATGATATTACATTCAAAAAGTTCCACTCTCCAATGCGTGGCTTTCAAAGGCACAAGAAGCGTGCACACAGACCTCAGGGGCACAACAGCAAACTACCAGCGTGTAGTTCATGGTTTCGTCCTTTTAAAGTCCTTTAACAGCCCTTGTGCTGCCATACAAATCAGCCCAAATTAGTTGTAACACTTTGAGAATGGGCGGATTAGGAGGAGAAGAGGAAACAATGGGCCATCAAATACAGCTAGCGGCAGGTCAGACAACGGGTCGGTCCCAGCAGATAACTCCCAGCCGCCCGGCAGACTGCCCCTTTCAAAACAGCCTGACCTATTTTTCAAAACACGGATGGGTTTTCCGTCAAACTCCATTGTATGGCTGCCAATGAAAAGTCACTAGTGTGTAATTTGGATGGTTTATTTCTCAGTTTAGGGCTCTTTTGAAGTGTCTATAGTTATTAAGGTTTAACTGAGTGTGACAATTGATTGGATGGCCCACATTGATCAACGCAGGGTAAAGCGACAGGATAAGACACTTCCTCCTTTAGAACCGCACAGCCCTGATGAGCAGATGGCTGCAGGCTATTCTTTGAGTTCCCTCCCTTTACAACCAAATACCCCATGGTCTCATGAGTGTTTTATGATGGCCTAACTGATGAAAGTCCTAAAGTATACAACTGCCTTTCAAAACTGGTATACTGTACACCTACTCAATGAAATCAGAGCTATTTAACAACTCTTAAAGACTAAGTGATGGAGTAAATGATTGCTCTTAGAATTCATCATCAGTCAAGCCTGGAACTGAACTCACACAACCCCACATTCCACACATGTATGACCTATGAAGGTCAAATCCAGTTTAATTTGTGTCTGCTTTATGGGAATAACTCGTAACACTGATGAATGCTGTTTTCGGCAAACAAACAGTGTGTATTTAATGAATTAAACACATGGCGTTACCTCATACACAAATCTTCTCTTTGAGACAGAGTTTTCCTCCTGAAATCCTTCCTAAAAGTCATAACTAATCTTGTGGCACACTGTGCAGCCGCTCTGAATGTATTTACTCACACTGAGTGGGTTTGTTCATGAGGCAACAGAACAAAAACAAAACATGGTATTATGCTGAGGCCAATAAAAAAGCAACTGTGGGAATATTCTCACACAGGCGACGTGCCTATTTGAGTTTATTTATTTGTTGAGCAGGTAGTCCTAGCACGATACAATATGACTTATTTTTAAACAACACAATCCTTCTTTTATAAATGTGAATCTTTTGGTTATACAGAGAAAAAATATATATATACTGTATTTATTACATATGGCAGAATTTTCAAGCATAAAGCAAAATAAGCAGGTGACTTCTCAAAACCATGTGAATGGAACAAAATGGATATTCAGCTTGTGTGTTAATGTGTGACACATTAATGATGCAAAAGAGAGAGTGACCCTGTGACTGCTCTTGTGGCTTGTGTTTATTAAAATCTTATTCAATCTAAAAATCTAAACGTTTAAGACACCCTTCTCAGTATCATCACATACACTCACAGAATGAGGTCACTAACAAAGCACAAAGCCAGTGTTTGAAGGAACACAAACACGCATACACACACACGCACACAATGTGCATGTTGAAAGAGGCTAATGAACGCCCTGCGATCGCATGCCAGAAGCCGTGAGAACCTCTTCTCAAGCTTGTGCTGTCCTGCCGGGTCACAGGGACACAAATGAGCACTGTGACAATTTATTTCATCACATGAGCACAAACTTAATCACAACACAGAGAACAGGAGACCTTCACCTGATACAAAACACAGCACCTCACCTCAACAGAAATAAACACAGATCCTCAGCTTGCCAATAGCCCTGTAACCAGAAGACCTGACATTTATTGTTCTAGAGAAACGTTATAGGAAACTAGACACCTGCAATCTAAACCATTAGCTCATGAGAGCAAAGCACTGTTTCATCTCCTGACAGTGAATGGACTTTTTAAATGACCAAAAACAGCCATAAGGGTTATTCATGCATAATTAGTTATCCGATGGTGGAGAAAAGCAGTATAATCTTCATATTTGAAGACATGTAGCGTCTGGGTCACAGTGCACAGTCTCCTATCTCTAAATCATTCTCAGAAACACCACAGACAGTGCCTGCACATGAGCACACGTCATACTATACATATCTCAGCTACTCAGTTCTCCTTTTCTCCTCTTCACATTAAGGACTTCGCTATGGTTTTATAGGGTTTGTGCCTTTTTTACGCAGACTTCTAAATTAACTGTATCATTAAATTAAACCATATCATACCATATCATGGCACCTGCCTGGGAAGATTTAATACAAAAGTCTTTAACTATTTAAAAACAAGCACCCGGGGGTATTTAAATCTCAGCTTCTTAAGGAGGCACCATGTGTGACCATTTTCCTGTTCCGCCCAGTTGGTGTCTCATGGGCGTGATATGCTACAGTAGACAACAGCAAGCTGCTGCAGACTCAAGTTGCCAAGGGTCCCTCACTCACCTTGACCCGGGTGACACCCAATACCACTGAAGGCATCTTGTATTCCTCCTCTAAGAAGCAACATTAAGATCATTCTTACACCCCTGCTGTTTGGTTGTGGTGACCTCTAGCCAATGGGATTTCAAGGCCACAGTCAGTTTCTAACAAGTGTCTCTCTCTCTCTCTTTCTCTCTCTTCCTGCGTAATGTTTAAATGGAGAGAAAAGGGGTTAAAACTGAGTGCCGTTTGGCTCTTGTCTGAATTAGTTCGGGATCAGCGATGTTGCCGGTGGCGTGTTCTCATGCCTCACAACATTTTATTCTTTCACACAGCATTTGTCCCTGAGAATAGATCAGAATCAATCATTCACAATAGAGCATCAAACACACGATGTGTCAGGCAGGGCTGGGTGCAATTCACAACTTAAAAACTGGCTCCCTTTCAATGAATGAGCTGGAATCTGAAATCAGGGGGCAACACCCCACAAGAGGTCGAACTAGAATTTGAATTGAAATGAAAAGAATTTATTTAAAACTAAAATCAGGCACAAAACAGATGAATTTCATTAGACAAACACAAGTTCTGCAAACTAAGATATACAATAATTATACAAATATAATAAGAGTGATTTAAAATCATTATTTATAATTAATTTTGATCAATTTTGTTATTTGCAACTAATTGTTCTGCCACACATTGTTTTCAGATAACTTTATAAAAAAAATCTGAATTTAAAGCTTTCAATTTTATAATATACCGAGTAAATTGGAGCCTTCGTGGAAATTTTGCGATCTTTCCTTTCGGTGGAATGAATTCAATTTATTGAATAAAGTAAAAATGTATTTAATATTCAAATCTGCATATACATACAATTGTATTTATTTAAACAGGTGACACTCCTCTCATCCCCCCCCCACCCCCCTTTAAAAAAATCTACCTAGTCACTACCTAGACTTAAAACTTACTAATTATCGCAAAAGAATAGATCGGGCTCGTCCAAAAACTTTAAGCACTTTAATTTCTCCTCCACCCTTTTCTTTTCATTGTCATTTCCAGGCACGATACAGAAAGTGATCAAATCTGTTTGATCTTCAAGGTGTGATGAGAATGAAAAGCCCTCTTTCCACAGCAGGTGACAGAGTGTGCAAGGAAACAAGAGCCTAATGCTGCTGCTGTCTCCTGGTTAACACTGGTTTACTGCCTGCATCTAAATGGAGACCCAGCATAGACATGAAGTTCACCAGCAACAATGATCTTCCTAACAGTTAAGCTAGTTCAGAAGCGAGACACCATCAACATGAAAATCAGGAACTGCACTGTAGAAACCACAAAACTGAGCTTGCTGTATAATAATTGGTTATTATCAGGTGGTGATTGGCAGCGATGATGATATTTCTCTCCTTTAATCAATGCTCATAGTTTGAGAGTGGAGCCCAGCCCTTGCCTGCAGCCACACTCTGGAATGTGCTAGAGAAGAGAAGAGCACAGCCCTCCACTGCATCACTGAACGCACACAAAAACGACCCGCAGCGAGCAGCTGACAACGACACATGCTAATGAACAGAGCCCAATGCCAGAGAGCAGTGAAGATCTGCAAACTCTGTTTCATGAGGACGTGTGATCTTGGCCTCCAAAACAATTGCTAGAAGAGAACGAAAACACTGAGTGTTAAATGCCAGAGACGCCCAGAAGTAGCTGTCCCTGCATTATTAACAAAACTCCACCTTGACAACCCATTTAAAAACACATTAGCAACTTAACGTGTCCAAAAAAAGTGAAGCTTTGTTTAAACAGTCTCCAAATCTTCAATAAAGAAAACGATGACTCAGGTATAACTAGTTCATACATATTCTTTTGCTTCTCAAAGAGTTGTTGATCTTTCATGACCTCACCCCTATACCTAGATACAGTTTGTACTTAGCACTCATTGCCCTGCATTTTGGCTGACAGAGCAGAAGAATCTTTGGAAGAGAGGAAATTTGGATTGCTGAAGCCCATCGCATCCGGGCCCTCACAGCACAAGGACCAATGTCATCATTGGCCAAAGCCATAGTTTTCATTGTCCCTGCTCATGGTGCAACAAAAGAGGTAAATAAACATCAGTACCCCTGATTCCCATCTGTCAGTCCAATTATCCACAAATCCAAACCTCTGAAAACATCTATTTACCCACTGGCTCGTGCCGGAGGTGACATGTTAGGGCCGGGGAGAGGAGGAGTTTGTGGGTGCTCGTATTTAAACCGCTGTCACCGTGTTCAGAGTTGCCGAGTCAACTGTTCACTGTTCTTCCTATTCAAGGGCTGAAGTATCAGAACCGGGTGATAAAAATCTGCTCTCTGCAGCAAATCTGTATTCTGCAAAAAATAATAATTTCCTGATGTCCTGCGTTTTTATAAACATCCTTTAAAACAAGATAAATTCTTTATGAAAATTATGAAATTAAAAATAAAAACTTTGTTGTGAAACAGACAAAAGAAAGGTAAGAAGTATTACATTTGTAGCAGAACAATTCAGGTTTAGGGTTTTAAATTTGAACAATAGCCTAGGCTCATGAATTATGTAGGAATCATGTCAGCAGAACTACCTCTCACTGACACCATTTTCTCCAAAGGCTTGTGCTCCACTACTAACAACCATCCCTGACGGGGATTGTTATATTGCACTGTAAACAAAACTTCAGTGCTGGGCAGAGTCTGAGAATAGCCACCAGTAATTAAAGCACAGAACATTGTGCATGGCTCCCACGGCTGGAAACCGGGTGCCAGCCAACTTCTACATCGCTTATTCTGTCCTGTTCTGAACTGTTATTGGACACTGCATTATTATAATGGATGATAAACACTGTGTGAACAAACTATGTACTACTGTGAGAAAACTTCACAGCAGAAAGTTTGAAAGTATGTGTATGGTGCATTGTCAGCAGTCAGGTAATAATCACAAAGGTGATTAATTTACATCACTGCTGTCAACATTGTGAGGAGGTTAATCCTCTAATTTGATCATTACTACTGGTGTGTGCACGTGTGTGTGTGTGTGTGTGTGTGAGATAGAGAGAGAAAAGCTGATCTGATGATCCACATCAGGTCTTAAGATGTCTGTCTGTGTCATACCTTCTTAAACATCACACAAGACCACTTAGACAAACAACTGCTTCATCAAATTTGAAGGACAGATCACACTACCCAAATCAACCTTCACTGAACCTACCTGAACCTGAACACACACACACACACACACTCACACACTCACACACTCACACACTCACACACTCACACACTCACACACAAATCTACCTTCACTGAACCTACCTGAACCTGAACACACACACACACACACATTCAGTATCACACAACTCTGACCAAAAGAATGAAGAAAATCAAGAGAAAGCAATGTGCATACCAGCTCAACAAAGTCGAGCACAATGTGTATGGCTGACTGTGGCCCACTCGGGCACACAAGCACAGCTCACCTGACATGAATCTAGAAGTCCACCAGAGAAAGCCTCTCTCTCACTCTCTCACTCTGGTAAGATGATGCTCTGGGGGTGGTGCTCTTCTACAGCCTGTCAGAACAATGACTCAAAGGCCAGCGCAGCTCCATTGAACTATTGTTCTGTCTCTCTGAAAGGCATTATCTGACCCAGCGGTACCTGGACTCTCAGCCACTGCTCACTGACAAAACAACCGACATGTCTGGTATGTGACATGGAAAAGCTTCCTTTATCATGCTTGCTTGGGTTCTCTTAATCTGAACACATGCAGATAAGATCGTGATTCAAAGAGTTCCTATTCAACCGCAATGCATGCAAGGCAGCTGAATGACAAAAAACATTAAAAGTTACTGGCCATTTTGTGATATAACGGAAGTTGAAAAAGTTATTGTTGAAACACGGATTGATTACATTTTAGTGTTTAATACAGCATCAGAAGAGATCTTCATAGCAAACACAAAAACTGTCCAATAAATAACAGCCCTCCCACTCCAAAATTACTGCACAGTTATCACTGACAGAGATTCCTCCTCTCTGGGCACGTTCAAGATATAAAAGACAAAAGTGCTGATTATTTTTACCGCTGAGAAACAAATCACCAGCATCACCCCACAACCTGAGTCACCCAAACAGAACACGAACCGTCTCCAACTGACGTAAAGGACACAACCCTCACAGCCTTACAAGCCAATGATATCCTGTTTAATAGTGTATATCTACAGCTCTTTGTCAAATAAAAGTCGTGTCTAAGCAGCATATATACTAAATGTTCTCTAAATATTTGACTTCCACATTTTTCCTTTTCTTGGGAAAACAGGCATCAGAATTTGATGAAAAATGTGACAACAACAAAAAAACAAGAACACATTATGCAAAAGGCTCACAGATAGCCAGTCCTCAGAAAGCACTAAAACCGTCTCACATGTGGAGCCTGTCAGAGTCGGAGATGAATTGCCAGGCAGTCAGCTGGCAGAACGGGTGAACGAGACAGTCTGGCACAGGTGAAGAACTGTTAAGGGCTCGTAAATGTTCTTTCCTCTCCAGTTTATGGTTGCTGGTGATTTACTGGCGTAACGTAAACCCATTAGCACACACTTGCTGTGAGCTAACACAGAATCTGACAGCCCTGAGTCAATCTCAAAGTACAGAGATTGTTCACCCAAAAATGACTTGCATTTCTCTTGCATTTACTCACCCTCGTGTCATCCTGCCAGACCTGCAGGATGCTCTTCCGGCTGTGTAACGCAGGAGATGATGTTTGATTGAGTGTTGACACTGCTCTCTGCTATTCAATTAAAGTAAAACAACATAAGTTTCAACATAAGTATTAACATAAATGCACCAAATTTCACCACAGTATCCTAATGGGAAATGAAGCGACGGCTTGAACTACTCCCAGCAGCACACTAACCTTTGACCTTCCCTCTGTGTCTTGAGGAACTGAGGCAAATCAACATGATTCTTAGCCGGTCCATCTGGAAGCCACCATACCATCTATTGAGGGATTGAATTGTTTAATTAACACTTACTGAGTTAAACAGAAATGCATTAGGAATCGTCTCATCAATGAACAGCAATACTGGCCACACACTACATATATATAACCCCAGATGTTTTACAGTTATTCAAACACACCCTGTAGGAAGCAGTTTTAAGACAATCAGTATCCATCCGTCTATCCAATAGTGTTTATATGGATGTTGAAATTCTTTGTTAATGCCCACGTACAATATCTTGGCCTTTTCTATAGTATGACTTTTCTGAAAACCTGAAAAGCAATGACATGCCATGATTAGACACAATATGCATATACAGTAGCACGTTTATTCTATGGTTCACCAGCATGGGCTCCTAAACTTGACTTGCCTTTATTCTTCTGTAGATGACATGGTTATTTTCAGTTGTGCATTAGGTCACTGAAAGCATTAGTCGTGAAGGACACAGAGGCACATGCTGGAATCTCGGTGATTAGCACGATATTTCCCAGGGACTGTTTGCACTGGAGATAAAATCTTTCAGGAAATGTCTGAGATGATGACAGAAACACTATTATGAGAATTCAAGCTAATTAATCATGGGGAAGTTAGCTAGGTATGTCACAGGAGACTGTCCCAAACGTTACCTTTTTTTGGATGCTGAACAAGTTACTTTATGTTGTGCCGTTTCACTGGATGTGCTGGCCACATTGTACAAATCAAAGCGTGACTTGTTCTGTTTGGCTGTGTAAATAGTAACGACAAAATCGTTCAATTTAAAATTTTAAATGCAGAATATATTTTTGGGGGGACTATATGGGAAATATGGGACTACGTACACACACTTTCATTGCGCATATAAAGAGTTACATTACAAGCAATTATGGCCTGGGCTTCTATAAAACACACGTTTAACAAGCTTGAGAATTAAAGCGAAACATTCAGGGTATTAAAAGACATCATCAGCTACTATATTTGTATTTGTAGCTGTACAGCTGTGACTGTATGGAACTAACAGGCCTGCACTGCTCTGAGGTTAAACCAGTCCTAACATTTACTGCACACTGCAACATAAATACATTCATCAATATTTTTGATTTGTTTTCCAGTGAAACTATGTGAACATACTTAAAAATGTTCTTCAAAGTAGTAAAACTGATGTTTTCACTGTATTAGATGTAATTCAGTACATTAATCATACATCACGCATGCTGTGATTATTGGACAAAAAACACAATACTGTATTTTGCGTCTCTGCTGATTTCAGTTGGTTTAATAACTGAAGAATTCACTGGTCTCATGCAGTTTAATGCAATGCCTTTATAAAGTATTTGCCAGATTCTTGTAGTTGAACTATTTCAGATCATTAGCAACCAAGCAACCTAGTGCACCTCAGCTAAAACTCCCAATATCTCCAGATATCAAAAAGTAATTCTTTGTTCCTGTTAGAATAAACTGACGAATCAGGGAATCATCACTTCTAAAAAGCCGACATGCGTCCAACAAATGTTTTAACCCGAACAGTTGTCCAGAAGCCCAGAAGCTCAGATCCTCTGAATTTTACATAATTTTACATAAAAACCTTGACTGTATGTCACTGAAAACAGCTCATTCACCATTTTATAAATGGAAATGGTCAACAGACTTATAGTTTGACAATAACATTTAGTTTGATACACAATAATACTGTTGAATGACCAAATATTCTGTTACAATTTTTTAAGTTCTTGTACCACATCACAAATGTTTTGACTACATACTGTTACTTTACAAGGGACCGTTTTCCTTCATTATCCTCAGAAGACAATTGCAGGAAATCAGTTTACTTACTGAAGTGACTAACTGAGAAAATGGAGTGTGTGATGTGTTGATAGGACTGTTCCAATTCCAACGGGCGTGAACTCAGTTTGGCCATTTTTTTTAATGATTTCCTCACCCTTTCTTCTCCTGCCAATGTATTGTCCTCCCAAATGCCTCAGTCTTTTTGTTGCTCAAAAAACTGTAGGAATTAAACAAACAATTTAAATGGGTGTGCATTTTATATTTCCATTTGTTTTTTCTTTAAAAATTGTTTGGTCTAGTGCTGATTGAAGGTGCTCATTTGTGTATGTATAAATAATGTATAAATGTATAAATAAATGTACAATGTATAAATAATGAAATAATGAAACCCTTGCACAAACAGTTTGAATGGTGTATTATAAGGGATGGAGGAGATGACTCAGGGCTGTTTGTATGGTGTGCTGCCTAATAAGAAAGAGATGAATGACTGCTTTGAGATCTAACATACACGGTCTACATAAAGACTGAAGACAAATCCTGTGGTGGTTTTGGCTTGTAAGGGGAGATGTGTGAGTGAAGCCCAGACACAACTCTGTCCAGAGGTTCTGGGTGACTCAAATAGGGAGTGACAGGCTGAATGTCCCCATAGGACTGGAGACACTGTCTATTGTGCATTATATGTGTATCTGTGCAGTGTCTGAAAAGCATGTGTTAGCCAATAAAGACTTGAGGTTTTGAAGAACAGAAAACTTCCTTTTACAGATATTGAGTCAGGTCAGCCTTCCATCCTGGTTGGAGACCTATGGCGAAGATCACATCTTCTCTTGCTCGCTCTCTCACCCTGCCCTCTCTTTTAAACTCTTAAAACAATCTAAAGAAGTGATTTTCAGGAAGAACACTTCAGAATTCATCAGATCTTTGGTAGAAACGTTATAACCTGAAGTACAACATTAGATGTGAAGTTCTTCAAGAGCAGGACTGAGAAACCCTGGACTGACCCATGAAGTCCTGCTGATATTGTGACAGACTTTTAGAGAGTTTGTTGTGGGTGGGCTGTTATTATAATGAGCTTTCTGGGCGATCTGACCTTACTGCTGGATCTGCTTCTGTTCCAAGCCATCCAGATTTCTTGACAATGATTAATAATAAAGGTGGTGTAATTATGTTAAATTAAACTGGTTTGGAATACTATTGGGCTCTTCAATTTCCAAACTCTGAAAACTCTGATATTTGTTGTCAGTTGGGTATGACAAACCATCAATCATCAAGAAACTGAGTACAAACATTGATGTCTTGAAAAATCTGATCTGACAACTACAAATTACACTTCAGTTTTTTTATTTCATAGAAAATACAAGCAGAGATATTTCTGACCTCCCTGATCTATTTATGCTGAAAGATGAATACAGTACAGTACATACAGTACAGCGCATACAGTATATGTGAGCAATTACTAGATATCTTTCTTTTATGAATACAACTGATTTTGAGGTTCAATAAGGTTACTTAGCATCAATTTGCAACACAAATTAGTCTGACTGTACCTCAATTCAACTGTCATAATTTAAAGAAAAGTTTAATACCAGGCATAATTTCTTTACATTTTTACATTTACAGCAGGCAGTTATCCTGTTCTTTTAAAGTTCTTTTACAAACTGTTTTACATATGCAGTTTAAATACATATGCAGTTGCAATGCGAATGCATTGATGATTATGAGCGTTATTATGACATGCGGGGACCTATTTACAGTATGTGTCATGTACAGACAGTGAAGGATAAGAATTATGCTGTCCATAACTGCTTTCCCTTTGGAATGAGAATCTGCTTTCCTCAGTACAAGCTATTACAAGAGTTTAACCCTCCACACACACACACACACAGTCTTACTCTCCCACTACCCTTCTCCAGGAACAGAGGCATATTTTCAGACCCGGTCTGGGAGATAAACAGACAGGCAACGGCCTTTGAAAGAACAGTATTGTGAGGTCACATTCTTCCCAAATGCGAGCAAGAGCCAAGTCAGTAGCTACCGGAGTCACACTATGAATCATGCCCATTGTGATGCCTACTCCAAGATGAGAACATGGAAAGGAATGGAGAATGGCCGGTCTTATCAGCCCCTCCACATGGACTCGAGGTAGCTCAGTGTCTGGAGTCACAAGACAACTTTCTCATCTCCGGTTCCGAGCTCAGGCGACTGGCCTGCAACTGTCGAACAGAAGAATTCCTCCGTTGCCATGTGTTGTTACTTAAAGGCGTGCTGCCGCCAAACAGAGTGTGCTTTTCCATACACACCCGTTTTCCTGTCTGTGCACTTCCTCCCCTCGCCGTTACCCAGAAATCTTTGTGGTGGGTCCTGGAGTTCAGGCAATATTAGGTTGCACCTCTTAAAACATGTCAGCTTTGTGGTAAAAATTAAAGAATGGAAAAAATGATGAAATATAATGTTTTATTGATCCTTTTCTTCAGATTTCAACTATTAAACAGAGAGACACAGAAAGGAGGAATGGAAAGACGTTCTGATGGAGGCATGCAAGAGAGTCCATCGCCACTTGTGAAGGGTAGTTTTTGCCAACATGAATTTATTAAGCATGGAGAATTTGCATGGAAATTGTGCTACCTCCAGCATCTGACTCACTGTTTGGTCCCTTTGTCGGCTCTTTGATTTAAAGGAGCAAGCGTGTGCTAATGCTGTGCTGGAGGTTTCTGTCCTTCAGCATTTTACAGGCAGATCTTTGTTTTTCTTCCTCTGCTGTTTTCATTTTCGCAAGTTCTTGACACAATGAGGAAAAACAATTTTTCAAAGACCTCCTGAGTGTTAAACCACATGTAGAATATTAGACACACAGATACCTTCTTAGCATATTCCAAGTTAGAGGTGGGTCCAAAGAGGTTTGTGGACCAATTCTTCTTGCTTGAAGGCTGGTAGTGCATTGTGTTAGCAGCACAAAGGTTGGGGGTTTGATTCCCAGGGGATGTACGTTTGATTCCCACGTACGCCAAATGTAATGTACAGTTATGTAAATAATGCCACTCTAGTCCTGCATTTGAAATGCTGCATCAGAATAATATTAAACAAGCATCTTCGTTTCTGTCAGCTCAAAAATGAACACATACTGTGCCCTCAGTAAATTGGGACAGTAAAGAAAAAGCTCTAATACTTATGGGCAATTTTGACTCCTGTACAGAAACAGCCACAGCTTTATTCCTCAAGCCTTGTTTAAGTAAATCTGTTTAGTGGCTGTGTATTTAACTATAACTACTGCAACTAATACAAAAATATTTGGGTTTTACAGGCACATCTTTGTTTTTGTTTCTCTGCTGTGTTCACTCTCCTCTCGACTTGATGAGGAAAAATAATTTCATGAACCTTTAGAGTCAGAACATTACAACACATGTTGAATATTAGATACACAGATACGCTGTTAAAAGCCCCCAGACTCCACTGCAAAGCCCAGAGAGAGAGATACATGCTAGATATGACAAATGAACTGCGCTCTGCAAACTGAAAAAGAAATGTGTTTGTCATTTTAATTCCAGAGGAAAGAGTCAGAAGTCAACAATGAGCAGTGTAATCTAAACCACCATACAATGGAAAGGCACGGCCTCTCCCAGGATACAGAAGGGAAGAACAAGGTTAAGGAATAATCAAGAAGCCCATCCCTGATTTGTAGACATGTGAGCTGTGTCAAAGAGCTCGGTCCTAAAGGAAGCAATGATGGATATGCCCAGTGCCAAATGCTTTTTTTTTTTTTAAAAACCATTTTGAATGAAGTAATAGTTCTCTGTACAGGAAAACACACTGTCAGGAAGTCTCATGTCAGCATTCCCCAAAAACACAAGGAGAGGGAGGAGAAGGGAGAAGAAGTAACTGATTGCTTACGCACACACGAGATGAGCGAGTCTGGACTGAGAGGGCTGCCTGTGGAAGTGTGTATCTGTGTGCACATGTTCTGATCTGCTGTCTGTCAGCAGCCGGGGAAGGAGGTGAACTTTGTGCACGACTCATTGGTGGATTCTGAGCTCCATACCTCATATGGCCATGGCACAAACTTCAACCACTCCCTGTTTGAACTGCAGGAAACACACTGCATGTAGAGCTTACGTGACGAGATGACGAGAAGAGATACAAGAGATCAAAAATGGCAAGCATTGGAAAGTATGACACATGGTTTTAGTGCCTGATGAAAACCAAGATGAAATTACTAATTTAACATTTACATTTATGCATTTGGCAGACACTTTTATCTAAAGGAACTTACAGTGCATTCAACTATACATTTGATCAGTACGTGTGTTCCCTGGGAATCAAACCCTCAACCCACAAATTTAAAGCCTTAAAAATGGCAACGTTACCTAAACTAACTGAAATACAACTGTATTCAAGAAAAACAGAATATGATGTGTTTGTGTTTGTGGAAGAGGACGTTTGATGCCAGTAGGCGGGTGCAGGGCCCTGCAACACCACTGGAGTCAATATTGTGTCAGGCTGGTAGATACTAAAAACCGAACAGTGTTTTGATTGCATTTACACTGTTTGGGGAAATCAACAAGTCAAACAAATGACACTTTAAAAGTACATTTTAAATGTAAATCTATAAAGGCCAGGGTAAAACAGAACGAGGGAGAGAAAACAAAAACAAACAAAATAAATACAAATAAGAGATGCAAAGGTGGTGGGTGCGTGTGTAACAAACAAGCCCCCCAAGTTGAACTCCTCGCCAATGAGTTAAGCTCCCAGTCCATTAGTCCAAATAACAACCAGGTGCTGTCACTTTGGCTTTCATATAAGGCAGGTCTGCTCTGTTTCACAATGAGATGCAAGAAGCCAGTTAAACATCCAGCCAGGGCAATAAAGAGCATTCACTGCATTTCAGCCCCTCTCCGCCCAGTCACCTGAGTGACCCACTCAGTCTGTAAGTTCACAATGTCCTTCTGTCATTCAGAAACAACATGCTGTGTGTGTCTGTGTGGTACAGTACCTCAATCCACTGTAATGGCTCCACTGTAACCATAGGTGACATCTTGCCCTGGGTGAGACCTCCCTCATTAACTGCCTTCCCACAACACAGTGTGGGGCCCGCAGGCAAGCCAGCATCAAACAAGTTTCTTCTCCCCCTGAGATTTTAATGAGCCACAAGAGTAAGAGCAGGCGATGGAGGCGGGAATGTTTGACAGACGAACAGAGGAATTTGACAAAACAACCACAGACAATATATGGAAGACAGAGAGAGGGTAGGAAAGAAACAATGATCCTTTCGGCCGAGTTCAGATGGTAAACAGCAACTCGCTTGGGACAGTGGAACACCTGGACAACCTCAAGAAATTATTCAGTCCGACTAATGCAGAGAGCAATGGAAGACTGCCTACTGTAGCTGTCAAATGTCATAACATGGTTTCCTTTGATAAGCCTACCTGCTGAAACCTAGGCTGGTTTTCTGGTCCCCTATACTGCCCAGGCTTGTCTGTTGGCTGGTTTCTGAGTGCATTAGGTAACAATTTCCACCTGGTCAGGCTAAGAGACGAACTAGACCAACTGTAGACCATGTTGGCCAGCTTTGGAGACCAGACTAAACCAGTTAAGACCTGCAAACAAGCATTAAGATGTTATATAGCTGGTTGAAGCTATTTCTTTCCAGCAGAGCTGTCAAAGCATTTGTGACTTAAGATCTAGAGAATCCAGGTTTAGACCAAAAACCACAAGCTCTTGTATAAGAACAGCAGAAAACATATATTCTGTACATTTCCTCCATAAATCAAAACAGAAGTCAATCTTTAGCTTGGGTGTGTCCATACAGTGATGGGTAAAGCTCATTCATTGCTGATTCACATTCAACTAGTCCTTCCATCCATACAGAATGTCACACTATGGAAAGAAACCATTTATCTGCTCCCTCTGGATCTAGTTTGTCAGCTCATCCCATGTCTCAGTGGCTTAACACTGAAAAGGCCAAGACAATCTTAACTCCCTTTCCAAAAACCCTTTGTGCTTCTATACCATGCTTGTGTGTCCATGGAAAAAACCTCCCAGCATACCAAGTGTAGACTCCAGTGTCAGCTTTAACCGAGGCATGTGATATATTCACTCAACACAAATCATCGGTCAAGAGTAGGTTACACTGGGGTCAACCCAACCAGAAAATCCACTTATTTATCCTCATTCCCTGACCTGAGAACAGCCAGTATCTGACAGTGAAGAGCACTGAAGACAGTGCTCAGATTTAGGGATGGGGTGAGGGCATCGAACACCACATGACTGTACTGGGATCAGCAGGGAAACGTTTCCTTTATCAAATCCAGTAATGTTAACAGCTTTGTTCATTACTGAGTCAGAAAGGCGAGAATGAGAATGAGAGCGTGGCCAGTTTTAATGCTTTTTTGCTCAATGGTTTAGCCTATATGTAAACTTGTGTTTTAGAGTTGTTTACCAATTTGCAGTGAACCACCGGCTGTAATAACTAGAACTGTTGGAATGTTTTGTGGAAGGGTTTATGTAGTCACATGCATGGCATTTATCATTCCTCATTTAATAAATCACTGTATACTGTAATAAGTATACACATAGCTGTTATTTTATCTTTCCAAAGGCAACAGGACTTAAACAGTTGGGGTGTATCAGAGGCAGACAGAGTCTGGAAAACATGCACACCACAATTTATATAGTACCTCTTATATACACACCCTCATTTCATGTAAATTTGCCCAGGAAAGTTCATAATTTCTCTAGTCAAATAAGCACCTAATAATAAGGTCCCGTATTACTCAGAAAAACATATTCTCATACTTCAAGTTGACCTACAGTAACTGTGTGTTTGCTTTTCGTTATGTTTATTGGTCACAGCAGGAGGGCTTAACCTGAAGCACAAAGATTAATGACTGTGCTCCAGAGCGGTGTTACCGAGCTGCCGGGTGTGGGATCCCCCTCGGATATGGTTTCACTTGAAGAATCATTTGGGAACCTCTGATATTTTAAAGATCAGCACTGCTTTGTTTTCTATAGACAGCCAGTTACATTCAGAATACTATAAACCAAGTGATAATCGGGTAGGGTACAGATATCTAGCAAGTATGCATTGCATAAATATGGCAGCACAAGAAAAAAGGGATCACAAATTAGATTCTTTAATATTACAATTGTTTCTCCTAGACAGCAATGAGATTTCATAGATACTGAACTGGGTCATAAGTGAAGGACCTCAGTAATTTCATGCGTCTTCTACAGAGTTTCTCCACAACGTCTCAGACTTGAATTTGCTCAGGCATTTTACATTTATGCATCTGGCAGATGTTTTCTCCAAAGCGACTTACAGGGCACTTAAGATACACGTTTGATCAGTATGTGTCCTCTGGGAATCTAATCCACAACCAGTTAAGCTACAGGAACACATACTGACACAAAGTATACAAAATCTTTCAAATCACAGTACTTCTAAAGATCTGTAATTTACTGTCTGTCAAAAATCAATATTTAGAGATCACATTTACAAACTCCTGAGCTATGTAGGGGTGAAACATCTGAGTGATAACATTATCTTCTGCGTTAAGATGTTCCAAAGAATAAATCATTTATTGTATCTCAAATCAGTATTGTAATGCAGTTTTAATAATTGCTACAAATAGCAGTTATACAACTGTTCCTGGATAATGTTCTAAATGGCTGTGTATTTTCTACATCTCAAAGATTACAGGATTATCCCCTTACACAGGCACTCTTGGCTCATTTTCAATCAGGGATTTAGCGCTAGGCAATATAAAAAGCATAAACCACACTGGTTTCTGGGAGATCCCACTCATCACAGGGGCCACAGAGACGTTGCACATACTCAGGGGACAATGCTGCTGTAATGTTCTCCAAATGTTGACGTCAATGTTGGACACAGTCAGCAGGGTGTGACTATGGTACGACTGGCAACAGGTGCCCGGGAACATGCCAGGAAGAAAGATTCCAAGTTCCTGTCCAAACTTCCCCAGCTTGACACGAGTTGGGCCTGCAACATTGGAGTTACACGTTCATATTTATTGAGTTTATTAAGGTTTCTTCAATGAAACTCCGAAAACAGAATCCAAAAGTCTAAACTGTAATTTGTGTTTGCTCAGTGCTGGCTCAGTTTGTGGACTCTGAAATGGCTCAGTTTGTGAATTTAAAGAAAGACAAACGATACCTAACTGCCTTCTACTGGTGACCCCATATTACAGAAACCAGTTCAAAACCATTTATAAACTGTATGTGCAGTTACTGTACCCATACAAACACACACACACAAATTCTAGGTCTTTACCAACCAGCACCAACCAGGATCTCCATTAGGCAAAACTGTGTATTTCAAAATTGACTTAAAACTGAATGAACTGCACTTACATATGTCTTGTGTGTATGTGTTTGACAGTGTAAGTTGGTTTTGACATTGTACAGTTTTGTCCAATAGAGATGCTAGTTGTTAAACACATATTCCTGCAGTTTATCAGTTGCATGTAAACACAAAATAATTGATTGCTACAATGCAGCAGAAGTAATGACTCTATTTACAGTTATGTTCCATGGACGAAACCAGATCAAATGACAGTCACTCTCTGAATCCTCCTTCAGGACCAGCAGTGTGTAAAGCAGAACGTGCAGGAAATTCATGTTCTACGGATTCAGATCACAGCTGGACACAGAAAGCAGTTTTACAATGTACATGATGAGATAAATCAGACTATTTGAGATCAGGATGTGAGCTGGGATACGTTTGGCTCCTTTGATCTTTGTTGAGCACCTGCATGATGGCTCAGAGAAAATCCTTTAAAAGTGACGTCTACAGTGATGTTGGAGCACTTGAGAAGAGACAGAGCGCTCTAAACTGACGAGGGGTTTTACTGTAGCATAAACAGTGAAGAGATAGAGGGACATGTGAAGGGGAAACTGAATGTTCCCGGGACACATATGGAATCTCTAAAATATATAACACCAATTAAAATCGGTCTACGATGGAAAGCAGTGAATTATGTACTATGCTACATCTGGCATGAGAGTATAAGCCACCTGTATTCCATAACATTATCTATTGTGTGTATTTTAAGCAATCCTGCTTGTGTCCATGAGCATGCATAAATATTCCCCCAGGAACAATAAACCACAAATGATATGAATTACAGCTCCATGTCAACAGTTCTCTTGTTTGTGTCTAATCCTTTTGAAAGCAACAATCTTTCATAGGCCCAACTGGAAATGTACCTGGATTTCTTTTCTTTACACATTTGGCAAACACTTTAATCCAGAGCTAACTGCAGTACATTTGAGGCCAGATTTTACCAGCTGGGTTATGAAACAGGAAAGCTTCATAAACTGGTCATTGAAGCTTTCAGATGTAAGGGTTAGATGTTCTCATAAACAGACTTTGTTTGTCTATTATTGTAAATTAGTTTGGTAGATCAGAAATGTTACGACCAATTCATGCAGATCCAGATACATTCAAAGGTTTCCGTACTTAATTCCAGCAACTGTATAACAGTCTGTAAAGAAAAGACATATACAGATTAGGCAGCAGAGAAAGCAGGGTTGGCTTACACACTTTCAAGTTTCACTTTAATCAGTTTTACCTGAAGTCCTGCACTGGGCAGATGGGGCTTCCTGTCTGGCATGAGCTGCAGGCAGGGTTGACTCATTGCCCGGGTGAGAAGATGAGGGGAAGTGAGCTCACTGGTGGCCTGCCTCTCCACAGGGCCAAATCACTGCCCTCTAATTACAAGCAAAAAGCTGTTTTTCAGAGGCCCCTGGTGTTAAACCATTATAGACACAGTCTAACAGAACTAATCACTTTGCGGTCTGGGGGGGTAACACACACAACGCTGTGAGCACTTGCTTCTCTGAACTTAGCAAATTCTAATAACTAACATGGACCACCATGGTGAGAAGTGTACTTCTGTCCCAATTAGTATCTTCATTTGAAAACTCGCTTAGTGATAACCCATTATTACTGTGCATGGCCAGGTTTGTTTGAGTCTAACTGTTGGTGAGGATAATGTAAAGTCAGCTGACCATTATTGCAAAATACACCCTGACAGCGAGATCAGAGTCTTGTATCATCGGAAAAGTGAATTTTGTGATAACGACCAACTAACTATAAATAAAGAAAGAAAGAAATGGGCATTGAATACTAGTTAGAGTTGAAATGCAACACAGGAAGATATGAAGCAAGACAAGATAATGGCTTAAAGTAACATGGTAAAGAAGTTGCAGCTGAATTAACTTTTCCTGTCTGTAGAATTTATGCAATATACTGTTAAATCTAACAAATAGTTAAAATTGAGAACATCTCAAAAAACATGAATGTTTCTGAACAAAACATTGTTCTGTATATTTATGCATACAGTAGACAATGTATATAAAGCTGCTGACAGTACATTCACGCTGCACATTTTTTTAACTGTATGTGTGGGAATCAAACCCGTGACCTTGTGTCATATTGTAACAGGAATGTTAATCATTTAATACTTTTATACAAGCTCACACACTGTTTCTGTTTGTTTGTGTTCCTGTAACTCAACTGGCAGTGAATGATGATAACAAAAAGGTCATGGGTTTGATACAGAGGGAAACAAATATCTTAATTTGTTTTGAATAAATGCATCTCTATATGCATTCAGTAAATGTACAGATTTTGTGATTTCACTCATGCATTTTTAGTGTTTTTTTGGAAGCTTACAAGGCTGACCTATTGGAATTCCAGAACGGCCTGCAAAATCTGCATCCAACCGCAATCGACCACAGACAGGGCGAAGTCTCTGTGCATTACAGCAGTGCTTTGATTAAATCATTGTAAACAAACCTTATAACATGCCTCATTAAGAAAAAAATACAAAACAGATCAACAGTTCCACAGTCTGGAAGGAAGAAAGTGAGCCAATATCCACCAGAATCTCGGTTATAGTGAACTCATTTTGACATTTGACAGATTACACAGGGCATAAAGCAATGCCTCCTCAAATCTGAGTCTCTCTGTGACCCTTTGCTTTCATGACAGTCGTCATACACAGGGACTGTGTCCTTAATTAACTGAGCTCATGTTTAATAATGCTTTCCGGCAGAGCTGCCCTCAGTTGCGAAACTTGTGGTACATTTTTGCACTGAGTCGGTCTTTCCTCACACGATGGATCTCTGCCACCTCTGAACTGGGTTTGAGGTGAAAGTTTATCCCACTGAGCCCTGCACATGATTGCATTTTGGGAGTGCCACCGAATGGCATCACTGGTAATGAGACGGGGTCATTGGCTGTTTATGATGTAGTGTTGATGTAATATGGCTCCCATTATCTCCAACAATAGCCAACAGATGAGGAATATCTTCCCTCATGTCAGAGTCGATTCAAACGTCCTGCCAACTGTACACATTAGAGTATCGATTCCTAAACTGTACTGGAAGCCAGACAGAATTCAACACTTCAAACCTGGATGCACAGGCAACGGTAACAAGTCATGAAGCTAACTAACACAAATAAACGATCTGATACCTGCCTAAAACAACAAGAAACTGGGTGCCTGTGTATCTTATAGTGTATTTACCATTTTCTGCTCCCCTTTTCCTAAATTATCTCCTGTCCTCATCTCCCTATGGAGTGTCAATGCCACTGGAGAAAAGAAACCGCAGTTCCAATCTGACACAGCCAGCCATAGAAGAAGTTCTACATTGCAGTGGGACTCATCAAGGACCAGACAGAAGCCAGGGTCTTCCTCTCATCTTACATCCCACTCACAAACACATCTCAAAAGACAGACACTTCCTGACAAAATCAGTCATCAGCACAATTCATCTCTGACGGGTGATGTCTTTCAAAGCTGGTCTGACTGTCTCTGATCAAAACATTATATTATGTAAATAACACAGATAATCTGGAAATTGTACAGTATGTCTCATGCACAAGCAATACAAAAGTTCTTAGTTTATTTTGTAATTCAATTTAAAAAAGGCAATTAACAGAGATTTGACTTTTTCAGCACTCTGGCACAGTTTTTATGCTGTATTTAACCAAACAATTATTATTCAGTTCTATAATTGTTCAATTCAGTACATACCAGTTCTTATGACAGCTAACAATACAATATATTCAGTGCCAGCAAAATATATAGTATGGATTTGGCCATGTAAGTCTGTTTTACATACTAAATCAAGTACACAATGCAACATGTGCTTTCTTTCAAAAATAAGACCTTCTGGAAAAAAACAAGCCTCCTGGAAAACTTTTCAACTATTCTCAGGATAGATAATGTTCTGGATAGCTCTAAGGAGAAGCAGAATAAACATGTATTTTCACTGGCAGGTTGCAATCACCTTGTGTGTGGCATGCAGCTCTGCAGAGCATGCGACTGAAGGCCTGTTACACACGTTTAATACCCACATTGTGAAGATCGCATTAAGGAAAACAATAAGAAGCTGTAAATGCTGCAACATGAAATTATTACTTGCATCAATGTATGTGTTTAATGTATCTGTTGATATTAACAGTAATAAAAGTCTTAAAGAAGTTTGACTATTTTTATGTGTTTTTTGTAATACTGAGGAACAGTTACACAACAGTATAATTCAGTTGTACTACTGTACAAGGGACAAACCCTAAACGGATTTAAGATCAAGAATAAACTTTGGGCATAATTTGGCATCCACTGATCCAAGCTGTTATGGAACAAGCAAACTTGTTATGAGCTTGTCAAAGCTGGACATTAGTTGTCTAATGGCCAGCTTTAGCCTCCAAGCTTGTGATTAGCTAAAGCAAAAGCTGCTAGACAATTCTACAACAAAGTTAACCGTAACGTTTTTGGAACATGGTACTCTCTCGCACCAGCTAATGAAAAGCTTGGACCAGCTAGAAACCAGCCACCGGATTCCAAAACAACTACCAGCTTTTTCCAACAGGGTTATACAAATGAAAGATTGCATTGTTGTGAGGCAATCACTGTTATTGCCAGGCATTCCAAGACTAGCATTTGGGATAAAAACGTTTTACTGAGGAGGGGGGGTTCCTGAGACTGGACTGAAACATCATCCACTCGATCAGGCTGTCCAGCAGTCTGTTTTCAATATTGTTACAGCACAGTTGCCAAGCAGAAGAACACACCTGAGTAAATACACAGCGCCTTGTCCTTCGTACTCCCTCTCTCGAGAACAGATGAAGAACTCTTGGAGCAGCTGCTTCGTCAGTCTTCTCGCTGTCAGCGCTGCTGGGCTTGGCGATTATCTCTGATCCATCTCACTTCAGGGCATTGTCCAACCAGACACCAGAATATCTGCTCCAAACAAGAGGCCCACCCTTCCGAACATACAGTACAGCATCAAAACCCTCAATCACAATCACACGTTCTTCAAGAATTCAGTCAATAAACACGCCAGGAAACAAGCCTGGGAGTCCTCATCTCATGATGACCTGTACTACAGATTGAAACTAGTTAAAAATACATTGAATACAACACAAATCACTCTGAACACAACAGAACAACCAGAGAACATACACAGACAGTCAAAAGGGAAACCAGTGTGTGGCTGCCTGCTTTACTCAACAACTTTACTTATAACTAAATGTAGAAACCAAACCTTCTCAGATACACAGCGGGGCCTCTCAGTCTGGTGACATAATCCTGTTTGCCTGTAAAGCAGGAAAAGACTAACAGAACAGTTCTAATGACTGTACTGGTGGCCCTCTCAGCCTCAGAGCGGGTTTGGCTGAAACTTTAGGCTGGATTGGAAGGCCCATGAGTATTAGTGGTTCCAGTAAAGTGTTCAGGGATTCAATCCGTTTCTCTCTCTTCCTCTTTCTATCTCTTCTCTTTTTGCAGCCTCACTGTTTGTTGACAGATAAGAAATTAAAGGTTTTTTAATTACGTTTTAATATCATGGCAACCTGGTCCAGAGTTTATAATGAAGGTGAGGCAAAGATGTGCCATCTCACACCTCGAGGCCTCCATACAATTTTACAGCATTCCAGCATCATGTCTCCAAAAAAACCTGGTTAAAGTGAGACAAAGCTCACAAGAACATTCTTTACAAACTTAAAAACAAAGTGGAGGGAGGTGGACATAAACAACTTAGTTTCTTGTTGATCTGACTTAAACTGCACTGAGAACAGGGTCAGTTCTTGAAAAGCAGCAACCTCAGCTTCTCTAAAGAGCGGAGCGGTGTTATCTGTGAACCTGCCCCAACAATCCAACACACATTAGAGAGATATTAAAATGTAAACACTCAGTTCCTCTTAAGTAATTGTGAACAAATAATGTGAATCATGAATGCATAATGTTAATGAAACAGCAATATTATAAAGAACAAAGCACTTACTGCTCAAAATGTATTGCTTTGTTCTTTATTACTGACTTTCTTAATTACTTGTTAAGAAATATTGAACAGCTACATGTCATTGACTCGTTTCATTTTGATGACACATGCTAAAACAAAAGCTCCATCCTCATCTGTCCTTCTCATCTCAGCTTTCCAACATCTCCTCCCTCTCCTCTCTGAACCCATCTGGCTTTTATAAGGAGCAGGCCCCTGTGGAAACATATTAAACCAACACAACACGAACTGCAGGAGAGGTAACTGGAAGGTAGTGAAGTCTTTTGAACCTCTGTTACATTAGAACTCTCCTAAACACATCCAGCTGGCCAAAGTTCAGGGAAGACATAAAAGGGGCTTTTGCGTGTTACCTCGGAGAAAGATAATCGCCAAGTAGCACTAAAACACGGAGACACTTCACAATCAAAGCAAAGACTTCCCACAATTATTACTGCCTGCTAATAGAACGGCAGTATCATGGAAGAAAAGCAGGTCCGTCTCATAACACGATCGTAAAGAAGAGGAAATTTTCTGTGAAAGTGATTAAACCCAATTAAATCAGGGTCAATTAAATTTCCTAAGATCGAGATTTATGCTAATTCCACACGACAAGGGTGTTGATGCCGTTTGATGGTATTTAAACAGCGAGTTAAAATTAGTTTTGATGTCAGATCATGTCACAGCACGTGTAGTATCGTTACATAAAGTTTATACTCACAAAACCGCAGCTCTCTTTGCATTAGTATAGAGAGGGCAGAAACCTCCTGACTTCCACCATATAGCCTGGCTTGGGGTGTCTGTTTAAAGGTGGACAAGAAGAGAGAGCAAAACAAAGATGATGAAGAGAGAGACAGAGTTTTTGTGTTGGTGTGTGTGTATCAATGGTGAGTATTTGCACATATTGTGTGTGTGTGTGCAGAGTTTATGTTCTCTGTGGTTTCCAGTGTAGAGCTTCTACCACACACAGTAAACATGAGTTTGTGGTTGGGCAGCAGGATTTCAGAGTGTTCTGATGTGGCACGGCCACTAACCACCATTGACAAGTGAGTCGGGAGGTTTCCCTCATCAGTGGTGGCCGGTGACATACAAGAGACACAGAGAGACTCTTGAGTGAAATCACGACAGATGAACTGAGGCTGCTGATAGATATATCTGCATGTGACGTCTGCCTTGACTTGCCACCTGATTCACTGTAAGAATAAAGAGACTCAGGCCTGCTTTCGGTGGATGGAAACAGAACAATGTTAACAGTGAGAAGGTCATATGTTTTATTAATTTTTTCTTTGGTAAAACATTTACATTGGTTGTAAATAAAGAATTTTGTGCCAAAAGCATTTTTTCCCATCACTCTGACCCTACATCACATTCTAACATGATCATTTAACAAGAACTAAAACAGTTCACACTGATCACACTGAAACCATCATAGACTCTAAAGCTCAGCTGTTATTTCCTACTGTTGGGATGTTTCAGAAAATATCCAGAGCAGTAAATGGCACATGCAGCCAGTAACAGTCTTCAGGATTTTTGTACAGTAGTTTCTGTCATGAAGCTGATCTGTCCTGTTTATTTTAATATTAACTCATTGTAAATGGACCGGTCAAATTTCTGGTCACCCAGAAGCCGGTTCTATTCACAATGAAAGTCACTGTATGTGTTCATAGTCCATGAAACCCTCTTTAAAAAAAATCAGGGAAAAGAAAAACAGAACAAGAGGAACAATAACTGGCTATGCCAAACATACCCCTCTGCCAAAATGTGGAGAATTGCATTTTAAACTCACAAGCACTAAGATATTCCAAGTTATCAGTTACAACTAATGCTGATAGCTTTTGGCCGGAGATGTTGGTTTCCACAACCTCAGCATCCAGAGATGTATGTGAGTGGAAAGAAGGTGAGGATGAGGAAGAACATGGGGAACAGTGAGGACTGGTAACCTGCTGCCAAAAACAATGATAAGAGCTCTCGCCGTGATAAGAGCTCTCGTACTCTGTGAATTCAACAATGAAATCTGAACTTCACAAACAGAATGTTTGGTTTGCCACAAGATATGAGAGTTTGTTCCAACTTCACCCCTAAAATGTGGACATATTTCCAGCTTTTCTGACACCTCTGTGTCTGTAAATCTCTGGCGAGCAGCAGGCAAAACATTGCTCAGACAACCTGGAGAAAAACTAAAATACTCATCTGGTGTGGCTGACCCTGTGTGTTGGGGGTTCTGGGAAATGAATGCAGGAGGTGAGATAAATTGCAGCATCTGTGTGTGTGATCTATATATGCGTTCGTCATAAAAGCCTGATTTCTATCTGTAATGAAAGGGCTGGACAGAGTTCAGCTAAGTTGCATGAGATATCTTGTGTGTCAAAATTCTTGGAAGGTGCTCTGTGTTACAGCTGATAATCTCTTAATCTATTAAATAATCTATTTTTCTTTGAACTATTCAAAGGTAAGGTACAGGTTGTCTTTGATATTGGTTACCTAATGATTAGCTATGAACTCTGAATGGATTCCTGCACTCATGGTCTGTTGTCTTCTGCAGCTCGCTCCATTGGTCAGGGGCACCCATGACATTAATTACATGCTCTGTTAACATCTGCCCCTAATATTCGGTCTGTGCAGGGTTAACTTCTTCCTGATACAGAAAAGAGTAATTTGGCTTTAGGGGTCTATTTTCCGCTAGTCGGCCATGACGGATGTTCTGTGTTGATGCAGCGCCCCGTGTTAGTTTGAGTGTCGCGGTTAAGTGCCGGGTTCGCAGTACTGTATGGATGGAGCTGACCGACCTTACTCCACATGACAGAAAAAGAGACTTTCACAAAAAGCCTCTGCGAGCTCTAGAGAAGGGCAGAAAGAAAGTTATCTGCTATGGCGCAGACCTCTGGAAGGGCAGAAGGAGTAAAGTAGCAGACATGGATGTGAGAAAGCATGCAGAGACAGGATACTCCCCTTCCGCAGTGAGCTGTATTGTACATAAGCAAACGCATCTCTAGGACCTTTGACCAGGTATTTGTTTAGGCAGCTGAAGCGCTCTTCAGTGAGACCGAAACACTTTGATGTAAGTGAATGTAAGTGGCAAAACTCAAATGGTAAAAGGATGTGCAAAAACTGACTGCAAAACTGACTGTCAAGCAGTTGCTGTAAAGAGGAAGTCCTGTAAACAGGCTAGTTATGAGTTCAACATACTCCAGTAAGACGTGCTGTGTAAGCACATCAGCTAGACAACAATGAAACATGATGAAACAAAATACAGCTGTCTGGAGAGGATGCTAAAAATAGTATTAGTGATCCAATAAGATTGCAAAAGATAAATAATAATAATAATAACATTTCAAAATAACAACAACAAACCAATCCAAATTGTACAGTAACGGTACAACAATTCCATAACCCATAACATTCATCTGCAGAGCACAGAACATGAAATATCTAGACACACACATAACTGATTCTGGGTGGTGCTCTGAGAAGACAGCATGGGGACGTTCCTCATACTCACACACACACACACACACACACGCACAGCTGCAGATGCTGCTGCTTCTTTGTATTGAGATGCGTCACAGCAGGAAGTGTTCACCCAAATCTGTTATGACACGCTCACTATGGTGTAAATCCCACACACCCTAGAGAGGGAAGGCAACAACATACTTGCAGCTTCATGAGGGTGCACTGTGTCCGCGGGCCACACTTTGCATTCCGGTGGAATGAAAGTTTTAAAAGACATGATTCATATGATTTTTCTTGGATGAAAATGTCATGAAACCTAATGTGCTTGGCACTGCATGTGAGCTGCAAGCTCGAGTTTCAGTGAAAGCAACTGTTTCCATTTACTGTTGGACCTAATGAACTCATATCTTGTTGCACATGATAACAACTTTTATATACGGCTGTTAAATTGTGAATTTACATAATAAAACAAAAAAACAATAAAATAATAAAAATATAATTGTACCTGGCACACTTCACAACACGTGTTTGTAGGTCTTTGAAATAGAGCTGTTTAAACATTTTCCGTTTAGGAGACGATGACTATATTTTAAATTTACTGGTGGTTTCTCAAAGGGTTCGAGATTTTACTTCTAGCCTTAGGTGTTAAAGTATAAAAGAGTGTAACCCATACCATTTGTGCTACGAAATTAAAAATAACATTTTGGAAACATTCTTATAACCAACTAACAATTTTAGGTTGTATGCCAGGATAAGATAAAGTATTTTATATAAGTATATCTATCCATCAAATCTATCCATCCATCTCTCTTGGGCCCCCCATGTGGCTCTCTCTTTTAGCCCCTTACAGGCAGCCCTGCTTTCACTGAACATTTACTCCTTTCAGATGAGAAAATCAAACACTGAGCACTTGAGCTCACCAGCTTTGGCACCCGAGAGTCAATGCAAACCGCTTTCATTTTAAAACACCACAATGTCTACAAATAACCCTTTAATTCCTCAGAAACATATTGTCATCACTTTCTATCCGTGACCTCATTCTTTTATCCCCACTTTTGGACTTTATTGAAAGTGTGAGGGTGTTTTCAGAGACTAATTATCAGAATAAAAGACAAAAAAAGGAAAGTTTTGTGTGTTTTCCCTGTTTCCAACGGACACATAAGCTCTGTCTGCAGCTGCTTTACAATGCTTTGTTCAATAACTGCCTGGATGAAAGCTTTAACAGATACTGTAGCTTTTATAGGACCATACTGGCAGTAGCTATAATACTGTACAGTGATCGCTAGCTAACAGTACAGCTCAAAGTCTACAGCACAGAAGAGAGAGTGGCGGAGCGTCACTTGTGGACAATGCGTGTGGAGGAGAGGCAGACGGCCGTTACACAGCCCTGACGCATGTGGTCTGCATTAGTGCTTCATGCTAATTGAAACAAATCACTGCGGGAGAAACTCTGCGATCACTTTACAGGCATGCTGAAGTCGTATGTACTTTACATTGCTAACGTAACATGAGGGCTTGTTTTAAAGACAGGAGTCACTGGATTTCTGATGGGTCGGAATGCAGATCAGTGACCGAGAGGTTTGAAGCTCATTTACAGAAAACTGTCACCTCGCTCCTGTCATTCCTGTCTCACCAACAAGCTGGTGGACCCTGCATATGCACCGCACATGCTTGTTTGGAGATAAAGTGCCACCAAAGTAGAACAGAAATCCTGACCTCACTGCAGGAAATAGAAACTTATTAAGATTATAAAAACAGCTCTCATCTCCCACTGCACACGACGCAACACTCCATAACACCCGATTTACATAATTCCCCAAAAATATCATTATCACAACCTTATCAATAATGTAACCTGGTCGTGTATGATACTATATAATATGCTGTTGCCGCAAAAGTGAAACCTCATGTCAGAGGAAGTGGTGTGATTTGTTCTCCCATTGAGATCAATCAGCAATAAAGAAATTAACTTTTGGCTAGCTTGCCATACATGCCTTTATGTTAAAAAAATAAATAGTTGCCTATGCAGTCCTACCCAAAAAGAACAAACTGTGTCATCACTAGAAAAAATGTATTGTGAATAGGTGCCTGGATGAACTGATGTAAAATTTTGTTAATGGAATTAAAACTCATTTCATCATTACTGGTCGCTGCAGCTAACTGAACCCGAGGCGACATATCTCAGGTTTGTAGACGTGTGTAAAGATTCATGTTTTTCTTCAGAGATCAGGAGATAATGAGCTGCTTTTATCACGCAGACCGTGACCCAGCAACAGTTCATCACTAGAAAATCATATAAATATGACTTCCCTTGTGATTGCTGAGACCTGATATCTAATTTCACTGTAACATACTCAGCAGACCAAAGCATAACTTACAGTAACGTGAGACGATTCTCCAACAGCTGATCTTCACAAAGGCAGACAGCACCTGCTCCCAGCAAAAAGGAAACAAGCCGGGAAAGTTTAAAGCTTCTGTGAGGCAGAATATAGTTAAAAAAACATATTAGTCTATAAACTAAATGTAATTAATCACAGTCTCTGTAAATCACAGGCATATCATCCAGTCAAGAAAGAGTCTCATTTAACAGTAGTTACTCTAATGCCCAAGAATTGTACAAATAGTGAAACAATCATTTTTCCAGCATTTAAACAAACATTTTAAAATGTTAAATAAAAAAAGCATTTGAATTGTTTAGCATTTAAAATTATACAATTAATTATTTTAGCTACACTAAACCAAAGATGGATCTGTTGTTTTGCAGGGAATCTACCCATGCAATCCAATCCTACAGATTCTTAGCTTGAAAAGGACCCTTGATCTTACATATCTGCATCCTCTAAACATCATTCAAAACCCCTCACACACAGAAGAGCAATTAACATTCTTTTAATGAATGTAAGCTGATACAGCCCTAGAGAGCACGGAGTCAAATCAATGCATGTGGAGCACAGCAAAGCCTGTGTTCTCCCTGTGATCGTACGCTCTTTCCTTCCTGAACATTTACGCACTGCAGAATGTGTGCTGAGGTCATCAGACGGGGGTGTCTCTGGAAATCTGTAGCTGTGTTTAAAACCGCACCCCTGGCATTCTGTCCACACAAGTTTTACACACCACCCCAAAAATAAAGAATTGTTATGGAGGGGATTTTCTAATGCGCTCTCTCTCTCTTCTCTTCAGCCTCGCTGTGTGGAATCCAGTCGCCCACGCACACTGTCAGGACACTTGAACTGAATTAGATATTTTCTTACCGTCTTGTTCTAGCCTGTCTGGGCCTCAAGTCTCCAACCTCCCTTGTTCTTCTACACAGGCTTCCTCTTTGCTTTCTCTCTCTCTGTGTCTCATTGAGGGTATCATTGTCCAGATCAATCCACTATTCATGTTAAAACGCAAGAACTCATTTCTGTATGCATGAACAAGACAGTGAATGTGGGTTTGTGAGTCTTTAGCATTACAGGAAACAAAATAGATAGATCATTCAACTGACTGCATTTACACCGAGACGAAGGGAGCGAATAGAGAATCTCTCATATGAAAGACACGTGTTTCCTCTCTCACATTAGCACAGACTCCGAGATAAAAGAACAGCAGTAAACATCTTAGAAAAACAACTTGAATTGTGTCTCTGATAATAACAGAAGAGAGCAGTGTGCTGTCCTTGGTGATGTTATTTATTAGTGTAGGGTGAAAAGGACTTTTGTCTGGGGCAACAGAATCTCGTCTGTAGCTTTTCCCGCACAGTGACAGCATGGGCACGAAAGACATACGACACTTTTATAAAGAATGTGAAAAGCATGTAATTATACATCCAAACACTAATTACAATAATTAAACATTTAAAAAGCCTTTGAAATTCATTTCTTGTTATTTTGTTTGTTGTTTTTCTCAGGAAAAGCTGAAGCCACATTTGTGACACAGAAACTATGAGAATGAAAACTGTAGGCAAAATCACGGTACTACAGTATCTTCATTTTGTCATCAAACTTTGTGCCCACAGTACATTCCACCGGTGGTTACACCTGTGTGATTCAGAGTAGCACTAAATTAAAAAGAAAACCAGATCGTTTGTTTGCAGGCGCTTGATATTCTGTGATTATTCAATCCACTTCATACATTGTTACTTAAATGTGAAAAATAATTGCCGAAATCTTTTTAGGGCCACTGTGTATTAACACAGGTCAGCAGAATCAGGTTATAATTATAAACACGCTCAGAAAGAATGCTGTCACAAATAACGGTTCCTCTGATCATCCGGATCAGCACATGAACATGATCCCCTCCATGTTCCTGAAAACCGCTGTCCTCTCACGAACTGAAGTGCCTGGAATGTGTGTCCATTTATTTGGAACACCGGAGTGCAATTACAAATCGAGAGGAGGAGCAGGAAGGAATGAAAAGAGAGGACAAAAGAAGGGCATGTATTTGTTATAGCTGTCTCTCTTAAAACCACAGAGATGAGAAAGCACCTTTGGTTGTTCTTCCAGTTTCTCTGCTTGATTTAAAAGACACTGAAGCATTAAGCTTTTCTAGCACAACCTCAATAAATAAAAAGCACATAAACAGTTCGCTGTTATAACCAAACACTGTGCTGAATACATTAAGTGTGTCATTTCTGCATCACACAGAATGACCAAAATAATCTTCAACAGGTTTCCTAAAACAGGTGTTTTAAGAACTAAAAGACTATTAAAAACATACTGTACGGCTGTCTCTGCATATTAATCTGGAACAAAATTAGCTAAAAGATTCAACTTTGATGCTTGTGAAGGTGAGGATGTGGGTGGTGATTTGGATTAGACATTAAATCACACAAAGGTTTAAGTTTGTTTGTAAATATTTGTTATGGGTTTAAAGGATAAGCAGAGGAGGCCTCTCTGAATGTTCCCACACATGCAAACACACACATGTACAATCTTGTTTTTCCAGCCTTGAATTGATTTGTCAGGTCATAGTATTAAACAGCTTCCTGTGGGAACTGATGCCCATTTTTCTGCCCAATCAGAATGGAGGAATTAACGGGGTTTGTATTGATGTTTAAGGGGGGGTCATCTCACCGCTGGAGCGTGTATGAGATTAGGTAACCATGGACAGCTGGGCCTGTATTGACCGTCTGATGTCATTCATCTCAGAGGGGCTTTAGGAACCAGCTGTAATGAGGCAGATGGCTCTTGCCCTGACAAATCTATAACCTGAGGGCAAAGGGGCAAATTCAGGAAACGACTGTGTGGCTTTTGCATGCAGTATTTCAATGTAAAAACCTGTCTAATTCACTAACTACCCATAATCCAGTTAAACCAGATAACACCTGTACTGAAACAGCACTGTACTGTGGCTATTTAAATTAAGCAACTGCATTCTTTTATGCAAATCAGACGGATTAAATATTCACCTTATTCATGAAACTAACAATAGCAGTTCTGGACAACAGATTTTTTTTCAGGTGCAACATGGTAACACCACAGGATTCCTGAATCTAAATACCACAGTACATGACTAGCAGTTCCACAGCATATATAAAAGTACCATGACATTACCATCTGTTACCATAACTAGAGGCATAGCTTTATATCAAAACATTTTCCCGCTAAGAGGAACGCAGAGATCCAGAGTTTGCCTGAATGCTCTTTCAGTAAAACTACCCCTCAGTTTTCAGAACCGCAGTGAGCAGGTTGCTCCACTCCCCTCTAAGAGGAAAGTTACTGCTCACCTGAGAGAGCCATCCATCAGAGCTGAGCTACAGAACAGACATATGTGCACAAACAAGTCCCTTAAGCCATGAAGTGGAAACATTCAATAAGTTAAAAAAGTCATCTTGCAGTCCGCAACCCCGACAAATCCATCTGACCCCTGGAGCCAGAGGCATCTATACGGCCTTAATGAACAAAGCAGATGGCCGCAGAGATGACATTTTTAAAACATCACTTTAGGTTTTACACAAATCTCTGCCTAGGATATTCTGTATTTTTCTATAGGAAAGTGAAATCACAAAAAGAGATCTGTTTGTTCTCAGTTGTTTCTCCCGTTTAATCAATAAAATTAAAGCAGAGAACAAATGGAGTTTTCCTCTAGTATCCTGTTTTTCAAATTTAGCTCCAAGACAAACACAATAAATCTCTCGTCCACTGTAGACTTTAGAAGACATCTTAACAATGTCTCAAACTGATGGGCTCAGATTGGCCATAACACTACATTCTGTGAGCTGAAGTTAAAGATTTGAATATGAAGTTTTAAATTTTTCATCATTATAATGGCATATGTTTACATTTTTATTTCTCCTGATAGATGTAAGAAACATCTAAGAGAAAGCTGATACACAAATGAAGCAGAACTGAGACCTCAATTCTATAAGTCTTCAGAGCTGTCCGAGAGCAACCTCTGAGCAATGATCTGGATTCTTCTCAGTCACTGCTGATGGAGAATGTGTGTTCTCGTCCTGAAGTCTCCTTCAGAGCAGCAGATGTGTCACACAGCACCATCCTTCTGACGGGTGGTGGGGTGGTGGGGGGATCAAGGGCCGATCAGGGACACTCCCCTCAGAGGGCCGACCTTCTAACAACTCCCATGACATGATGACAGACAAATACACGTTACCATAAAACTGATGTGGCATACCACAGATCCTTGACCGAAAACAGGGTCACTGAACAGTGGGGCAGGAATCAAAAATAACACTTTATAATCAACATAACACTATTAAACCAGAGAGAAAGACAGAGAGACAGAGAGAGACAGTTCCTATGCCAAGGCTTTTCCAAAAGGTACCTTTTAACAACAGCAGTGTGTGATCAGTGACAAAAACAGAAACATTTATTACAAATATTCATACATTTCATTTAATACTGAAAGTTTAACTATTTAAAAAAAGTTAAATATCCATATCAACATTCTACCTTTAAAACTCTATTGGAATCAACTGCGTGTTAAGCCACTTATGTGTGAATTCTTAAATGTACTAATTCATTCATTAATAAGGTTGTATCATGGATAGGGTGCCGCCTTTGAAGACATTTGCCTTTGTAGGCACTAGACAGCGAGGCACTGAACTAGGTTGTGGAACAGAGCCAAAGTTTTGAAGAAGTAAGCCTTTAAACCCAACAACCAAAGCAACTTTTCTTCTGAAAAAACCCTGACAAAGAAAGATCGTCTCTCAATAGCCAACATTCTCTGTCAGCATGTTATGGCCCCACTAATGCAACTGTATAAATTAAGATTATGAATGAATTCTTCTGCTCTGTCTAACAATTAAAGACACCCGTGTGCGGCTTCACAGGGCAGACAGCCAGACTCTCTCCAGCACCAGCGCCGGCACCCGTTCAGTCTAAAACATTTTTATCAGAAGGGAATGTGTGAACGAGCTGCAGAAATCTGTCTCCACAGCTGCAGCTGTGTTTTTCATCTGATCAAGATGTTACAGTCTTGCTTCTGATCTGAGATATCCCGTTCACTTCTGCTGGAGTTGTACATGCCTAGTTTTCAGCAGTACATAGATTTACCTGCACTTGAACCTGCAATCTTTTAAAAAAGTTATCAACCTAGATATCTAACCATTAGGTCATTATCACAACACATTTACATCTGTGCATTTGGCCGACCCTTTCATTCAAAGTGACTTGCAGTTCCTTCAAGCTATACATTTTATGATTATGTGCATTCCCTGGGAATCGAACCTATGACCTTGATGTTGCTAGCACCATACTCCCACCAGCTGCATTACTAGAAAGTCCGAAAATAAGTCTGACATAACACAGCCCCCGATTTAATTCCAAACAGCATATCCACTGAGCCCCGCATTAACCAAAAGCATATATAATTAATACAACAAATTCTTCAGTCACAAGTACAGACAAATGATCCAGTTACACATGCACTGAGAAACATCGCAGTGCTGGTAAATGACAGATTATATGTGTATGTCTGAAGTTTGCCAAGCCGTGTGAGATACTATGTCTGAAAGAGAACTCCACACCTCAGTGGGAAAGCCTAACTCGTGTTTAATTCTCGGGTTTTGTGGGTCAGGGTCGTACCTCCCTGCAGGATCTGGCAGCTGGGCTTGGCAACGCTCCAGAGGAAGGCGGTTTCAACACGGGCCCGTCGCCTGGCTCACCACATCAATCACACATTCCGTCAGCCGCTTAACGCCCAACGACAGCTGACATTTAACATACTGTACTCTGCTGCAGCGTCTCAACTTCTGTAGTACCTGCAGTACAGACACGACAGGTCTTTCCAGGTCTGTTAGGAGAATATTTATTGCAGATGTTACAAAAACAAAAGGGGTTACAAAAGAACACAGGCTTTGACTCTGAGCTGTCAAATTAGGGTGGGCGAATACCATACATTAGCTCCTCATTGGATTAATGAATAAAGTTTGCAGCCAGAGTTCTTGTGTTTAAAAATACTCTATTTCACAACCCTCCAGAGCCGGGCTGAGGCAATCGTAAGCATTCTTTCTTGTCACATTAAAAACTGCATATGCAACAATTATAAATATGCAAAGCAAATATGCTTATTTTTTGCTGTTTTTCTAACAGGACAATCTCTGTATATTACTGTCAGTTGATTCAGCACTAAACCAAAGCATATGAGCTCCAGTTGTGTTCTTCTGCATCTTAGAAGAGATTCCCTGAATGCACTCCTCGTAAAGCAGCAAAGAGCCCAGCGGGAGGGAGCACAGAAGCCAAAACTGTACACAAAAAATATTCCCTGACAGCGGAGCAGACAACCAACAGACATTATTAACCTTTGTTACAGATAAACTGTGATCTAGCACATTGAGTTACAGCACACTCCCTTCAAACAGCAACTCGTCTGGCCAAAAAAGTGAACTGGAGGTGCTCTTAAAAAACACACACGTTTAGCTTCACACTAGCTAGTGCTCACGTCTAACAGCACACAGTGGTTCTCAATGCAATCGTAAACTCCCAGTGAGATTTATCTGCATGAGTTGGCCATTTGTGAACATATTTTTCAGTTTTGAAAGAGGATGCTTTGAGCTGGAAATTTACAGCGTTGGCAGCAGAACTGAAAAACATAAATGATTGTCAATTTAAAGTTTGGCACATGGTTCGATACCGAACCCTGTGCTGGCCATGAAGCTTTGTTTATCATTGCTGTTTGTTTTGCTACTTGAGACAAGCGAACAAATCAAACTCTTTGGCAGCTTATCAATAATCTAATAACTCATCTCTATCTTCCAATGCATGTGCAAAACAACATCATGTTCAAAAGATTTGCTGTAAAAGCTCCAATGACAACATGCGTTTTATATTTTACTAGCCATTATTGTGGGTGGTCCTCTAGCTCGGGAAGTGAATACCACGTGTGTGCCACCACCAAAGTAGTGAAACGTACAAATACTGTAAAATACTAAATATTTTAGAAAGTTGTGCAATCACAGGGTAAAAGGGGCTTTCCTATGCAGCTTTTATTTCTTACTGTAAATGTACTGTAAGTCAATGTGGAAAAACACATCTGTAAAAGAACTATTAATGACTTTCTGTATTTACAATATGATTTTAATCCAAATCTAGTTTTGAAAAGTTTTAAAGATACACTATATTTGAACAGGTTATTTTGGCACAATTAACAACTTAAACAACTGGATTAAGCAGTATCACAAATCCATCACAAATAAAGCTTTCATATATTCCTATAGTGACACATGGTGACGAAGATATAATGTTTACATGTCAATTTATATTAATATTAATTTATTTACATTTATGCCTTTTACACTTTTTTAAAAGCTATGCATATGTGATAACTTTACAATTATGCCACTTTGTTTCTGATCACGACATGTTTGTTGTCTTCAGTGGTTTTTCTGTTTTGTGATGCTCTACTGATTACTCAAAGGTTTAACTCTGCTGGGAAGTCTACAGCGCCCGTGACAGAGACTGTGAGATCACTGCAGCCTGAAGTCATTTGTGGTCTGAATATGCTGATATAAGCATCAATCAAATGCATGTTTTGCGACCAAAATTATGTGCCAAGGACACATTTGATACCCAACGGTACATTTAAGACACGAACTGCATACTTCTACCAGCCTTAACACCAGACTAAATTTCTGTGATATGCATGTTGTTGTTGTGCTCATATCTGCATATGAAACATCTACATTAGCTTTGAACTGATTATTGCTTACTGATTTACCAGGATCAAATGAATGAGTAAGAAAACAGGTCATGTCCCCTGCTCTTGCTTAATCTGATTTTACCATGTGAGAGCTCTCATCGTTTCTGTAGGAAAACCCCATCCTTAACTCAACCCCCAGCCAGAACCAGCCATCAGGCATGATGGGAGTTGAACGCAGTGCTAGGCAGCAGTGATACAGACTCTCCAGGTGCCCTGCTTTTGTACAGAACCATTAGCACAAGAAAAGGCGACCCGCAGAGTACAGACAGAGAGCAGACAGCTGCGCTCCTGCAGCTTAACGGACACTACGCCTGCCACTCGTCATTTAAAAGCAGGCAAAAATAAAAAACGAATAAAAAGTCTATAAACTTCTTGGGTTAATCCCCCAGAGGTGGAAGCTATTATGTGAAGCACAGATAACATTCCAGAGCATATGGAAAAAAATCTGTGTGACACTCTTACAAACACACACGCAAACATACAGGCATGCCTTGTCTACACGCACAAGTAGGTAGCCATGTGGAAAGAGTCCACACAATGTAACCATCTACCCACAGCGGTACATTGGGGCAAACATAAAGATCTGAATGTAATCACAAGTTCAAGGGCACTGTCCAACACACACATATTTCTCACTGTCTAACATTCATCCAAAACAAATTTGGTGCTAATTTTGACTTCCGCTCACACTGGTGTGAACACACACACACAAAAGCGAGGCTCGCTCCAGCACTGGAGCATGGCTGGGGAAAAGCTCAGTTTTCAGACTGGGATGCTTTGAGTTCCAAAGGGCTGTACATGAAAGAAAGCCTGCGCGTACAGAGAGCCCAAGGATACACAGCGGAGCTCAATGCGAGGACAATTTAGGCTGATGGAAAAAGCGGATCAAAGGGCCGAGCCGCATAATTGCACATTCCCCAACAAACACCGAGCCATTTGAAGAGCGAGCCAGACCTCCAGTCCCCTCAGAGACCATACCCCTTTACCTAGAGGAGTTGCACAATCCGTTTCAGAGTAAGACGAGAGAGAGGGAGGAGAAGGAGAGAGGAGCGGGACAGAGAGAAAGACAGAGAGACAGGAAAGGGGGCAAAGAGAAAGATGAAAACGAGAATCTGAAAGAAAAGGGAATGTCACTGAACAGATTTTCAACAACTGTAAAACAATAACATTATTAAATAACATACTGACATGCCATCTATTAAAATATGTAATAAATGTAAAGACGGCCACAATCCAGTATGTAAATATCGCTGTCAATTACATTAACTATAGGATTTTTAGGACTATAGGACAAACTCATTTTGTATATTAAGCGCTATACATTACATAACACACAGCAATGAAAATACATTTTCAATGGCCTGCATGGATTCTGTAGCTGAAGTGGCTTGATCTTTATCACTTGCAGAAGTTTAATATAAAGGGTTAGTAATCAGAATATTTAAGGAATATTAATACAACATCGTCTTTCAAGAACTGTTCTTACTTTCTACTCAGTATGTATTCTCTAACAACAGCCCGGCTGTGCTGCTTCATCACGTCCATTAACAGCTTGATCAATGGCAGACCAGAGTACAACAGATCTGAACGTAAACCACACCTCCTACAGTACATCGACATCACATTATTCAACATTTGCAAGCCATCTTCAGTTGGAAGGAGAAGGAAACCAGGACTGGAGCCTTTTAAGGGATGGGGCAGGGGGACATGAAAGGTTGTCTGAATCAAGAAACGTTAAGTCCATTTGCAGTTCTGCTTATTTGCATTCACATCCAAGTTATCCAAGCTTTTAATTTCATTTCAAATAACAAAAATTCTGCAGTTTTTGCTACCCAAAATAACTCTGGCCACGCCCCCTCAGTCACGTCCTCGCACCTCTGCATAAGGTCTATTACATTCAGATTTATGGTGATATACATTTAGAATGGGTGGGGGACCTCTTGTAAATCAAATTAATTTTTGGCCTCAGTGCCGAGGCAATCACAGGGAAAATGAGTCTCTTCAGGAGTTCTAACCAAGCCAAGGGCCTGAGGTCATTAAATGCAGTCGTTATCAGATAAAAGCAATTGGGCCACTCATTCGCCGTGCCAGCGCTTTCTCGGTGTGGTCGTAAATACAAAATAAATACGAGAAAATGAATAGCAGCGCTTCAGAGGAGCTGTAGCAGCGTAAACACTTCAATGCTGCTCTCGTTGTTTCTCTCTGTGGTGAACTCTTACAAGCCAAGCTAGCAGACATCTCAGCTGACCTGAGGCCAAGACTGGTTTGTGTGGTTTTTTCTGCTGCCTTAGGTGATTAGTGGAGATGTTTTGAAAGTGCACGTCCCCTCACACTTTTCAGGGATCTGACAGTGCTCTCCACAAGTGCCTGCTGTTAGGATCTGTATGGTTTTATGTTGCGTCTAGACTTTAATAGTTGGTTTGTGCTCACTCTCTCTCTCTCTTTCTCTCTCACTGAATCCCATACTTCTGTGTCCAACAGATGCACCCCTCCTCTCTAATCCAAAAGCCCAATGGTGAGAGTGACGGTTTAGGCTGCTAATGAAATAAATACACACTAGTTCACTCCATCTGTTAATAGAATTCTTCTGAGTGGATGGAAATACAAGAGCAAAACCCAAGATATTCTTAGTGAGGTTAAGAGGCTTTTTCATATGATAACAAATATTGTATCATACAATAAGTCTCTGTTACAACAAGATATGTTTTGGCCTTTTTGATATTTTCGACAGGAAAAAGTCATAACTAAAAATCATACTATAGCAATAAGTAACTATAATAAATAACTTACAGCTGAAGTAACAGAACACAAGAGGAAACATTCAGTTCAATTTTTCACTGGCAGTCTCAGGCACCATTCACAATAGAAGTGAATGGTGCCCGAGACTGCAAGTGTTCCACAGAGGACAGTCAGTCATACAGGTTTAGAGCAACATAACAGTGAGTAAATGATATTACAATATTCATTTCTGAGTGAACTATCCTTTTAAGATTTTGTCCACAACAACCAACATTTTTGTGGCTAACATGAATAACTCATGTCTTTGAAACGGGATCCGTTGTCTATTTTTGACTTGAGTCATTGAGTCATTTTTGGCTCTTCCACAGCAGTAGTGCTTCCCTCTTCTCCAGGCTGTTATGATGGCCAGCTCTGATAAAATCCAGGCCGGGGAGAGGCGGTCGGCAGGGGGCCTGACTTTTTGACCTCTGCGTGCCCCCGAGGGTTCTTACACACCTCAATGGGACAATTGTTCAACTGCCAAACGTTTTTGTTGCTGCGGAAGTACGCACAAATCATTGGTCTGAGACCACTCAGATTTCTCTTCGACATTGACATTAGAAACAATACACCTCATTATTACTTTGTACTCTATTCCACAATAGACTCAAACTGATAGCTGAAACCAGCTTTTCCCTGGTAGATGGACTGCCATTTTAGGAAAACCATCATGATGGGCTTCATTACCTTCTCTGCCCAAAAGAATCCGATCTAGCATTATAATCAGACAAACGAGCGCATCATGTCAACAGACAACTGATACTAAGAAGATGATCTGTTGTTGGCTGAGCTGAAAAATGTCTTCTAACCATCTCACAGGTCGTGAGAAGAACATGTAAGATCTGAGACACAGGTCAAGAAAGCTCAAGTTTCCTGTTTACTGATGGAGGCCACAGGGAACCTGAGAGGAACCTGAGGAGCATCTCAACTCTCAGAACTGTTTGTCCATCCCACCCACAAAGTCCCTTTTGAGACTGTTTATAAACAGAGTAGTGTCACGTACAAGCAGGCTGTCAGGAAATGCAAATGCTAAACCTAAACACTCAAAGCACCTGTGATACCCACAGAGCACAGCAAAGGTGTGAGGACTTAATATTTATTTGTGTGTCAGATGGCCATCCATCGCTAACTTAACTCTGCATACTCCTGTTGTGCACTACATTAGTAATACTAGGTGAGGGATTTTTTATTTAGGAAATGAACATGCTGATACCAATGTAGAACTTGAATGCACTGTAAGTTACTGTAGGTAACAGTGTCTGCCAAATGCATTAAAAATGTGCAAACTTACAGCAAGAAATGTAGCAAAATCAAAGGGTCTCAATAATGAACTGCTGCCAAATGACAAAAAACAGACACATTAAAGACAAGAGAAAAGACAAGAGAAAACATACTTAAGTTTATGTTTTCTCAGGCAGCATTGCTCTTTTCTTACTTCTCCCTCCTGGAGCTCAACCAAAACATGACTAGAAACTCCAAGGTCATGGGTTCGATTCCCAGGAAGCATGCTGATAAAATTTATACCTTTCAGTACCTGCACAGTAAGTTACTTTGAATGAAAGTGCCTGCAAATTAATATGATATAAATTGTTAGTCTAATCAGGAAAGCTTGAGCTGAAGTTAAGAGATCAGGAAAATGAAGGTGAGAAATCAGAAGATAAAGAAGTTTAAATGGCTTTGCTCTATGATGTAACTCCCATCTAGAGAGTGATCATTTGTAAACCTGACCCCGTGGGTCTAATTGAAGAGGTCTAGCAGGTCAAATGCCTCCTAACTGTTATTATTTGTCACTCCACAGATCGAAAAGCTCCGGAAACGAAAGGTCCTCTCTTAATCCAATGAGAACACACCAGCAGACCTGTCTTAAAACACACAGAAATGTTCTCACAGTGATGCAAGCTCAGTTTTACTTGCTCTATAATTTGATGTTTCCTACTGACTATGTTTCAGATGTAACATTTATCACATCTTATAAAATGTAGCCAAATGTTTTAAAACATTTTAAACACCGTTCATACACATGCAAATAAATAATCCCCTAAAAGCCCCTAAATGTGTTAGACTGAAGTTATAAGCCATGCTCAACTGTGCACAAACATGGTGGCAAAACAGTGCTGATCACATGTATGCCGTATACAGCACTTCAAACACGAACACACACACACGAACTTTAAAGTCAGATGCCCCGAGGACAAATTTGTTCTTGAAGTTCATTCCAGCTCCTCATAACATGACTCTTAACATCCACCCACTAATTGAATCGCATGCACAAACAGACTCTTGTCCTTCTCTTAGACTAAACCCCATAATTACTTGTGTTTGCATGGTACACAATGTTACTGATCACTGTAAGAAAAATTAAACAATTCTTTTAGTGCAAAACTTTCTGTGTCACTATAAGCAAATACAACCCACTTTTCCTGTGATGGTGGAACAGCTCAACTCTGTTTGGTGCACTTGAGCAGGTAAAACAATTTATGACTTTGCTGAATTCTTGATTATAAATGCTCAGAGGTTAATGAAATTCATGACAGCTTTAACAGCTAGGTGGTCAGAGTTAACTCAGCTAAATGCAGACATACCAAAACAACTTGAATGAATCACTTGTGGTTAACTAGTAGCTGCCAGCAGCACACAGTAACATGCTAAATAAAATGGGTTTTTTTCCAAATATTAAGAAGGCTCAGCACTGCCCTTGTACTTCAAATGTTGCTGCTGTCCGATCAAAACAACATTCAAGATCAATGACATGAGCCTGCTGAACCAAACAACTCCACTAACCAACGTGACAACAACTCTACAACAGGCTGTACATTACAGTGGTTTTACCACATTACACACTGTTGTTACGCACTGCATGGTGAACCTGAACCTGAATGAGTTTCATATGTGAATTTCACTTTGAATTAGATAGACATACACTGTTTGTCCTCCACAGTTTATGATGCAGCTCTTCTCATCACCTGTTCTCATAAGCGGCCTGCTGGGTGCCGCCATCTTTAATATCACCATGGTTACACATGCTATTTACGGCTGAAGAACGGGACTCGACGTCCGGTATCCGTCTGTTATTCATTTACATTTAATTACGTGATTTATTGCTCTTGTAAATGCTGTATAAACACGATCATTCGATAGTCCAACCTTGTACAAAACTCGAGCTTTATTCGCCATTACATTAAGTGTCAAATCGTTTTGAGTGATAATGGGAAAGTATTGTGATAAAAGTATATGATTAAACCAAACAAAAGCATGTGAATAAATCCCACCCCTGCAAAATATATAGGATATACTATATATAAATAATGTCATTTTTTTAATCATAGAAATACATTTTGTTTGTATTTAGTACTGCCTGGAATAAGCTATTATTATATACTAAATCAATTAAACAGCTAATAAATGCAATTTTTCTGAAAATATACCCACAAAACATCAGGAGAAGTAGGATCCATCAGAGGAAGTGACACTGTAGGCTCAGCCTTTACACTGAAGATTAAACCAATCTCCACCAATTTCCCCTGAGCGCTCATCCTGATCCTCCTCCAAAGTCACCATCCGTTCAGTTAAAGTGCAGAACTGTCTCCCTTCCCCTTTAATAATGAGGTTTGTTAATCATTCTTGTCTTGGGTTATTAATTTAGCAACAATCCCCCCACACAGAAGAGCAATTCTGATAAAGAATGATTGTTCAGGATTACCACATTCTTTACTAAAATACATTTATTTCTCAAGAGTGCTGGTGGTTAGTGGCTTGATATGAGTCCATTTTGTTTGTTAGCTCTGGAGATGTATGTGCAATTTTTTGCATTATCAATCATAGTAATGATTATTAATTTCAATCACAATGATGTTTCAAAACCACACAAGTAGCTGAAAAGTGTCTCCTTGGTCTTTAAAAAATAAACGTTTTCAGTTTAAACGTTGTGCAATTCTAACGTGCGGTTTCTTATTTCTAGGGGAGTCGTGCACAAGCCCGATGCCAAAATTCACGACAGTCTATCTTACTGCTCCTAAATTCATAACATGAACTTTCAGCTGTGCTGTTGCTGTGTAATCTCAAAGCGTCATGTAGTACAGGCCCTCTTATAATGAGCACAATAAATTAAGTCAACTCTGTGCCATATACGCTGCGCGCCCTTTTTCCTGTCCATCTCCATACTAAGAGCAAAAGCTCTTTCACGGTACGAGAGCCCAACCCAGACTGTACCAGTCAAACTCTGTGAGCCTCGCTGCAAACCTTTTCAACCACTCCACCTACTCCCATGATGCATTACTCAGCGGGACTTCCCCTGCTGATCAGAAAACGAGGAAAAGAGGAGGGTGAAGGATGAGGCTGTGTCTGGCTTTGTGCGTCTGCAAGCAGCAGAACAAGAGAAACACTGTTGCAGCACTTCTGCTGCAGTACAGAGTGCTATAAGAAACACAGATTAATAGCTCCATCCGTCACAGTAAAAGAATGGATTCATTAAACAGCTTCACTATTCAAATGTGTTTTCCAGCCCAAGTACATGTTTACTGTTTAGATGGTCGACTGCATTTGGTAGACGGCAGGTTTAAACTGACAGAAGGTTGCAGTAAACTTACTCCGCATAGCAAACATTATTACCAGCATTTCCCCAGAGACCACGCCAGGAAAATTCAAATGATTTGTAATCAATTAGCTAAATCTTTTTGTTGATTCAACCATCGCTTATAAGATCCGTGTTATCCTAATGACAAATACTGGAGATAGGTGGAAGTCACTGGTGTATACAGCATACGGTACATGTGTGCATACACTATACTGTAAATGTGTTTCAGTGATTAAGAGAGTAAAAGGAGTAATTTTCTGACTATGCACATGACAGTTTTCTACAAATTTTTGGATCTTTGGCAATGCTAACAGAATGCACCAAATGAGAGAAAAATGTCACATTCTTCACATCATGCATTACCAAACAAACCTGAAAATAAAGCACAGCATTTGTGGGTAATGTTACTTTTCTATGGAACAAAAGTGAACCAATGGAGTGTTCTGGGTGGGACTATTTGTTTGGAAATAATGTAATGAGAAATACCCAGCAACTTCTAAACACTGGACATCTGCTTAATCACTGATGTCTGAGGATGGACATACACTGGCAAGATGAGGCAAGAGGTCCGTACGTGAATCAAAATCATGTTTTGGCTCAATGCTGAAATATTAGCTTCTTAAAATAAAAGTGAACTTCAACTAAAGCACCAGGACAGTCTCTGAAAACAACCACCACCATATATTTCATTGCTGAGCAAAAGACATCAGCTGTAAAAACAGCTGTCCACCTAGAAAGATGTTTCCACAAACAATGCATCAGGCCCCACCTCTCAAAACCAGCCCCTTGAGTCACACAAGACATGAGGAAGTACAACACAGCTATGGAAAAATTCTGCACAGTTCTGCAACACATATTGCAAACAGTAAAGATTTGAGGAGAAAGGGTTTTACCCCAGTGGATTATGGGTAATATTATATGCATTAGTTCAGTGAATGAACATAAGTGACATCTGAGAAAGAAAGAAAGACACTTGATGTTCTGTCAGTGAACATTTGTGACATTTGTCTGAGTAGGCCGTTGTGTCTCCACAGACTTCACATACTCTATGTCCAGACAGATACCCTGCGGGGGAAGCTGGAGTCAGGGACCTCGCTTTTCCCTCTTCCCCCTCAGACACACGTTCAGAACTCAGAGCCCCAGGGATCCATGCAGTGGACTCCAGGGGGAAAGAAAGGCAGCATGTGTCCCACAAGGGGCCAAAGGTTTAGGGGGCCAGACAGAGAGCCCTGGAGCCCGTCATTGTAGCCCAGACTGTGGGGTGTGCATTCACATGCAGAGTTCTGCAGGGGCCAACTGTCAATCAAAAGAATCTGTCAGAGCTTAAACTCAGAAGCAGCATGTTCATCATATATTTTAATAGATACAATAACATGATATGCTGATCAATTGATAAATGAATTCAATTCTGTTGGGCATGGAAAAAACCATAATATTGTGCATGTGAAAAATATGCGTATCAACACTTCAGTTCTAGCAGGATGTAGCCAGCCGGACAACTGTCAATCAAATCCAAAGAGAAAAGGGCTTGTAGGGTTTGACCAATCAGCTTTGTCAAGTAAATGATCCCCATCTCATTTCAATCATCAAAAGCTCTAAGGTTCAGAGTCTTTCACTACGTACGTCAATCAACGCCACTCACGGTGGCTTGGACCCTGAAACACTATCCACATTCGCACACGCACACACACACACACACACACACACACTTCAGTGGCTCTGTCCTGCAGCTTTATTGGTTCGCCTCCCATTCTTTCAGTTTACAAAAGATTCCTTCATGTGCCACAGTGACAATGGCCTTCAGATCAACAGAGCGTAATGACTGCTGTCCAGTGAGAGCCGCTTCAGGATTAATTGCCTGAATTAATTAGGGGAATTTTTGAGTTCTCTAAAGGGAGATTGTGACAAAGCATGGATGGATTTCAGGTAGCCAAGCAGCACATCTTCAAAACATGTTTCTTGGGTGTTTGGGGTAATTTTTTGTGAGTTACTTAGCAGAAATTATGAATTCATCATCATTTTTATGAAGAACTTGGGACCACTGGATTAAATTTACTAAATCATTTTATCCCTATGACTCAAAGGTCCAAGTGACTCTTCTCAAACAGCAGTTTGTACAGGAGGTAAATGAAACAACACAGAACACGTCTTGCAGATCTCTTCAGTCTTAATAGCTCATATCACAGTTCCCAGCCAGTGCGTTATTGAAAAGCAAATGCGATCATATGACTAATTCAGCTAGTTAATCTCAGATTTATTTGTAAGCAGTCTCCGTATGAGGTATAGTTTATATTAATCTTAAGATTAAAACTGTTCATTTAAATATAAAATGACTTAAGTGTAAGATAAATATGCAAGTCTCTGCTTGAAGGGAAAATATTGAGCTCTCCAGCAGTCATGCTTTTTGACTGAGTATGTCATCAGTCTAATTTTATGATTATAACCAGCTACACACATACAGTTCACAAACCCACTCAGGAAGCAAAAACAAATCTTCCAACAGCCACTAAAGGTCTGAAATTACTACAAATAACATTATCGAGGGAGGCGATCCTCATTGAGTTAAAGGCAAACCATGCTGGGCCTCTTTAACTGCGGACGCCTCGTCCTTAGCACTGATTCAACTCCCTGTGACTGGCCAGCCACTTCAGTGAATGCCAACTGAGCAGCTACAGAAACAGACAGTAATCGCCTACATGTGATGCCTGCAGAGATTTTACCATGAAGAACAAGTTCTAACACCATATATGCTTCATGTTCTCCTCTGGTATGGAGGCATGATAAGATTTGACCTGAATCCAAGCAGGGTTGAGAAAGATTTGAGTAACATTGAGTAACATTTACAATGTCTCTTGCTTCCAGGTGTTAAGAAACAGTCATCTCACAAGAGTTTCAGAAAAGAAACCTAAAAGAAACCCTAAATCAATTATTTCAATATCTAATAATCAAAAGATTTCTCTTTTGATAATCAAAAGGAGTTCTCCCAAGACCAAGTTATCTGGAGAATTATCTGTGTTTCTCTGAGCAATGATACTTAAATTAATCACAACCAAGAACTACATTCTGACAAAGGTCTTTTTTTCCACTTAATGTCATCAAACTTTTGATTGGTCTCAGTAAGGTACAGAGAACTGAATACCTCATGTCTTCTGTCATGATCTTTGACACACATCACAGAGATGTTTCTGCTCTGGGCTGTTGGGAACTTCTCTTCTAATTAGATCTGACACTTTACTCTGATCAGGGGGAGAACAGATGTCTTCAGCATTCCAGCAGCGTTATTTTCACACGTTCATCTTCTGTACGTTTGATATTAACCAGCTTCATTCTCTGCTGCGGTCTCGCTCCTTATCTCACCCACATCTCTTTAATAGCGTGTAACACACAGCTTCATGTTTCTGCTGTTCTGCCGGCTGCTGTGCTTCTTATCGTTTTTTTTTCCCAGCATCCTTTGTTTCAAGCCAAGTTGCAGGAGGAAAACAAAACAGCCACAATTCATCAGAAACGTTTGATCGTAATCTGAAACATTTAAAACGCCTTCAAAACATAATTCAGATATCTACTGTACTCTGGTGTTTAGAAACATTTCAGTGTTAATAATGGGCTGCTCATTGTTTTGAATTAAACAGCATTTTTTTTTTTAGTTTTTAAGAAGAAAAAGAAAAAAAAAAAAATAAAAAAAAAAAAAAAACCCAGCCCTTTAGACCCGGCGGGTTACACGAACCAAATTATTAAAAAACAAAAAAACGGTATTTAAAGCCATGACTTCATAAACACGTGTGCATCTGAGCAGTTAAAAGTGCGGATCAGTAAATCTTCAAGAGGGAAAAGCCACCTAATAACATCTTGTGGCTCTGAACATCTTGTTTTTGTGTGTTAATTGAATCACAATGAAGAAGATAACTCTTAGCGGGACAGTGATACAAATGGTCAGGAACAGTCTTACTGGACTTACTGTGGACAGGTAAGATCTGACCAAGATGAACAAACATTAGAGAACAGCGTGATTGGT